>CM046424.1:35991717-36586717 GCA_025506505.1 Flaveria sonorensis
CAATCACCCCCTTAATCCTAATGTGGTCTTCCTTCTCTAAAATAGAGTCGGCTCATCATCTTCACAAACCAAGTTGGCCTCCTCGTGCTTTGGTTTTGACTTTGGACATTCATATGCAAAGTGTCCAAACTCTTCACATCGGTAGCATTGAACCCATGACTTGTCTCGTTCTCCAATTGTCCCCCGTTGATCATTTCTTGAACCGGGTCGATTCTCACGACCCCTTCCTCTTCCCAAACTTCGGCCTCTACCACGACCTCTTCCGTCCCGATTAACCCATCCACGACCTTGTTGATAATCATTATCGTTTCTTGGTTTAGGATGTTCATCATTACAAGTGAGCATCAATTTACTTTGCCTATCTTCAATTTCATCTTGGGATTTTACCCTCTCCTCGTAAGCTTTAAGTCGACCCACCACTTCTTCAAATGCCATTTTCTCAATCTTCGAGTATTGCTCAATCGAAGCAACGATTGGCAAATATTTCTTTGGCATGGAATTCAGGAACTTTCTCACCACTATCTCATCATCAAGTGAAGACCTAAGACTTTTATACATTGATTGTAGCCCACTTATCTTACCTGCAAATTCATCAGTAGTCTCTACCTCGGTCATCTTCATCGTTTCCAACTCACTTCTAAGCGTCTGCAAACGAGCCTTTTGAACCCTCTCGGCTCCCACATATCTGACCCATAATGCATCCCAAACATTCTCCGGATCCTTATGCTTTGACACTTGAAGCAACACATCCTCCGGTAGTGACTGAAATATCAACGCCTTCGCCATGTACTTTCTTCTATCATCAATTTCACTTCCTGTCACAGGTTCTATGGCCTCTCGCAGACCATGTGCACCTAAGATGGTCTCCATCATAATTGACCATGCAGTGTAGTTTGTTGTGGTTAGTTTTGAACATTGCAAAGTCACATTGCTTGGTTCTCGGTGGGGTACAATAACTGCTCCCGCACCTTCTGTCATCTTCTTTCTGAACTACCTAATCACCTTTTTTTTTCACATAAAAAACTCTTTTCTGCACAAACAGTTCCTGCAGCAGTAGCAAAAATCCTCTGATTCACAAACTTCAGCAGCAAATCAGCATAAACCAATCTGTTTCACACAGATACTGCAGCAAAACGTAGTCTGTTTCACACAGATCAGTTTCTCGTTTCTTCACAGAATCACCCGTTTTCCCACTTTGATCAATCACTGATTAGTTCTTCTCGAACCCGCTTTCACAGCAAACTTGGTTCAATCCTTCACAGATTAAACATCTTCTCCACACTGGTATCTCACGTTTGTAACCTGTATCACACAGGTCTTCTACTGCAGTTGCGTCACACAACCTGTCTTCAATCAATCTGTCACCGATCAGTCACTTATATTCACCCTGTTTTGATTGCTTCTCGCAACCGGCCCTCACAGCCCTTTGATCCTTCAACAGAAATAGAACAGAAACTTCACAAATCTGGTCTGCACTCTGCTGTTTGATTGCTACCCAAACAGCCCTTTTATTAGAACCTCGCAGCAGCCTTCATATTCGATCAGCAGCTCTTTACCTATATTTGAACCACTCACAGATTCATTCTTGATTTGATGGTGGTTGGTTTTTGTCTTCAACAGCCCTTGGTCTTTATTGCTCTGATACCAATTGTTAGCCAATTGGTCACAGAAACACAAAGACAGCAGTGATTTTTGTGGGAAAACACACCCACGACTCTTTTCTTTTATTGAATAAAAACCACACCAAAAACTCTTAGACAATGACCCTATTTTATACTAATCCTAACCTTAATTACTAATGAAAACTCCACTCAAACAAAGCTGGAATGACGGCCCATTCACAGCCAAAAACATAAACATTAATACCTAAAATAAATCTAATTAAAACTTACTAAATAAAACAAACCTATCTTTAGACTCTTGATGATTCTCCCCCCTAAACTTTCACATTTGACCACAATTAGAATTAAATTTCAACACTATATACTAGAGTAAACAAAAGTTAAACCTTTATGTTTTAGCAAGTATCACCATCATCCATAGAACCATTTTAACTTCTATATTTCAGTTGACGTCAGAATCAATATTTGGTTCCAACATCTTGAAAGTTACAAATTAAACTGATATAGTTAAGTGGTACTTGTTAAGAACTAAGGTATGCTCAATAACTGATATAAATATTTATATTTTGCTATAAGTGTCTTGTAACCATTGGCAAGTATATTCTAGCCTCCTTATTTCCACATATTCTTATATGAGGTAGATGTAAAGAAAATTCTTTTAATGAAAGATGTATAAGATCATCTCTAAATATGCATGCCATAACCATTCCTACACTACAGTCTACATATTATATTGTTAAGTAAAGATAATTGTTATTTCTCAAATATAAATATAATACACAACCTGGTATATATATCAAGTAAACAAAGCACAAAGATTTACCATACCATAGGCAACTAGATCCCTAGTAAACGACTCCCTTAGTTTTTAACCTTCATATTATTGGCTTTCCTAACCAATTTTTTGTGGTTGGTTAAACCTAATAATATATTATTTAAACATAACAATCAATTTCTCCTTACGAGAAAAGATCCTCACAAAGTAAAGCTTGTAAACTACAATACTGCTTGTTTCAACGACAAAGTTTGAGCTTTGAACTCATAATTTGTATGAAAATATCAAGTCCCACATAATTTACTAGCATCTTAACTCATCTTATCCCCAGTTATATAACTCAAAAGAAGAGAAGATGATATCATGAAGCCTTGACCATACAGAATTAACCTCCACTAGAAGACCAAATGTCCAACTAATCAAAATCAGTCCAGCATTATGATTAAAGACTTTAATTTTAAAATCTTTTTATGTCAAATGCATCATTACAAAATACACTAAAAGAATATACCATGCTAAATACAATGTTGATGAAAACAGAATTTGTTAAAAACAAAAGGATTCCAGAAACAGAAGCAGTTCAATACAAAGATTGACAACTGTTCCATGAAACTATGAAAGCGAACTCTTAAATCCCTAAAATCATTAAAAACCCTTTCGAATTATCAAAACATGTCTATTCTATCATCTTATCTACTTGGAAAAGGAGGTTCATTAGCACACAAGTCTCTTCAATCATCTTTCAACAAAAACTCCTAAGCTTCACTTCATCATCTTATCTACTTAAAAATCATGACAATTGACATGTTCCTAGATCCGTTGCTGAAATACAAGCCTCTTCAATTACATCTTTAACAACCTACGGAATAGAAGAACAACCAGGTACCTCTATAATCTAAACAAATGCCATAAGTGTGTTCTAACGATATCATCTCAATGTTCAGAAGCAATAATTAGAAATAAACTAACCTGGATGCTGAAATCGCCATCCATGGAGACATTATATGAATCCTCCGACAAGAAAGCATCTCCGCCGGTAGCGGCGGAGCCTTGGAGCATCATCTGGCGCTCCCTGCGATCGAGATCGGAAGCCAGAGCAGCCAAATCGAACTCGGAGAAGAAGGGGCCCTGCAACACCGTGTTTACACAATGAACGGCACATAGCTTCGATTCTTGTACCTCGTGGTACAGCATTCCTCCGTTGATCGGACCTTCCATTGTTCTCGCAAAACCCTAGCTTCGATTGTTATTCCGTGATGTTGACGATGAAGAAGAAATGTTGGTGGTGAATAGAATTTTCTCGAGGTTTTGACGTTAGGACAAAGGGATACCCCGGGTTTGTAATAGCGGTAATTAGGTCACCTATTTTTGCGGTTGCTGAACACGATCCCCATAATATAACTAACATCAGCCCGTTTTTGACCAGACGAAATTCTTTCTGCAACTGTTAAAATACACGTTTTTTAAAATTATAATTTATTTAATATATACTAATTAACAACTTAAGGTTGTATTAGTGATTGTATTTTAAGCATTAGAAGTTATACATTCTTTTGTTTTTTTCATTTTAAATCCAATACTTTTACATTTTTTACATTTAAACCCTTACAAATTTTCACTTTTAAATTTGATCCCCTATTATTTTCTTCTTTTACAAAATTTTCGTTTACATTTCACTTTAAATTTTGAGAGTTAATATGTTGTAACGTGCGTGTATGGTTCAATGTTGTTACGTCTATTTTTTCCTACTTAACGACCCCGTTGCACCTTCCGGATCCTAGATCGACTTAGCTATTGATTTGTAACGTTTTACGTTTCACAAGTGTGGTTTAATGTTTTTACCTCTACTTACCATTCGATTTTATTTTTTTCGTTTTTAATACGAGGCTTCCGGTGTTGGTGGTCGCTGACGGTGGTCTGACGTTAGTGTTATTGGTATGGTTTTACGCCCCCTCCGTAAAACAGCAGGCTTAATACTAGTATATACTATTTGGTTTGGTCGGCAGCTACAATGTTGGTATTTTTTTTTTTTTGAAATTTTCCGTTTTTGTGTTTTATGCTAAGATTTATGTTTTGCTAGAATCTTCGTTTGGAGGTCTGGCTGGTAGTTAAGTTCCTTTTATATGTTGCTACTAATGCGGGCTTTTCTTGGGTTTTAGCTTGTCTACACATGTATTTGACTTGTCTTGGGATTTTCCTTTTTCATAAGTGGTGTATGTGTTTCATTTCTGCAAAGTGATGTCGTCTTCTTGCGATTATCGAGCTCTGGTGGTTGTTGCACGTTAGGTTTGCAGTTTTCTGTTGTTCATGCCTTTCGCGCTTCTGATTTTGATTTAGATTGTATGTTGGGTTCAATTTTAAAATTTAGGTTTGGCGTCTTTTGTTATTCATAGCTTCCGATTTGGTTTTGACTGTATGTTGGGTCCGGTCATGATTTTGACTATATGTTAGGTGTTGCATGTTGTTATGTGGTGTTGATTCTATGTTATTGATTGTAAGTTTTTGTTATCGGTTGCTCATGGTTAGGTAGTTTGATCTGCATACAGGGTTGTTTTTGTTAGATGGTAGTGATGAGCGAAGTGTGTTAGCAAGCTCTTTTGATACATAATACTTGAAGTTACATTGCAAACTAAAACATTCATTAACCAAATTTTGAATTAAATGTTTGTTTAATAGTATATAATTTCGGTTCATTTTCTGTTTTGTCTTGCAACAACTAACGAAATAATGTAATTCTTTTACTTTTATTAAGCAGTGTCTTGGTTTCGTATTCATGTGGTCATGACATTTTATAGATAATCAAATCACCTTTTAATTTTTAATATTCTTTATCATGAGTAAGCACATAAGTTGGTTTAGGGTTTGTTTGCTATAGGGTAATGGAATGAACGAAACAATGGAATAAATAATGGAATGGAACGGACAAATAAATGAAATGAACTATTACATTCTATTGTCCAGTTTGGTTACATGTAGGAGTGAAAAGAATCATTACTTTTTTTTTGTTTGTTACGTAGGAAAAGAAAAAGGAAACAAATACAAAAATGATTACGGTTGTGGTGGTGGCCGTTGGTGGCGATCGGCGGTAGTGGTGGTGGTCGGGGGTTACCGGTGTTGGTGGGCGGTTCCTGGTAGTGGTGCCCGATGGTTACCAGTGGGGGTTGTCAGTGGTGGTGGGTGGTGGCCGGTGGTTGTTCTCCGTGGTGGTGGCAGCCTCAATGGTTCATTCCATTCCGACTCTGATTCCCGCATACCAAACTGTACTTTAAACTTTTAAAGTTGTGTGAATCGATTGCATGTTTCTACATATAATTGATCTACGCAGTTGTGCTCTCCTCTTTATTCACTTTGTAAATATGTGTTTCTATAGTATTCTTCACTGCTACATTATTGAGAGGTTTTGTATTTAAGTTTCACTTTAAGCAAAAAAAAAATACTTAAGGTTGAGGCAAGGGGTTTTTCTAATTGTAGGTTTTCTCCTGAAAGGGTTGAGGTCCCGACTAGAAAATTGATAGATGGACTCGATTAAAATAATACTTATCCACCGAAGCAAGGTCATACATTTGCTGTAAAAAAAATTAATGTTGCTTTTATTACCGGGCTACAAGATATAATATTTTCAGTTAATTACATGTGTAGTCCAACCATATATGATCTCATAATATATATTGTTTTCTTTTATTTTTCTTTTTGCAATACCAGTAAATTATAAGGCATTTTAAGTTGTTAAATCACATATTTATTGCTATACATAACATCCACATTATGTCCGAGTTGGTTTTAAATTGTCTCATGCATTGTTTTCTCAATTGTATTAGCGACTAACCTTTTTTTTTTTTTTTTTTTTTTTGCTGCAGTTCCTCGTTGCCAGCAACTAGAAATGTGCAAGTAACGTTGCCTTCTTATTTTGTAGATTATCGATTAGTAATTCTATACACCACATATTTTTACACTGACCACTAATGTGTTGGATTACAACATTTTATCCTTTTGAACCTGTCATGTTTGTTACACCACAGTTTTATGTGTCATGTGTCCTCACATTTAATGAATTTACGCGTTGATATCTTGGATGGTAAATAGAATGTTTTATGTTATCGTTCTCTTACAAAATAATTCATACAAAATGAATGTATGTGTAGAACTTTTATGCCTTTTGCATGATTAATACCTAATTCTTGCTTACACAATCTATGAATACGTTCATCTTTTCTCCATACTTTTGAAAGTCTATTGTTATTCACTAATCTAAAACGTATACGACTATGCATGTGTGCGTGTGTAATTACAGATCAAATACCAAAACTATAGACCACTAAAAAGCACAAAAGCATTGAAATCGCAGAAAGGGGTGTATCTGCTCTAGGTAATTTAGACCCTATCAGAAGAAATAATTTGCTTAATATAACGGAAGCATACAAAAAACAAAAGCCAAAGTAATGTGTGGATAGAATAATGTTAAGGTACCTTGAAAATGTTGAAATATAAACAAAATATATCAAGTATAGGGGTCTATGAGTCACACTAAAAAGTATATTTTAGTCTAGTATGTAAATATCTAATATGTTGGTTCTGGGGTTATAAAACCCACCATATATATGCGTTGACAATGAACAAATAGATTGTGTGCAAGCAAGTTTACATTTAATTTATGCAAGTTTAACATATTCTCATTTTATTCATTGTTTGTGTCTGATTTACCAAAAGAAAAAACACATGTGGGACAGATGTAGACAACTCAATTAAAAATTACTCAGTTTGTTCGTAGACGTGACTAGCTATATTCAAATGCCATAAAACAGTAAGGCAAATATCCTTATATAAAAGGACTAAATGGGAGAATCCCCTATTGCTTTGTTAATGGTAATGTCGGCAAGTTTGATATGAATTTCTTCAAATTACTTATATAAATATGATTTGTTTCCATTGAGATATTACTACTTCGTTTCAAATGGCAGCAGAACCCATCTTCAGCAACCCTAGATTGAGATTCATATCATCTTAATTTTATATGGATTATTGTTTGGATTTAAAATAGTCGTTTATATCTTTGAATTTGCTGGATAAATATGTACGGGTCTTATTCAATCCACGTTGCTGACCGAGCTATAACCCGAATGAATTACATCTTATTACAAACCCATTTAATTTGATTAACCGGTAAATATACAAACTATTTATTGGGATTAATTATTTTAATTGTTATAAATTATTCAATTAAATGTTCAGGCTTTAGGTTTAAATGTGGCCTTGTAATTAATTCTATCAGGCTTAGGGTTCGCTAGATTTAATTAATTATAATTACATGATTAGGGATCAAACCCTAATCACCACAAAAATCCCCTCGGCCACCCATTGGAGATTCCTCTCCTCTCGGTTGTTCCCCTTAAACCGAACCAACGTCACTGCCACCTGCCCTACAGCTGGTGACCACCATAGCGTAGCCTTCACCGCTACTTGTTGTTGGCGTGTCGCTGCATCTGCTCCGAGCAGTCCCAACCTGAGAAACAGACCCCGCGATCCAATCTTAGCCGCGCCATTCGTCTGCGGCTGCATCTTGCGTTCCTAGTTCATTTTCTAGCAACAAGTCGTTGTTTCTCGGTGTTTCAAATTGTTAATTTTTAACCATAAGGTATATTTATCTTATCAGCAAATAATTATTTATCCGTAGTTACATTGTTTGTAACCTTAGATCCTGTCGGGTTCACTCTATTATTTATTTATAATCCGTTACATTTATGGATTATTAATTTTATTAATGAATTATCCAAATTGTTTATGATAAGATAAACCTAACCGAGATACCACTGAACCCAACAGCGGTATCAGAAGCACGTTTACAATATGCAAATTAAATCTGATCTTTAACCGGTTATAGTTAACAAACTTGAAAAGTGTTTAAAAGTTTTTGATCTAGATCATTTAAGACAACTTATTTATTTTGGTTAAATATTTGATAACCAAAAGATTGCTTGCATTATTTTGATTGTGTTTTAATATATAAATCTGACTAGATCCTATGGTTGAATGATTATGTTGAGATTTGTTTTGTTTAATTTTAGTTTTTAAGGTTTAGCCGATTTGATGACTCAAAATTCTAATAGACTAGAGTTTTCTTTTATTATGTATTTATTTTATAAGTAATGTAATATTTGAAGACTTGAAGTCAAAACTGGAGACAAAATGAATCAAGAAGTTAGTGGGAGCCAATCAGACAACTAGATGCACTTAGGTTCATCCTTATAGTTGTTTATATAGTGTGAACCCGTTACCTAGTTTGATCTTTGCTACTTGGATCTAACAAGATCAAACGAACATAGTTATAATTTACATATTTAATTTGCTATTGTGGTTGCTTTAATCTTTTAATTGTTATAACATAACAAACAAATACAAAACTAATTAAAAAATAATTTTTCACAATCAAAATAAATAATAAGTTCTAAACTTATTTTTATAATTTGTTAAAATATTAAAAACAAATTGTTTGTTTTAAGAAGATAACCGGATAAGTTTTTAAGTTTAAAGTTAATATAGATTTCAAAACTTGAAATTGATAAATTAAATTTATGAACTTAAATTTTTTTTTTATCTATCTAGCAATAAAACTAGTTTTAATAGGATATTAAAATCTAGTGTCCCGAGAGATAAAATGGTTCGTCATTTATGAAATTGAGTTGAGTGTGAAGGAAACATTACGTTGTTATGAAATTGAGTGTTAAGAAACATGTAACTAAAAGAAGTTAAGATATATTATATTCAAAACGACTCGATATAAAATAATATATTTAAAATGTATAAGAGAAAAAAATATATTAAAATGTAATTAACATATAAGAGTAATTACAAATAAATAATAATCATATAATAAATAAAAGAGTTAATTATATGGTTGGTCCAAATGTTATGCTCATATCGCATGGTCCTAACATTTGAGAAATTACATCGTTGGTCCAAACAGATTAATAAATATAACACTATTGGTCTTTGACATTAAGTGAAGTGAAGGTGAAAAGTCTAAAATGCCCCTAAACTAAATAACAAAATTAAAAATATATGTATAAATATTAATAAACGTGGGATCCTTTTTTTAATCAATTAATAATTTTTATATTAAAAATAATAATAATAGCATTATTATTATTTATATTTCTATCTCTACTACTATATAATACAAAAAACATAGGTAGATTGATAATTTTCTATTTTGTAAGATACATAGAACAACTATTTAAGCATATGGTATAAGTGTTTTATATAAGTGTTCCTAATTTATCCCCATTCAATAAAGTTATTCTAATTAATATATGAGTTAATGCATATGATTAAATTTAATATTTTAAGTATTACTTTATTTATTTATAATAATTTAAATTAACATTATATTTATATTTTTCATTTATATTTTTACAATTTATATTAAGTATTATATTATTAACTAAATACTATTTACCAAATATTTACATAGTTATAATAATAATAATATTAATAATAATAATAATAATAATAATAATAATAATAATAATAATAATAACAATAATAATAATAATAAAATCAGTATTTAAGGCTGGATGAAAAAGACTCAGTAGCATCCGCACATCCCGCGAGTCAATTCATTATACATAACATATAAAAAACAATAATTAATATCTATATTATCTATACTATTTATAAAGCATTTTAGGATGTCAAAATAATAATTTTATTTTGACCTTAAGACACCTATAAGGTTTGAATGGTAATATTATGGTGGATTTTAATTTAATTTTTTTAATCCATATGAAATCATTGAATTTAATAACACTAACAACAACAACAACAACAACAGCAGCGGCAGCGGCAAGGACAACATCAACATCAACAGCAACATCAACGACAACGGTAACGGCAACAGCAACAACAACATCAACAACAACAACAATAACAACAATAGCAAGAGCAATACCAACAACAGCAACGGCAGCAGCAACACCAACAACAGCAACAGTAGCAACAACAACAACAACAACAACAACAACAACAACAACAACAACAACAATAACAACAACAACAACAACAGCACTAGCAACAGCAGCAGCACCAGCAACATCAACAATAACAGCAGCAGGAACAGCAACAGCAACAACAACAACAACAGCAGCAGCAACAACAACAACAACAACAGTAACAGCAACAGCAACATCAACAGCAACAGCAACAGCAACAGCAACAGCAACAGCAACAACAACAACAACAACAACAAAAACAACAATAGCAACAACAACAACAAGAATACTAATAATAGTAGTAGTAGTGTTTCAAGGTTCTGAATATTAGTAATAATTACTTACAAAATAAAAACAATTTTAGTAATACAAGTTATCAAATTAAAAATATACAAGCTATCAATAGTGTTTCAAGGTTCTGAATATTATATTATTTTTCACTTATAATCATAAAAATATGATGGTTTATAAAATCGAAATTTGTCATTATGATGTGCTAAATTATATCAACATTTTGACATGATTTTTTTTTCCAAAATAGAGTTGTCTATATAATTTTTATCCATATCCACGGATTGAATAATAATGTACAAGTAATCGAAATCATGGGTTATAAATTTTAACAACCCGCGGCATAGCGCGGGTTCACACACTAGTTATTAATATACATATAACGACTTTGAAGGAAACCATCACCATCAACACAACAATTAGTAGCACTTCTAGCTCTTCTAGCTAACAACCACCACCATTTTCACCCTCACCTTTAAGTAATCGAATTATACTTAAAGGCTGATGCAAACAAAGAGCTCTCAGTATGCACATGTAAAGTATAAGGAAAGTTACTTCAGAAGATTTGATACAATTCAATGAAATTCACTAAGTATCAAATCTTCCGAAGCCAAAAGACCATTTCTTCCGAAGCTAAAGATGAAGTCTTCTGAAGCTTCAAGACAAAGTCTTTCGAAGCCAAGAAACTGATTTCTTTCGAAGACAGAGAATACATGCTTTCTCTGACTCACTTTTGATAAAAACTGAACCATTTTCTGCTGCCATCTCTAAAGACTCACCAACTTGTATAAGTTGGTGAAAAGTCCATACTTTTGTCAACTATAGATTATGGTCATAGAGTCTGCCTTTTGACTTTACATTGATCTTGTTGTCTAGATTAGTGTTTCCAGCTGGCCTTCAAAGTATGGCTGGCTGTAGGATGTAGTATAAAGTATCTTACGTACCAGTCCATAGTACTAAGCCTTGTAACACTTTGTAAAACACTTGAGAGTAATATAAAGCATTCTTGAAAACCATCTAATTGTGTTCTACTTGTGTTCTTTACTTGTGCTCATTGTTTTAATATATTTGGTTCCCTATTTGATCCGTTAAGTGTTCTAAGTCTCTTCAACCTTGTGAAACTATTGCATTGCCCCCTTCAATGGGCCTACAATTGGTATTAGACCATTTTAGGCTCTTGATTATAAGATCTCACTATCTTTAATCCCTTCTATTTCACAAAACACTTACCAGCTCAAATGGCAGCTCTCACAAAAGCTGATATGGAAACTGGTACCATGAAAAAATCTCCACTGATCGCTCCTGATGACTTTGATACTTGGTGCCAATGTATGGAAGGGTTCATCAAGTCTCAAGACAGCAGGATATGGAGATCTGTTGTCAAAGGACCTCACAACCCAAGCACCTCTTCAGCCACTACTAGAGGTGGGATGATTCCAAAGGAAGTGACTGACTATTCTGAAGAAGATTGACATAGATCAGAAGGACATGATTGCTCTCCAAATTTCTTTTCCAAACTTTATATACAGAGGCTTCAAGAAGTGCAAAACTGCTAAGCAACTCTAGGATGCACCAAAGCTTATGTATGAGCGGTTTGCTGAAGCTAAAGAAAACAAGAAGGAACTCATGAAGCAGCAATTTGAGAACTTCACCTACAAATCAGGTGAAACTTGCAGTGGATGCAAAAACTTCCGTAGGTCAAGTCTTCAAAACATCCGAAGTCTTGAAGGCCAAGTCTAATCTTCCAAAGATGGTGTGGAAGATAAAGGAATGCATATAACTGAAAGTTCTTCATTAACAATAGCAAATGATACTCAGAGTTTGCATATAGGATCAATAACTATTGAACTATCTTCAGTTCACTTTGATAAGCCCAACACCAATAAGACTAGGGTTTCCAAATGTAACTAACCATCTCTTTTGGTGCAGGAATAGCTGAAGACCAAGGGAAATGTATGGATCATTGATAGTGGCTGTTACAGGCACATGACAGGCAATGGTTCTTTGCTTTAGAATTTTGAGAAAATTGATGGAGGGCTAGTTGCTTTTAAAGGAGAATCAGGCGGTTACAACACTGGAAGGGGCAGAGTTACAAATGGTAAGCACAGCATTGAGAAGGTAAACAATGTTAAGGAGCTTGGGTACAATCCCTTGAGTGTATCTCAATTTTATGACAAGAGACATAACATGCTCTTCACTGAGAATGAGTGTATTGTTCTCAAGCCTGGGGTGATCATTCCTCAAGAGCATATCCTGCTCAAAGCCCCCAGGAAAGGGAACATGTACATGATGGATTTGCAGGAAACCTCCCCATCTAGAGAAGTTTCTTGCTCTCTGTCTAAAGCCAATAGTGATGAGTCTTTCTTTTGGCATAAAAGAATATGCAATGTAAAATTTAAGAACATGAATAAACTAATTAAGAATGATGTGGTAACTGGAATGCCAAAGAAAGAGTTTACAACTAATGACCATTGTGTTGCATGTTTGAAAGGAAAGCAACATAAAGTGTCTCACAAGCCCAAGGAAAAGAACTCTATCACTACTCCCTTACACTTGTTACATATGAATCTCTTTGGCCCCACCAGTGTAATGAGTTTAGGAAGAACTTCATATTGCCTGGTGATCACAGATGACTTCATAAAATACACTTGGGTCTTCTTTCTTAGAACTAAGGATGAGACCCCTGAGATCTTGAAGAACTTCTTTATAAAAATTGAGAATCAATATGATCACAAGGTCAAGATTATAAGATATGATCAAGTAACTGAACTCAAGAACCAAATCCTTGATACAATTTGAGATGAAAATGGTATTACAAGACAATATAGTGCTTCTAGGATTCCTTACTAAAATGGTGTTGCTGAGAGGAGAAACATGACACATATTGAGACTGCAAGAACCATGCTCTCTGACTCTAAACTGCCCATCACCTTTTAGGCAGAGGCAGTCAACACTACCTGCTATGTGCAGAATAAAGTTTTAGTAGTTAAGACTCATGGTAAGACTCCTTATGAACTATGGCACAAAAGGAGACCCTTCATTGGTTTCTTAAGATCATTTGGATGTCCATGCACCATCTTGAATACCAAAGATCAGATAGCCAAATTTGCTTAGAAATCAGATGATGGATGCTTTATTGGATAATCTTCCAAAGCTAAGGCTTATAGAGTATATAATCTCAAAACTAGAGTAGTTGAAGAGTCAACCAATGTGATCTTCAATGAGCACACTCTTAGTGTGAAAGGTTCTGGTCTAGATTGGCTATTTGATCTTGATTTAGTTACCAATTGTTTTAACAAATCTTGTGAAGATGTTTCAGGATCTACAGGTAGCTTATCAATAGGAGATCCTGACTCAAGATCTGAGCTGACAAGACCAAGTGATAGAATTCCTTCAGCTCCAGTGGTAACAAACACTGCAGTTGGAAATCCTCTCAGCACAACCATGACAAACTCTTCAGCTGATACATCTAAGGTGCCTACGATTCTAGCACAGAGACATAGAGTTCAAAGGAAGGGTCTTCCAATGTAGGAAGAGATGGAAATGGTGAAAGTGATCAAAAATTTTATAATGCTGACAACCTCTCCACTGAAGATACCATCAATGATGTCACACACTCATTAGATCAAGTTTCTATTGATAAGTGTGTTGATGTGGTGGGTGATACTCAATCACCAGATCTAAATTTCACTAATTTAGATCTATCAAACCAACTTGCTGTGATTCCTCAATTGAGAATCAACAAGTCCCATCCTTCCACAAACATCATTAGAGATGTTGAGACAGGGGTTAGAACAAGAGGACAAACCCATGACAAAAATGTTTGTCTATACTCTTGTTTCTTGTCCCTGATTGAGCCAAATAAGGTTGATGAAGCTTTGAAAGATGGAAGTTGGGTTGAAGTAATACAGGAGGAGCTGCTTCAATTTTAGAGATAAAAGGTTTGGAACCTATTCCCTCTTCCTTATGGAAAGAAACCAATAGGTACCAAGTGGGTTTTAGAATAAAAAAGGATGATAGAGGACTTGTCATCAAGAACAAGGAAAGACTAGTTGTTCAAGGAGACTCCCATCTACAAAGATAACAACAGTGCTATCTCTATCACAGAGAATCCCATGCAGCACTCAAAGAGAAAGCACATCAACATCAGGTATCATTTTATAAGAGATAATTTTGAAAAGGGATTGATGAAATTGGTCAAAGTTAACACAAATGAACAATATACTGATCTGTTCACAAAAGCTTTTGATAAACAGAGATTTAAGTATCTTGTATTAGCTATTGGGATGATTAACTTTGAGTAGATTTTCTTCAATTAATTTCAAGATTGTTTTTCAAATATGTTTGTCTTTAATGTTGTCTATATCATCACTCATATAAGCCCTGTTTACCTTGGGAGAAAATTTTTCAAAGTTGATATTCTTTAGAATTTTGAAAATTGCAGATATATATTTTCTTTTGAAAGACATTAAGTTGACTTCGGAAGAAAATTATGTCTTCAAAACTAATAACTACTTACTAAGAAATTTAACTTCGGAAGAAATTATGATATATCTTCCGAAGCTTAAATATGCTTCTAGGTACTTATATGTTTTGAAGGACAATTTTCTTCCGAAAGCAATTAAGTCTCGAAAGCTTTATTTGTTTTTTGAGTAAAACTTCTGAACTTTAATATCTTTCAAAACTAAATATATATCGGAAGCAAAATACTCTAACTATTTTTCTTCTGAAGCAATTCTTGTAAAGCTAAGGAATATCTTCCGAAGTTAAATTGGCTTCAGAAGTTTTCTCAAAACTTCCGAAGACTAATTACCTTCGGAAGATGTTCTACTTCCAAGATAACTACCTTTTTGGGCACTTTTTCAGAGGTAGGACCTACATTCAGAATTCAAAGTTTATCCTTTTGCATTAACTTTGTCTCAAATCCAACCATATACATATTTGTACAATGGTTCCCCCTCTTTCTTCCTCCCATTCATCTGTAAAAGTTCTAACCCTAAATTCACCCACAAAACCTCTTTGTTCTTAGCTTTCTTCATACCAAAGCTTTCTCAAATGGCTAACCCTGAACCCCGAAACCAACCCGATTTTTCCATGCATCTTCATAGGAAACAGAATCAGGTTGCTCTGTTATCATCTGAGAAAGATCCTGGTTTCTCAGATATCTGCCATTTTCTTGCTCTATCTAACTACCTCACTGCTTTAACCATCGACCCTCCATTATATGAAGAACACTTGCTAGAGTTTTGGAAGACCTGTCAAGAGGTGATCTTGGACGGTGAAATGCACCGTCTACCATAGTGCAGGGGAAGATAGTTTTCATCACCCCTGTCATAGTTACACTCATCTCAGGCTGGATGATGAAGAAAGGGAGCTGTCCTTTCCCAAATCTACTGTAAATAAGTCATTTCGGTAGATGGGCTATGAAGGAGACTACTCTATCAGAACCTTCAGGAAGGGTAAGGTCTCTTACCAGTGGAAGTAACTCCTCCATGTTGTTATTCCTTCTTTATTAAATAAACATAAAGGATGGGACCAGATTCCTTAGGACTTATCATATATAATCCATGGAATTGTTCAAGGGGTCAAGTTCAAGTACTCCCAGTTTGTCTACACAAACCCGCTTGCAAACTTGGACTCCTTAGAGTACTACATGTTCCCTAGATAAGTCTAGCACATTCTTAATTGTGAACTGGGCTCACAATTAAGGGAACAAGTGCTACTCTTAAATTGGGACAGATAAAGCCCGACATCTTTAAAATCATAAGAAAGACCACTGTTGGCTTCTCAGGGTAGAAATAGCCCTGGTTCCAAAAATGTTAGAGCTCATTGCTCAAGTTGACAACTTGGCAGCACCAGCCAATGTTGAACCCACACCTTCTACATCTGCACCACCCACACAACCTTAAATAACCATCACCTACACCCGAAAATCCAAAGGAACCCCTGATTAGTCTATTCAGATTGAGCAGGTCCCCATACAATCACCCATGCAAGAGGAAGTAGAACCATAAGATCCCACTTCCCTGAGGAGCAAACCACTGCCTTTACTTCATTAATCAGTGCTAACGTTTCTCATGCTTAGCCTGATGAGCTCATTGCTCAAACCTCAAGCCTTCACCTCACGTGATCAGCCTTCAGGGGACAGTTACCATCCCTAGCCGTTAGACTTAAACTAACCCATCCCTAACCTTCAATTCTATGATAATAAGGATATGGGCTTCAGTTAGTACCATGAGTCTCTCTTCTCCTCCCCTGCTCAAAGAGAGATGAGTGCTCCTACAACACCCATATCTGCCCACATCATCCACCCATAACTGAGGCAAACTACGCTGAACATGTTCAGGAAGTCCATATGGAAGAGGCTCTCACTTTTGTAAGTGACTACATCATTAAGAACTCAACCATGCAAGTTAGCCCCTTGTCACTTCTCTTGACGTTGTCATGGAGCAGGGGAAATCTAGCAGCCAAGAACCACAAGCTGGTCGTGAGGAATAAGACTTTGGTCCTATTCTCTCATCCCCCATGAATCTTCTTATGAAGATAAGGGGAGTCTACAACTAAAGGTACAACAACTGACCAAAACATGCACATATTTAGTTTCAAAGGTAAGTCACCTGGAATCTCAAGTGGCTACCTTACAAAGGCAGGTCATTGATCAGCAACTTGAGATCACCGATCTTAAGGGCAAGTTAGCTGAGTGACCTGCCAGGCAAACTCAACCGGGTCCACAAGAACCTATGGATGTGGTGGACCTAACCCTTAGCCCCCTAAATGTCACACCCCAACCTTAACGGCGGAAACGTTAAGATGTGAGGGTTAAGATTGTTCATGCCACACAACGCTATTTCAAAGTGTAAATATTATTAAATTCCAAGTTTCATGAACATACATAAATGAAAAGCATAAGTTTCAAACAACCAATATAACAAAAATTCAAATAGCATCATGTGACAAAATATGTCATTTTTATTATTCTCTAGGTCCAATCCTAGATGTGTTCAAGTCTTCATGAGCAATTAAGCGGGATCATTTCCTGAAACATGTTAAAAATAGTGTCAACATATGATGTTGGTGAGTTTCCATAGGTTTAACATACATAAATATATAAACTTTAAGACGGCAATTCATGTCATAGGTTAATGAATAATGTAATAATAAATGGATAAACAAATGTAACAATCAAACCTCTACAAATATGGCCATAACATTATTATACGATTAGCTAAATGTACTTGGTTCCCATAGTGATCAAGAATACGTCACTAGGAGCCGGCAATACCTCGGCTTTAGCACCAAATAGGCTTGTCAGGCCCATAGATCTATGACGTCGCTAGGCTAGCAATAGTTAATGATTGTATCTTACAAGTATTATCACATGATAATTACAAGAGTCCAAATAACCATGACAAGATAAGATGAATTGCACAAGTGTTACAAGAGTAGAAAACGTATTTACAAGTGTGTTTATAATAAGGTTAACATGTTTCACCTCAAAAGTGTGAAATAATATAAAATGGGGTATGGAAAACTCACTTGACTTATAAAGATGAATATATAAGAAGTCTTGTATTAAACACCGACGATTTGATAAGGTTCAACCTAAATAAATGACGTCATAAGTTAACAACGATTATTATAATGTTAACAGTATGCGGGAATTCACGATTTAAATTTGGGATTTTTTTTGGATAGCAATGTAATATTATAACGATGATAATTTTATATCGCTTAGTCCACGATTTTAAATTCTAAAATAGATACATTTTAATATTTAAATGATTAAATAAGAATTTTATGATAGAATAAAAGTTAACTTTTATTATCAAGGAATTATTATTTACTATTTATTAACATAATAAATTTGTAGATTTAATTAATTAAAACTATTCACAATAGATGCATAATTTAAATAAGTACATATATATTTATTTACTTTTAAATATATATAATTAAATTTGTAAATAAATTTTATAAAATAAACTAAAATGAAGAATTTATCAAATTGAATTTCTTGAAAATTAAAGGAGATTCATTGCAATTTAAAATTAATAATAATTTATATTTTATAATAATATTATTAATTTTTAAAATAAAAGAATAAGTATTTTTTAATTGAATTTCTAAGAAAATTTAAAAGAAATTAATTTTATTTAGTTTTTGAGTAAAAATGGTTTTTATATAATTAATATTAATACAAAATGTTTTCTGCCTAAAAAAAAAACATTAAAACACCTTTTTAAAATAAAAGCTGGGACTCGGGTTCGAACCCGGGTCCCTAGTCACACCTCCCCACACTTAAACCACTGGGCCAAAGCCCTGGTTTGTGTTTAATTTCAAGGATAAAATGTTAAAAACTATAGCTCAAAAGCTTCCCCAATTTACATGAACCCTAGTTTCCAAATTCGAACCAATTGATCCGCAAAACGAGTTCGATATCGAAATTAAAGTTAGGGCTTTTGGTCCCCATGTAAGAACGAACTTAATCCCTCGTTTAATTATCTGATTTGGTGTATGATGAGTTGAAAGAGATTCGAACAAGGTCGCGACTGGGGTGACTTCGGTTCCGGAGGTTAATGTCGATTATAACCAAATTCCATGTACCAGAAGCTTCGTCTAATGGTGTGTTTAGCTTGGAAACGTTCTTAGAATGATTACCCCTCATTTAATTTCACTTGAATGTGTCGGTTTCAAGCCGTTGAGACCCACGATTTGATTAGCTTCGGTTTCGGCTGAGAAGGATGAAACCGACACTTAAAATTCGAATTAACTACAAGGTGAGGTTCGAAACTGACTTGTGATTGAAATGGAGGATTTAATTAGGTTAAATTTGGGGTATTTCGGGCGTTTTGGGGGTGGCCGGAGCTCGGCCGGAGCCCCGCCGGAGGTTCACAGGAAAATCGAGTGTTTGGGATTTTGAATTAAAAAAATTACATTTTGGTCCATGTGCTTTATGAGTTTACATTACTAACCCAAAGTTTAAGTTCTAATTTAAACGAATTTATAGTTTAGTCCCTGGAGTTTTAAATTTTATTATTTTAAGCACAAACTTAATAAATGCTTAATTTGTTTTATTATTATTATTATTATCATTATTATTATTATTATTATTATTATTATTATTATTATTATTATTATTATATTTTTTTTAACTTATTTATTTAATAACAAGCAAGTTACAAAATTTTAAATACCAATAAAATCAAGATTAACAAAATTTACAAATGGGCCCTCATACTTGTATTAATGACAAAACAAGCCCTTACAAGAGATAACGGAATTAAAAACAACTTGACAATTACACGAGAGGTCACAGTCTTCCCAATTTTAAGGATTTCGTCCCGAAATTAAAGAAATGACTAAACAAACAGATAGGGATATTTCTTCTTCATGTAATCCTCGCATTCCCAGGTGAACTCAGCTCCACGTTTGTTTTCCCAACGAACCTTGACGATTGACGTGGTAGTTGTTTGGGTCTTCTTCAGCGTTCGGTCCATAATCTCGACAGGTTTCTCAACAAAATGCAAAGACTCGTCAATTTGGATTTCCTCCAAAGGAACGTGCAAGTTTTCATCGGCCAAACATTTCCTCAAGTTTTAGACATGGAAGACAGGATGAACCCCACTAAGTTCAGAAGGTAGTTCCAGTTTATAAGCCACTTTCCCAATTCTTTTTAGAATCTTGAAAGGTCCTACAAATCGTGGGGCTAACTTGCCCTTCTTCCCAAAGCGAACAACACCCTTCCATGGTGAGACCTTAAGAAGGACCATATCGTTGACTTGGAACTCCAATGGTTTGCGTCTGTTATCCGCGTAACTCTTTTGACGACTTCTAACCACCTTAAGGTTATTACAGATTTTGGAGACTTTATCGGTCGTTTCTTGAATAAGTTCTGGACCAGTAATGAAATTCTCACCGATATCAGTCCAGCAAATCGGAGAACGACATTTACGACCGTATAAAGCTTCGAATGGTGCCATCTTGATACTTGAGTGGTAGCTGTTGTTGTACGAGAATTCCGCTAATGCTAAAGGCGTATCCCAGTCACCACCAAAGTCGAGAACACATAGACGTAGCAAATCTTCAAGGGTTTGAATTGTTCGCTCGGTTTGACCGTCCATTTGAGGATGGTAAGCCGTGCTAAAATCCAGTTGAGTACACAAGAGTTCTTGCATAGAAGACCAGAAGTGTGAAGTGAAACGAGCATCACGACCGGAAATAATATGCAACGCCACACCATGACGACTCATACTTTCATCGATATAAATACGAGCCAACTTTGAAACCTTGTAAGTGTCTCGTATTGGTATGAAATGTGCCGTTTTGGTCAAACGGTCGACAATCACCCATATGCTATCATGGCCTCGAGGAGTACGTGGCAACTTGGTTATGAAATCCATGGATATGTGTTCCCATTTCCACATAGGGATTTCGGGTTGTTCAAGTAAACCACTAGGACGTTGATGTTCAGCTTTGACCCTTGCACATGTGAGGCATTTGGATACATAAGATGCGATATCCTTCTTCATCCCTGGCCACCAATATTGGCCACGCAGATCCATATACATCTTATCGGACCCAGGGTGAATAGAATAACGTGTTTGATGAGCTTCATTCATGATGAAGTGACGGAGATTGTCGCGATTTGGAATCCAAAGCCGGTTCAAGAAATACAACATGCCATTCGGTTTTGTCTCCATTTATGATCGAACGTTAAACACTAGTTCCTCATCCTTCCATTCCTTGGTTAATGCTGCTTGTTGAGCCTTGCGGATGCAAAACTCGAGGTCACTATGAATCCTTATGTTTTGAAGCATGATAGTAGCCTCGTTGACATCCAGGTGAATCTCAGTATCAAATTCTCCTAACGTGTCAAACCATTGCCTTTGATCTCGAATTTCTTGAAGTGAGACAGTCTTATTATGGATCTTGCGACTCAGTGCGTCGGCTACAACATTTGCCTTTCCAGGATGATAACGAATGTCGCAGTCATAGTCGCTAATCAACTCAATCCAACGTCGTTGCCTCATGTTGAGGTCTTTCTGATTGAACACGTGTTGAAGGCTCTTGTGATTGGTGTAGACTATGCATTACATTCCATAAAGATAGTGCCTCCAAATCTTCAAGGCAAAAACCACGGCACCAAGTTCAAGATCATGAGTCGTGTAATTCACTTCATGAACCTTCAATTGTCACACCCCAACCTTAACGGCAGAAACGTCGAGATGTGAGGGTTAAGATTGTTCATAACATACATTTAAGAAATAACATAAGTTCAAACATTCAAAAATTCATAAGATTTCCAACATCATGTGATAATAATGCCTTTTTATTTTTAATCTAGGTCCAATCCTAGATGTAAGCAAGCCTTCAATAACAAGCTAAGCAGTACTATTTCCTGAAACATGTTAAAAATAATGTCAACAATATGTTGGTGAGTTTCCATAGATTTTCATACATAGATATATATCAAAGATGGAAATTCACGTCATAGGTTATTGAATAAAGTAAATAAAGATGGATGAACAATTGTAACAATCAAACCTTGACAAATATGGCCATTACAAGATTAAACGATTAGCTAACTGTATTTGATTCCCATAGTGCTCAAGAATACGATACTAGGAGCTGGCAATACCTTGGCTTTAGCACCAAATAGGCTTGTCAGGCCCATAGATCTATGACGTCACCATGCTAGCAATAGTTAATGATGTATCTTACAAGGGTCATCACATGATAGTTACATGATTTCAAATAACCATGACAAAATAAGATGAATTGCACAACTGTTACAAGATTAAAAACGCGGTTACAAGTGTATTTATGATACGTTTAACATGTTTCACCCCAAAAGTGTGAAATAATATCAAAAGGGGTATGAAAACTCATATGGATAATAAGGATGTCAAATAAGAAGGTCTTGTATATAATGCCGAGGATTCGTTAACATTCAACCTAAATGAGCGTCGTGTTAAGTTAATCATGATAATTATGGTGTTATATCTATAAACCATTTAACCCATGATTTTTAAATTATTAAATAGATACAATTTGTTATTGTTTTTGGTATTTAAAAGATTAGATAAGAATTTTAGTGATAATCACTATTAATAAAAGTTATACTTTTATTATCAAATGGTTATTGTTTACTATTTAATAAAGTAGTAATTTTGTAGATTTAAATGATTATAACAATTCTATTAATTACAATAAATGTATATTTTAAATATGTACATATGTATTTATTTTCTTAAAATATAAATAACTAAATATGTAACAATAACAATAAAGAATTTATTTAATTGATATTAAAAATAAATTAAGTGGAACTCATTACAATTTGCGATTAATAATAAATTGTATTTTGTACAATTTTTATAATTTTTTAAATAAAATAAATAGAAATTTCTTAATTAAATTTTTAAGAAAATTTAAAAGAAAATGATTTTATTTATTCTCTGGTTAAAAAATGATTTTATATGATTATTAATAATATTTAAATATTTTTCTGAAATTTAAATATTATAGAAACCCTTTAAAAAATTATGGCAGGGCCTCGGGTTCGAACCCGGGCCCTTTGCCAAAGCAACCAACACACAAACCGCCGGGCCAAGGCCCTGTTTGTGTCTAAGAACAGAAAGATTAATTTAAAACATAATCCACCAAAATCCCCCAAATTCATAAGAACCCTAGAAACTGAAATCGAACCAATTGAACATCAATTCGATGTTGATACAGAAATTAACCCGAGTACTAACATGTATTCAATTACCTGATTCGACGTAGTATAACCGATTTCAAGTTTGAACTAGGTTCCCGATGGTGGTGGCTTTGATTTCACAAGATAAAGATGATTAAAACTGAATTCGTTGTACCAGAAGCTTCTAATGTCGATTAAGATCGAAATCCCTCTGTCAATTTTAGTGTTAGATGCTCGAAAGTGGGTTTTTGGTTGGGTTACAGGTTCGGTAGTTCGCAGAGGTTTAATTCGATGAATAAGGATGTTTCAGACTAAATTGGAGATGGGTATACATTAGAAACGTCCCTAAGATGATTAACTATTGCTTGATTACACATGATTGCATCTGTTTCAAGTCGATGATACCCATGACTTGAATTAGTTGTGGTTTCGGTCGGGAGAGGTGAAACCGTCGATTAAAGCTCGAATTGAAACTGCTGTGGTGTTCGAAACTGATGTGCGGGTGTAAAGGGTGATTAAACGTGGTTAAAATCGACGGATCTCGGTGTCTAAAGGGTAGCCGGAGTGTTGGCCGGAGTTGGCCGGAGTCTCGGCCGGGAAAACGAGGGGGGGGGGGGTTGGGTTTGATTTAAATTTTTAGATTTTGGTCCCTTTGCTTTATGAAGTTGCCTAATTAACCCAAAGTTTAATTTCCATTTTAAAAGAGAATTTACAGTTTAGTCCCTGGAGTTTTATTTATTTTAATTTACAAGTTTTAAATTAATTAAACTTATATTGTTTTTACTTATTTTCAAAATTAACCCCATTATGCTTGTTATCATTATTATTATTATTTCTGTTATTATTTTCATTATTTTTATTATTATTATTATTTTTTATTATTATATTCATTAGTATTATTATTATTATTATTACTAATTTAAGTATTTAATAATAATACAAATTATAAGAAAAATCTAAATACCCAAGAAAGATTTAAGATACATGAAATTTCAAACGAGTCACCGTATTTGTATTAATGACGAAACAAGCCCTTACAAGAGATAACAACAACTTAACAATTACACGAGAGGTCACAGTCTCCCCAACTTTAAGAAATTTCGTCCTGAAATTAAAGATAAGACTAAACAAAAAGATAGGGATATTTCTTCCTCATGTGATCCTCACGTTCCCAGGTGAACTCGGCTCCACGTTTATTTTCCCAACGAACTTTGACGATTGGTGTGGTAGTTGTTCGGTTCTTCTTCAACGTTCGGTCCATAATCTCGACAGATTTCTCAACTAAATGCAACGACTCGCCAATTCGGATTTCCTCCAAAGGAACATGCCAATTTGAACTCCTCCAGTAGGATACGAAAGTTATCATTGGCAAGATAAATTTTTGAGATTTGACACATGAAATGTTGGATAAACAATGCTGAGTTCTTAGGGTAGTTTAAGCTTATAAGCCACCTTCTCAAAACACTCAAGCATTTTAAATGAACTTGCAAAATGACATCTCGATGCCAATGGAAAGGCCTGTAATTGTATGAAAGTTTGATCAAAGGAAATTAAGAATCCCAATAGCTATTTAAATAAACTAACACAAGCTCAATGCATATCTGGAAAGATTGTATCGTTCTTTCCGCTTCGCTCAGCGAATGATGAATTGTACTAAGATTGTCTTGTATTTTCGAAGACGATTTAAAGGTTTGGCTAGAATGAAAGATAAGTATATTATCCCGATCAAAGATTTTTAAGACACACCATGGTGGCTGACTATTTCGTTGATGTAGATACGAGTCAATTTCTCGGCTCGATATTCCTCAAGAATCGATATGAATTTCACCGGTTTAGTTATTCGATCAACGATGAACCAAGTGTTATTATGATGTCAAGAAATAAGAGGCAAATTGATGATGAACTTCATCGATAAATGTTTCTTTTTACACACAGAAACCCCAAGTTAAACAAACGATTCATAGGAATACAGATGTTTGGCTTTGACTTTTGAGCAGGTATGGCACTTGGACATATACCAAGCTATGCCTTCTTTTCCTTTATGCCAAACCATTAATACTAATTGCGAAAATTCATTAACCTTTTTATCCGCATCAGGAATGAATGTAATAACGAATCTTGTAAGTCACAATCATAATATAGACTTGGAGATTTTCAAGATTAGGAATTCAAAGATGACCCAAGAAGTAACGCAAACAATAAGAATTGCATTTTTTTTCTTATTATTAGAATTCAAGGATCAAATGAAGATGTCGTTCATGATTGGATTAACAATTTGGATAATTCAGGGCATCATTGATATAGACCATCACAAATAAAATTTTTAAGTACGGCTTGCACACGTGGTTCATCAAACCCATGAATAAAGCTGAAACATTGGTATGATCAGAAAGGCATAGACATAATTTTATAATGACTTTATTTTGTAAGGAAGATTGTTTTAGGAGTGTTATCATCGTGCAATTAAGTTTTGATGATAACCCGAATGAAGATCGATAAGCGAGAAATAAAAGGTTCCATAAAGCTAGATCAAATGACCAATTGAAACAAAAAGACGTGAGAAAAATCGATTAAGATCTAAATGTTCCAGTTTTGGAACTAAGATTAATCTAAAGTGGTCAGGAGCTCTTTTGAGTTCAGGAATCATGCTTTAACTTGATAGGTTGGAACACTATCGCTGATAAATCAGTTAACGATGTTCACTCTTCAAGTTACTACGTGTTTCTTGTCAATAGGAGTCTTAAGACCTTGGCGAAATAGAAATCAAAGAATGAGGATGGTCACCAAGGTGTGGATATCACTCCTAACTTGGTGGTGTAGTTCTCAAAACATGACTCTTAACTACTAAGACAAGAGGTTGATCCTAACTCATTGTTAAGGATCCACAAGAATAAGATGAGGTAACTTACCATTAAGGTAAAGAAAATCACTCCTATCTTAACGGTGAAATTTTATAGAAACAAAATATAGCAAAATGAAAATTTTCATCAAAGTACAGAATTTCACCCCTACTTTGAAGAGGTCATTTCATTTTAGGAAATACAAACCCATAAAACTTGGATGAGTGAAATTATCATCAAGGTATGGAATTCACTCCTATCTCGATGATTGAATTTCATGATAATAAGAAAAATAATCGAGAATTGAATTTGTCACCAAAGTACGGGATTCACTCCTATTTTGGTGAGGTCATTTCATTCGTGAAATGCGAGTCCAAGAGAAAAATAAGTGAAATTTGTCCTCAAGATAAGGAAATCACCCCTATCTAGAGGGTGAAATTTCATAAAAACAACCAATAAAAAAATTGGAAACCATCATCGAGGTATGAAATTCACTCCTATTTTAAGGAGGTAATTTCATTGGTAAAATACGAATTCGTAAGAACAAGAAGAAAGAAATGGTCATCAAGGTAAGGAATTCACTTCTGTCTTGATGATGAAATTTCATAAGAACGATAATAACAAATGGAAAGTCATCACCAGAGAAAGGGAGTCACTCCCGTTGTGCTGAGATAGTTTCCTTTAGGAGATACGAGTGTCCTTAGTCATGAATTGACTTGCGACCTCTTGCATTTCCTATGGTGCAAAATGGTTAAAAGATTTTATCACACAATATTATTACCAAGCTCGACTTTAAAAAAAAATCAGTTAGAAACTCAAAAAACTTCAAATTACTTCAATGTAACATTAACAAGAGAAAAATCATGCTTTCCACGATTAAGGTTACAGTTCGGAATAACCAAATCAATTGTGATAGGTTTTCAAAGCTTGAACGGTTTAAATCTAGAAAAAAAATCAGTAACAAAAACAATTCAAAACAACAATGAGATGCTCCAAATGTAAACGTTCGTTTCGCAAACCAAAGGGAATACGTTGACTTTCTCAAAGTGTTAGGTCAACCACCGCTTTATTGAAGACACACGTACCTATAAGCGGACACTCACCTCATGGATTCCCAGGTAGGGTAAATGAATCCATCGATCGAATTAGATTAATATGGATACCCTGCCTAGACAAAACATCCCGAGATACAGGTATCCCACTTTTACAGCATTGCATGAATTCAATTATGGGACACACTTTAAAGAGATTTGAAAACCATAAGTAATAATTTAAAGTTTTGAAAACCATTCGATTTAGGCACACAATGCCTTTAAATATGTATTGAGATTTATATACGCATTGATCAAGGTATAGCGATAGTCACATGAGGCATATGACGTATAATAATGTTTAAACATAGGAATTAAGGAGTAAAATGAGTTCGATAATAACGAGTACATTTTTAAGATTTAATAAACATATTCCGGACTGTTCCATTTGGTAAAACAAAGCTAATAGGAACATGGACACGTCGAAGTGACTTAATCCTAATTACCTTGAGGAAGATGTGTATATTGACCATAATTTAGCACTCATCCCAGAAATCCCCGGGTAAGCATAACAGGTCTCGCAATGAGATTTATACGAAATGCTTACCTTAGCCCGAGGGCCTTTTGCCAGGAAATCCAGAATACAGGTGTTTAAGTGTCACCCACTTCCCTAAGGCTATTAGAATTAATATCTCGATGAGATTTTCAAGATTTAGACATATCGTTTAAGGAATTTTATCCACTCGATAAGATGCGTAGAATTCCACACGTAGTCGAGAATAAGTTATAGAAAATACTAGACGCGGTAGAACTTAAGAGTAGATGAAGAGGATTAGGAAGTTGAGGTATACAAGGTTCAAGTCATAATCCTAAAGCACCATTTCTAAGTAAATACAAATAGCACATAAGGGGTTCATAATGTAGCATGTAACATCATGTAGCATGTAAATAGAAAAACTTACAAGACCAGGCAAAGTTATCATATAAGGGTCCCTAAGTTAATCATAGACTAGGTCACCATTTCTAATAACTTAGATCCCTATAGTTATGGGCT
Source organism: Flaveria sonorensis (assembly GCA_025506505.1). Lineage (NCBI taxonomy): Eukaryota > Viridiplantae > Streptophyta > Magnoliopsida > Asterales > Asteraceae > Flaveria > Flaveria sonorensis. Next base: position 36,020,016 of record CM046424.1, read on the forward strand.
CTGATACCAATCTGTCACACCCCAACCCTAACGGCAAAAACGTCAAGATGTGAGGGTTAAGATTGTTCATGCCACACAACGCTAAATTCAAATGAAAATATTATTAAATATCAAGATTCATAAGATACATTTAAGAAATAACATAAGTTCAAACATTCAATAATTCATAAGATTTCAAACATCATGTGATAATAATGTCTTTTTATTTTTAATCTAGGTCCAATCCTAGATGTAAGCAAGCCTTCAATAACAAGCTAAGCAGTACCATTTCCTGAAACATGTTAAAAATAATGTCAACAATATGTTGGTGAGTTTCCATAGATTTTCATACATAGATATATATCAAAGATGACAATTCACGTCATAGGTTATTGAATAAAGTAAATAAAGATGGATGAACAATTGTAACAATCAAACCTTGACAAATATGGCCATTACAAGATTAAACGATTAGCTAAGTGTATTTGGTTCCCATAGTGGTCAAGAATACGACACTAGGAGCCGGCAATACCTCGGCTTTAGCACCAAATAGGCTTGTCAGGCCCATAGATCTATGACGTCGCCAGGCTACCAATAGTTAATGATGTATCTTACAATGGTCATCACATGATAGTTACAAGATTTCAAATAACCATAACAAAATAAGATGAATTGCACAACTGTTACAAGATTAAAAACGCGGTTACAAGTGTATTTATGATACGTTTAACATGTTTCACCCCAAAAGTGTGAAATAATATAAAAAGGGGTATGAAAACTCACATGGATAATAAGGATGTCAAATAAGAAGGTCTTGTATATAATGCCGAGGATTCGTTAACGTTCAACCTAAATGAGCGTCGTGTTAAGTTAATCATGATAATTATGGTGTTATATGTATAAACCATTTAACCCATGATTTTTAAATTATTAAATAGATACAATTTGTTATTGTTTTTGGTATTTAAAAGATTAGATAAGAATTTTAGTGATAATCACTATTAATAAAAGTTAAACTTTTATTATCAAATAGTTATTGTTTACTATTTAATAAAATAGTAATTTTGTAGATTTAAATGATTATAACAATTTTATTAATTACATTAAGTGTACATTTTAAATATATACATATGTATTTATTTTCTTAAAATATAAATAACTAAATGTGTAACAATAACAATACAGAATTCATTTAATTGAAATTATTAAAAATAAATTAAGTGGAAGTCATTACAATTTGTGATTAATAATAAATTGTATTTTGTACAATTTTTATAATTTTTGAAATAAAATAAATAGAAATTTCTTAATTAAATTTTTAAGAAAATTTAAAAGAAAATAATTTTATTTATTTTCTCGTTAAAAAAATGATTTTAAATGATTATTAATAATATTTAAATATTTTTCTGAAATTTAAATATTATAAAAACCCTTTAAAAAGTTGTGACAGGGCCTCGGGTTCGAACCCGGGCCCTTTGCCAAAGCAACCAACACACAAACCGCAGGGCCAAGGCCCTATTTGTGTCTAAGAACAGAAAGAGCAATTTAAAACATAATCCACCAAAATCCCCCAAATTCATAAACTGAAATCGAACCAATTGAACATCAATTCGATGTTGATACAGAAATTAACCATGGGGCTTTTGTTCCCCATCTAAAATCGAGTACTAACATGTATTCAATTACCTGATTCGACGTAGTATAACCGATTTCAAGTTTGAACTAGGTTCGCGACGGTGGTGGCTTTGATTTCATAAGATAAAGATGATTACAACCGAATTCGTTGTACCAGAAGCTTCTAATGTCGATTAAGATCAAAAGCCCTCTGTCAATTTTAATGTTAGATGCTCGAAAGTGGGTTTTTGGTTGGGTTACAGGTTTGGTAGTTCGCAGAGGATTAATTCGATGAATAAGGATGTTTCAGAATAAATTGGAGATGGGTATACGTTAGAAACGTCCCTAAGATGATTAACTATTGCTTGATTACACATGATTGCATCCGTTTCAAGTCGATGATACCCATGACTTGAATTAGTTGCGGTTTCGGCCTGGAGAGGTGAAACCGTCGATTAAAGCTCGAATTGAAACTGCTGTGGTGTTCGAAACTGATGTGCGGGTGTAAAGGGAGATTAAACGTGGTTAAAATCGACGGATCTCGGTGTCTAAAGGGTCGCCAGAGTGTTGGCCGGAGTTGGCCGGAGTCTCGGCCGGGAAAACGGGGGGGGGGGGGGGGGTTTGGGTTTGATTTAAATTTTTATATTTTGGTCCTTATGCTTTATGAATTTACCTAATTAACCCAAAGTTTAATTTCCATTTTAAAAGAGAATTTATAGTTTAGTCCCTGGAGTTTTATTTATTTTAATTTACAAGTTTTAAATTAATTAAACTTATCTTGTTTTTACTTACTTTCAAAATTAACCCCCATTATTCTTGTTATCATTATTATTATTATTTCTGTTATTATTTTCATTATTATTATTATTATTATTATTATTATATTATTATTATTATTATTATTATTATTATTATTATTTTATTATTATATTCATTAGTATTATTATTATTATTATTATTAATTTAAGTATTTAGTAATAACACAAATTATAAGAAAAATCTAAATACCCAAGAAAGATTTAAGATACAAGAAATTTCAAACGAGTCCCCGTATTTGTATTAATGACAAAACAAGCCCTTACAAGAGATAACAACAACTTAACAATTACACGAGAGGTCACATCAATTGTCTTGACGCGTATGCTATGACCTTCCCTCGTTGCATGAGCACACAACCAAGACCTTGACTAGACGCATCACAGTACACGGTAAATCATCATTTCCATCGGGGAGAGTTAGGATAGGAGAATTACATAGTTTGCGTTTTAGTGTCTCGAAAGCCTCTTCTTGTTTGGGTCCCCATTCAAAAAGTCGATTCTTTTGAGTTAGCGCCATAAGCGGTTTAGCAATCTTCGAGAAGTTTGCAATGAACCTACGGTAGTAACCCGCTAAACCAAGAAAAGAACGAACTTCAGTTGGGGTCGTGGGAACACACCAGTTTTTCATGACTTCTATTTTAGCAGGGTCGATGTGAATTCCTTGGCTATTCCCCACATGACCTAGGAATTGAACTTCTTCAAGCCAGAATTCGCACTTAGAGAACTTGGCGTACAGTTGTTCCTTCTTCAAAAGTTTGAGAACTTGTCGCAAATGCAGCTCGTGATCGGTTTTTGTCTTGGAATAAATGAGAATATCATCGATGAACACGATCACAAATTTGTCCAAGTACGGTTTACATACTCGATTCATGAGATCCATGAAGACAGCAGGTGCGTTAGTCAAGCCAAAAGGCATGACCATGAACTCATAATGTCCATATCGAGTACGAAAAGCGGTTTTTGGAATATCATTGTTGAGAACTCGCAATTGATGATATCCAGAACGTAGATCGATCTTCGAGAATTGCGTAGCTCCTTGGAGTTGATCGAAGAGGTCATCGATTCGAGGAAGAGGGTATCGGTTTTTGATGGTGAGTTTGTTGAGTTCCCAATAATTGATACACATATGAAAAGATCCATCTTTCTTCTTCACGAATAGCACAGGTGCACCCCATGGTGAAGAGCTAGGACGAATGAAGCCCTTATCGGCCAATTCTTGTAGTTGACTGGCTAGTTTTTGCATTTCAGAGGCGCAAGACAATAAGGCGATTTAGCCACAGGGTTTGCACCAGGAATTAAGTCAATCTTGAACTCAACTTCCCGAACGGGAGGTTACCCACTAAGATCCTTGGGAAACACTTCGGGAAAGTCTCGTACAACGGGTACATCCTTAAGTTCTTTCCTCTTGGCTTTCGTATTGACTACATAAGCCATAAAGGCTAGGTAATTCTTACTCAAGCACTTTCGGGCTTTGATACAGGACATGAGTTTGAGTCCTTGAGATGACCTCTCACCAAAGACTTTTAGTGTATCACCCGAAGGTAGAGGAATTCAAATGCACTTCTCGAAACAAATGATTTCCGCGTGCTGTTTGGCTAACCAATCCATGCTAATAATGATGTCGAAGCTCCCCAGTTGCATAGGAATAAGATCGATAGGGAATTCGTGCTCGTTAAGACTCAGGAGGCAATCACGTATTACAACGTCAACTACGATTGATTTTCCATCGGCGACTTCAACCGTAAAGGATCTTTCTAGCGTAGAACGCGGCTTAGCAAGAATGAGTTTGAATTCTAAGGATGCAAAGCTCTTATCCGCACCCGAATCAAAAAGTACGGACCTATAACGATTATTTACAAGATACATACCTGCTCAGATATAGAACTATCATTGGTACATAGAAATCAGGTAGGATTTTACACAAAAAAAGATCGAATAATAGAAAAAGATGACGTACCATTCACCACGTCATTCTTGGCTTGCGCTTGATTCCCATTAATGTTGAAAGCCCGTCCTCGAGCCGGTGGAACATTTCCCGCAAGATGAGGACATTGTGGACTGAAATGTCCAGTTTTGCCACAATTGTAGCAGGCTCGGTTAGCAATCATGCCAGCATTGTTTGGGGCACGATGACAAGTAGCCACCAAATGCCCGTATTTCCCGCAAAGAGTGCAGATTCGGCATGGATTATTTCCCGCATGATGATACCAGTGTAAGCTCTTGCTACGGGTGCTTGGTTTACAATGACAGCTTGCCTTTGAGGGGCATTGGGTGCTGTCATAGCAAAGTTATGGGCCAGTGTGAACTTGCGCTTCTTGCCCTTGAATGAGGATTTAGCCTTCACCTCCTTCGTTGCCTCGGGAGTCACCTTCGCAGTTGGTTTTGCACCATTCACCGTCAAAGTACCAGCCTTAATATGATTCTCGGTGAGCTGGGCGGTGATGTTGATTGCTTCTTCTAGAGTCGTGGGCCTACTTCCCACCACAGCATCTTGAATTTGGGGTGGTACCCCTTTGATAAACTTCTCGATGCTTTGGGGTATAGTATCTACCATATGCGGTAGAAGCATGCTCAGTTCATGATGTCGGGTGGAGTATGCCAAGTGATTCCCACTATCCTGTTTGAGGTTCTAGAACTCCTCCAGTTTCTTTTCTCAAGGGAGTGCCAAAGCCACTACCGCACCCCGGTTTCTTTTCTCGCTATTCCACCAGGTAGGTGCCCGTTGTTGAAGGACAATCGCAGCATAAAGGACCTTGATCTCCTCGAGACACTCACTATTTATGAAGGTGTTCTCCATACTTTCGAACCACTCGAGAAGTCCAGTGGCTCCCTCCTTTCCACTAAAACTAGTGGGTTTACAGGAGTTGAAGTGTTTGAAGGTGCAGCTTCGATTGTTTCCCCCTTGATTGTTTCTATTCTCACCATGGCCATTATTATCACCCCCACCGTTGTTACCATTTGCATTATTATTGTTGTTAGCCATTAGGGTGCTACTAAGTTCGGCAACCATGGTTGGGAGGACAGCAGCCATTTGCCAGGCAATCATCGCGGCAAGTTTGCGGTCAGAGGTAGCACGTTTTCCTTGATGACGAGACATTCTATAAGATAGAAATAAAGAAGATATTTGAATTTGGAAAATAAATCAGTTCAAGAAATCATGAATTTTTTTGATATTTACAAATATAAACAGGATGGTTCCATTTGGTACCATACAACCAATAGGAACATGGACACGTCGAGGTGACTTAATCCCAATTACCTTGGGGAAAATGTGTATGTTGACCATAATTTAGAACTCATCCCGGAAATCCCCAGGTAAGCATAACAGGTCCCGCAATAGGATTTATATGAAATACTTGCCTTAGCCCGAGGGCCTTTTGCCAGGAAATCCAGAATACAGGTGTTTATGTGTCACACACTTCCCTATGGGCTATTAGAATTAAAACCTCGATGAGATTTTCAAGATCTAGACATATCGTCTAAAGGATTTTACTTACACGATAAGATGCATAGAATTCCACATGTAGTCGAGAATAAGTTTTAGAAGAGATTAGACGCGGTAGAACTTAAAGGCACATGAAGAGAATTAGGAAGTTGGGGTATACAAGGTTCAAGTCATACTCCTAAGGCACCATTTTCTAAATATAATCAAATAGCACATAAAGGATTTATCATGCAACATGTAACGTCATATAATAGACATATAAGCAAGCTTACAAGATTATAACAAATATTCATGAAGAGGGGTCCCTAGGTTAACCGTAGTCTAGGCCACCATTTCTAAAACCTACATCCCTATAGTTATGGGCTCTGAGGCGGAAACGTTGAGATGTGAGGGTTAAGATTGTTCATGCCACACAACGCTATTTCAAAGTGTAAATATTATTAAATTCCAAGTTTCATGAACATACATAAATGAAAAGCATAAGTTTCAAACAACTAATATAACAAGAATTCAAATAGCATCATGTGACAAAATATGTCATTTTTATTATTCTCTAGGTCCAATCCTAGATGTGTTCAAGTCTTCATGAGTAATTAAGCGGGATCATTTCCTGAAACATGTTAAAAATAATGTCAACATATGATGTAATAATAAATTGGATAATGTCATAGGTTAATGAATAATGTAATAATAAACTGGATAAACAAATGTAACAGTCAAACCTCGACAAATATGGCCACAACATGATTATACGATTAGCTAAGTGTACTTGGTTCCCATAGTGATCAAGAATACGTCACTAGGAGCCGGCAATACCTCGGCTTTAGAACCAAATAGGCTTGTCGGGTCCATAGATCTATGACGTCGCTAGGCTAGCAATAGTTAATGATTGTTATAAGTGTTATCACATGATAATTACAAGAGTCCAAATAACCAGGACAAGATAAGATGAATTGCACAAGTGTTACAAGAGTTGAAAACGTATTTACAAGTGTGTTTATAATAAGGTTAACATGTTTCACCCCAAAAGTGTGAAATAATATAAAATGGGGTGTGAAAATCTCACTTGACTTATAAAGATGAATATATAAGAAATCTTGTATTAAACGCCGACAATTTGATAAGGTTCAACCTAAATGAACGACGTCATAAGTTAACAACGATTATTATAATGATAACGGTACACGGGAATTCACGATTTAAATTTGGGATTTTTTTTTGGATAGCAATGTAATATTATAACGATGTTAATTTTTTATCGCTTAGTCTATGATTTTAAATTCTAAAATAGATACATTTTAATATTTAAATGATTAAATAAGAATTTTGTGATAGAATAAAAGTTAACTTTTATTATAAGGAATTATTATTTTACTATTTGTTAACATAGTAAATTTGTAGATTTAATTGATTAAAACTATTCATAATAGATGCATAATTTAAATAAGTACATATATATATTTATTTACTTTTAAATATATATAATTGAATTTGTAAATATATTTTATAAAATAAACTAAAATGAAGAATTTATCAAATTGAATTTCTTGAAAATTAAAGGAGATTCATTACAATTTAAAATTAATAATAATTTATATTTTATAACAATTTTTATAATTTTTAAAATAAAAGAATAAGGATTTATTAATTGAATTTCTAAGAAAATTTAAAAGAAATTAATTTTATTTGGTTTTTGAGTAAAAATGGTTTTTATATAATTAATATTAATACAAAATGTTTCTGCCTAAAAAAAACATTAAAACACCTTTTTATTAAAAGCTGGGACTCGGGTTCGAACCCGGGTCCCTAGTCACACCTCCCCACACTTAAACCACTGGGCCAAAGCCCTGGTTTGTGTTTAATTTCGGGGATAAAATGTTAAAAACTATAGCTCAAAAGCTTCCCCAATTTACATGAACCCTAATTTCAAAATTCGAACCAACTGATCCGCAAAACGAGTTCGATACCGAAATTAAAGTTAGGGCTTTTTGTTGGGTTCAACAATTGATAAACTGAAGCTTTCCAAACCACAATCAAAGCCAACTGAAGATCTCATTGTACAAGTTCAGAGATCAAGATGATAAACAGAACAAGACAAACACAAGACAAAGTCAACATGACAAAGTCAACATCAAGACCACAAGAATAGTCAAAATTAGGTCATGATGTAATAACATTATAAATAGAACCACTAGTGCCACTTGTAATGTGTGGTTCTTGCAAAGTGTGTGAGTGGCTTGTAGTTCTTAAGTGTGTGTATTTCATGGTGTAAATCACCACCCAAGGAGAATTTCTCTCCTTTGGGTGGGTTTGATGTTCATCCATCTTTGTCATTGTAATTTGTTATTCAATATCAATGAAATCATAACATTATACGTTACACACATATCTTTGTTCTTCGATTCACACACTTCCACCCATCTTTAATTTTGAATTTTCGGATCTGAAACTGATGAATCCTAAAATCCAAGCTCAATGAATCTGAAATATTGATTCAGCAAAATGGTATCAGAGCTGTTGGTTGCTGGGTTCATGTATGTTTCAGATCTGTTTTCATCTTTAAAGATGTTTACAACCAAGAAGAAAATCAGAAAAATAAAGAACACGTCTCTGTTCATCTTCATCATCATCTGTTCTTCAGCAAAATCAACAAAATCAAGAAATCTGTTCTTCTTTGGTTCGAATTGAAGATGAGAAAGCATTCAACAGAAGACATTCGGTTCAACCATTTGAGTCAATTACATGATTTCGAGACAACAACATGTATTTGAGAAGAACATTCAGATCTCGAACAGGTTGATTCAAAATACAAAGATCTCGAACTGGTGGTTAATCAATGGGTTATTGAATCAAATCCAACCATAAATCCGAGACCACCAGTGTACAATTAACATGATTTCGAGGCTAACCACAAAGATCTCGAACAGAAATGATTCGGATTGAAGCTGAATTCAATATTCTCAGATCGATGATGAACAGGAAAGACAAATGCGGATGAAGCACAAGCCATCCGCATTTCTCTCTTGCATCCGCATTTCCTACTGAAGCCATCCGCATTTGTCACTAGGGCAACCAAATGCGGGTGTTCAGACAGAACTAATGCTGATAAAGGGCATACAAACACGGCTGAGAACTAAACGAATGTGGATGTGTTGAAATGTAATGCGGATGAGAATCTTCAATGCGGATGTGTTAACTACACAAATGCGGATGAAGTATCTGAAACCAATGCGGATGATTTGTGCTAAATGCGGATGAAGTGTTCTTCCGCATTTGGAACGGTAAAACTAATACGGATAACAAAGTGTTCTTCCGCATTTGAAATAGTAAATGCGGACAGTTCACCCGCATTTGCTACAGTTAATGCTGATCAGTTAACTTTTGTTCACCCGCATTTGCTACAGTAAATGCTGATAAGTTAACTTTGTTCACCCGCATTTGCTACAGTAAATGCGGATGGGCAAAATTACTTCCGCATTTGTTACAGTAAATGTGCTCAGAAATTCTCTATGCACTGGACATAAACCAAATGCGGATTTTCAACAGAACTAATGCGGAAAATGGGCATAACCTGGGCTACGAGCCTCCGTTTCCGACATGCTACCAGTCAAAATGACCTTGGAAACGAGGGCTACGTCAAGGTAACCTGCCGCAGGCGGGTTCTCTAGTTATTTTTCCAAAATAAGGCCTCTAAATAGGTTTTTAGGCACTTTTGTGTGTTTGAGCTTTGATTTCCTTTCGTGCGCTGCATAACAATGCTCATGTTTTAAGTAACTAATGCAAATGTTAGCTTACTTCAAACAAATGAACATCCAACATCAACAACATCAACATCAACAACATCATCAACAACATCAACATCAACAACATCATCAACAACATCAACATCAACAACAACATCATCAACAACATCAACATCAACAACAACATCATCAACAACAATAACATCATCAACAACAACAATATCAATGAACAGATGCCTACAACAAACAAGAAAACCAGACACATGATGAATACGGATGGTTGCAACCAACAGGCACATCCATTTTCACATTCAACAGAAATGAAGAAATCAACCTTGGTCACATAATCACTGATCCAATCAAGGATTTGTACAACTGTTAGAAACTCTTTCTGAAGTACTTGGAACCATCTTATCAAGTTAATTCAGAGATTCAAAGAGCTAAAGTGTCTTCAAGACTGACTTATGTTCCTGATGCTATTTATTGAAGTTCAAAGCCTCATCATATGCCTAATACATTCTAACCCTTTGAGTGTGATATGAACAAACAGTAATCCAAAAGTGATAGACCTCATATCCAATACGTTAAGTATTCTCAAAGAGATTCTATCCTTTATCAGAAATACATTAGGAGAAGCTTAATCTGAAGGGGAGAACTACAGTGAACTATGTCAGAACATTAGTTGATAAAGAAGACATGTGACAGAGAAGATCTTCAAGTCAAAGTTTGGCAAGCATCAGTTTAGGGGGAGTATTGTTGGGTTCAACAATTGATAATCTGAAGCTTTCCAAACCATAATCAAAGCCAACTGAAGATCTCATTGTACAAGTTCAGAGACCAAGTTGATAAACAGAACAAAGCAAACATAAGACAAAGTCAACATGACAAAGTCAACATCAAGACCACAAGAATAGTCAAAATTAGGTCATGATGTAATAACATTATAAAAGGAACCACTAGTGCCACTTGTAATGTGTGGTTCTTGCAAAGTGTGTGAGTGGCTTGTAGTTCTAAAGTGTGTGTATTTCATGGTGTAAAACACCACCCAAGGATAATTTCTCTCCTTTGGGTGGGTTTGATGTTCATCCACCTTTGTCATTGTAATTTGTTATTCAATATCAATGAAATCATAACATTATACGTTACACACACATCTTTCTTGTTCGATTCACACACTTCCACCCATCTTTAATTTTGAATTTTCGGATCTGAAACTGATGAATCCTAAGATCCAAGCTCAATGAATCTGAAATATTGATTTAGCACTTTTGTTCGCCATGTAAGAACGAACTTAATCCCCCGTTTAATTACCTGATTTGGTGTAGGATGAGTTGAAACAGATTCGAACAAGGTCGCGACTGGGGTGACTTCGGTTTCGGAGGTTAATGTCTATTATAACCAAATTCGATGTACCAGAAGCTTCGTCTAATGTATAAGATCAAAAGCCCTGTGTCAATTGTTGTTTATGATGCCCGTATGTTGGAATTCGATTAAGTTGCAGGTTCGATGTTCGTGAGTGTGCTCTTTGATGATTATGTCGATTTCAGGTGAAATTAGAGGTGTGTTTAGCTTAGAAACCTTCTTAGAATGATTACCCCTCATTTAATTTCACTTGAATGTGTCGGTTTCAAGCCGTTGAGACCCACGATTTGATTAGCTTCGGTTTCGACTGAGAAGGATGAAACCGACACCTAAAATTCGAATTAACCACATGGTGAGGTTCGAAACTGACTTGTGATTGAAATGGAGGATTTAATTCTGTTAAATTTGGGGTATTTCGGGCGTTTTGGGGGTGGCCGGAGCTCGGCCGGAGCCCCGCCGGAGGTTCACCGGAAAATCGAGTGTTTGGGATTTTGAATAAAAAAAATTACATTTTGGTCCCTGTGCTTTATGAGTTTACATTACTAACCCAAAGTTTAAGTTTTAATTTAAAACGAATTTATAGTTTAGTCCCTGGAGTTTTAAATTTTATTATTTTAAGCACAAACTTAATAAATGCTTAATTTGTTTTATTATTATTATTATTATCATTATTATTATATTATTATTATTATTATTATTATTATTATTATTATTATTATTATTATTATTATTATTATTATTATTATTATTATTATATTTTTTTAACTTATTTATTTAATAACAAGCAAGTTATAAAATTTTAAATACCAATAAAATCAAGATTAATAAATTTTACAAATGGGCCCTCGTACTTGTATTAATGACAAAACAAGCCCTTACAAGAGATAATAGAATTAACAACAACTTAAGAATTACACGAGAGGTCACACTATGCAAGATGGTGATGCTACCAAAAAGGGGGAGAAAGTCCTACCTACAATCACAGAACCTGTGAGTTCTACTCAGAGTATGGACATAAAGGCCTCACCATCCTCACTTGTAGTTGTCCATACTCAATAACCTCCTTAGGCCTACATTGATGTGGATGACCTGATCCAAAGCTTATTTGAGGATGGAATTTCAAGGGTTATGTCTACCCCATCCTACCCTGCTAAAAATCCAATAATAGGATGGAGGTATGATGCTGATAGAAGAGCCCTGGTACTCTCTAGATCTCAGCAGCAATAAGAAGTCTTTAATTTTCAAACCCTGAGATACTATGAGTGCTTTCCTCTGGTTGACCTGCCACTTGCCAGCCCAAGTGAAAACAGGCAAGCTGACAGGTTGGTTGAGAGAATTCAGCAAAGGGTTCTTGAAGAGTTCAAAAGAAGGTCCTACCTATATAGACAGAGGCTAGCAGGCAAAACTGTCGATCAACTGGATACTAAGGCAGACCCGAAGATTAGCTTCAAAGGGGAAACCTCAGTTAAAGGCCTAGTAGTTGAACCTCTGAACCTTGAGACAAGAACTACTTTAGCACCCAGTACCCTTAGTAAGGCACTAGTTGGTGAAGGTGACTCACAACCTCTCCCTGGCTAGAACTCAAGTTCTACACCAAGTGATGAAGGCCAAAGCTCTCCACCCTGATTCAAACAGGCCAATGATTGACAAAGGGAAGAGGATTATGACCTCTGAGGAGATTGAGGAGAAAAGGAGAGGAAGAGGAAGGCAAGGGGAAAAAGAACTAGTGAGACCCCTAGCTTCATGGAAGCTGCAATCAGGGCTGTCCCCAGGCCAAATACTCAGGAGGATGAGTTAAGGGCAACCAGATTGAACTACTTAGGGTCTAGGAAGTATAACATAGATGAAATAATCTCTCTTCCCTTAGAGGAACTTAATGAACTGGCTGACACTAAAGTATCAAAAGAGAGGAAAAAAGCTGAGGCTATAGAGTTGGTCCTCAAAATTAAAGAAGAAAGAAAAAGAAAGAGACTTTACAAAGCTCCTACCCTCTCTCCAATTTAGGAAAGGCCTGAGTCAGAGGCTATGGCAGCTGAACAAGAAGCTTAGGTAGGTAGGGAACAAGATAGACAGAACATGATAACCTACCTGAGTGCCACAGGCCTCTATCAGGCAGAAGACCTACTTTCCTTGTCATATGAATACATTGAGTTTGATTACCTCACGCAGCTTGAGCAAGAAGTATTGAAAGAACAAAAAGCTGCTAAGAGGAAGATGAGGGAAGAGGCTACATAGTCAAGAGCCACCATCCAAGCGAATCAGAAGAAATCTACTGACAGACTGAAGAACTGGTGAGCTTCTTGAAACTGTATGGGTTTTCCTGAAGGAGACTTGGTCCAATGTCTCTATCCACTATGGATGAGCATATTAGAGTGATCAAGCAGAAGATTAAGAAGGGTGAGCAGGTAGACTTGCATGCTCCACCAAGTCAGGCTGCACCTAAAGTTGAGGTCAAGGTTGAACCCTAAGAGACAACACAACCTAGAGCTAGTGCTGCATCTCAGCCAACTTCATCTTCCAACCCACAGTAGGGTCTTGATACTTCTTTTTCTGAAGCTGTGAAGGAAAAGGACCAAATTGAGAAGGAGAAACAAGAAACATATGGTACACAAGATCAACCTCCTCAGTTAAAATACAGAAAGAGGAAGAGGATGACCATCAAAAGGGGAAGAAGAAGAAGAAATCTAAAGCATCCACATCTACGCTGAGGGTGATCAAGAAGAGGCTGCTTATCCAACTCCAATCAAAGTAGAGCCTCTTCCTACAGAGACCTATCTTGTCTTGGGCATTTGCTACTAACCTAGAAAGATGGTATGTCACTAGAGATCAAGGGGGTCAAGATGTGTACTTCTAGTAAAACATATGCGACCTCCCTCTACATGATCTCTATGACACGAGAAGATACTTTGAGAGTTTGAGGAATCTTGACCAACTTATGATAAAAGGAATGGTTTTGATTCTGATGAGGACTGAAAACAAATGAAGATCAAGAGTTAAAGTTATCGTCCAATTTTGGTAGCATCAGCCTCGAAGGAGTTTGTAAGAATTATACTTAAAAGCCGATGCAACCAAAGAGCTCTCAGCATGCACATGTGAAGTAAAAGAAAAGTTAATTTGGAAAATTTGATACAACTCAATGAAATTCAGTAAGTATCAAATCTCCAAAGCCAAAAGACCATTTCTTCCAAAGCCAAAGATGAAGTCTTCCAAAGCTTCAAGACAAAGTCTTTCAAAGCCAAGAAACAGATTTCTTCCGAAGACTGAGAAAACATGCTTCGGAAGAATTTGGTCTTTGGCTTCGGGAGAAATCAGTCTTTAGGGTTTGAAAGACTTTATCTTGAAGCTTCGAAAGACTTCACTTTTGGCTTCGGAAGATTTGACACTTAGTGAATTTCTTTGTGCGTTGTCAAATCTTCCGAAGTAACTTCTTTGTACTTTAGATTGTATGCTGAGAGATCTTTGGTTAGCATCAGCCTCTGAGATAATTCTTACAAACTCCCCCTACGCTGATCTGATCTGAGCTGATGCTACCAAAACTTGAGGATGACTATGAGTCTTGATCTGATCTTCACTTGTTTACAACCATCATTAGAACCAGATCCATTCCTCTCTTCATCAGTTGGTCTGGATTCTTTAGGCTCTCATAGTACCTCCTTATGTCCAAGAGATCATGATGAGGAAAGTCAAGCATATTCTGCCAGAAGTATATGTCTTGACCTCATTGATCTCTTATGATATACTATCTGTCTGGGTTTGGAGAGTAAGCCCTGGACCGGATGGGTCTCTTAGCAACAAGAGGCTCTACTTGTAGTGGAGTTGGTTGAGCAGTCTATTCTTGTTCACCCTTAGAATGTTCTGACTCATCCTGAGGTGCAGAGGTGGATGCCTTGGACTTCTTCTTCTTCTTTAAGTCCCTTCTGATGGCCATCCTCTTCCTCTTTCTATACTTCAACTGAGAAGGTTAATCTTGATTACCAGGTCTTCCTTCTTTTTCCTTCTCAGTTGGGTCCTTCCCCTTCACATGTTAAGAAGAAGAAGGTTCGGACCCTACTGTGGGTTAGAAGATGAAGCTGGTTGTGAATGAGCACTAGGTCCAGGTTGTGTTGTCTCTTAGGGTTCAACCTTGACCTCAGCTTTAGGTGCAGCTTGACTTGGTGGAGAATGCAAGTCTAGAAGCTCACCCCTCTTGATCTTCTACTACATCAACCTAATGTGCTCATCCATTGTGGATAGAGAAATTGGATCAAGCCTTCTACCGGAGAACCCATACAGCTTCAAGAAGCTCACCATCTTTAGTCTGTCTTTAGACTTCTTCTGATTAGTTCTAATGGTGGCTCTTGACTTTGCAGCTTCCCCCTCATCTTCATCTTAGCAGCTTTCTTTTCTTTGAGAACTTCTTGCTCCAACTGCTTGAGGTATTCAAACTCTATGTATTCATAAGATAGAGGGAGTAAAGCTACTTCCTGATAGAGACCTGTGGCACTCAAGTAGATAATCATCTTTTGTCTGTCTTGTTCCCTACCTACTTGAGTTTCTTCCTTAATAGCCACAGTCTCCACGTTAGACCTTTCTTGAACTAGAGAGAGGACAGGGGCTTTCTACAATTGTCTTCTTTTCCTTTCTTTTTTGATCTTGAGTAGCAGTTCAGTGGCCTTACCCTCCTTTCTCTCTTTAGATACTTTTGAATCAGCCAGTTCATTTAATTCTTCCAAGGGAAGAGAGATCAGTTCATCTATATTATAATTTCTAGACCCTAGATAATTCAATTTGACTGCCCTTAACTCATCTTCCTGAGTATTTGGCCTAGGGGCAGCCCTGATTGCAGCTTGTATGAAGCTGGGGGTCTCTCTCATCCTCTCTTCCCTTGCCTTCCTCTTCCTCTCCCTCTTCTCTTCCTCAATATCCTTCGAGGTTAGAATCCTCTTTCCTTTGTCAAGCACTGGCCTGTGTGACTCTGGGAGGAGAGTGCTTTGGCCTTCTTGAGTTGGTTCTTGTCTTGAGCTATAGCCAGGAAGAGGTTTTGAGACACTTTCACCAACTAGTGTCTCATTGAGGATAATGGGTGCTGAAGGAGTTGTAGTTTTAAGGTTCATAGGTTCTTTAGCTGGGCCTTCAACTGAGGTTTCCCCTTTGAAGCTAATCTTAAGGTCTACCTCAATATCTAGTTGACCAACTGTTTTCCCTGCTAGCTCTATCTATATAACCCGTTTCTTCTCTTGAACTCCTCATACACCCTCAGTTGGATCCTCTCAACTAACTGATCAACTTGCCTGTTTGGCTTGGGTTGGCAAGTGGCAGGTCAACCAGAAGAAAGCTTTCATAGAATCTCAGGGTATGGAAGTTGAACACTTATTGTTGACCCTGATATCTAGAAAGCACTAGGGCTCTTCTATCATTATCATACCTCCATCCTACTATTGGATTTTTAGCAAGATGGGATGGAGGTGACATGGTCTTTGGTATACCCTTGTTAAATAGACTTTCAACTAAGGCATCCACATTGATGTGGGCCTGAGGTGGTTGTTGAGTCTGCACAATTACAAGTGAGGGTGGTTAATCCTCAGTGTCCATACTCTGGGCAATGCTCCCAAGTTCTATGGTTATGGTGATTGTCTCAGTGTAAGAACTTGAGAGCAATATACATCATTCTTGAAAACCATATTTGAGTGTTCTTGTTCTTGTTCTTCTACTTGTGTTCTTTGTATCATCTAACCGGTTCTCTATTTGATCTGCTAAGTGTTTCATATCTCTCCATCTTGTGAAACTGTTGCATTGACAACCCTTCACCGATCCCGCAATTGGTATCAGAGCTTTCTAGGCTCTTGATTGTAAGATCTCACCATCTTTAATCACTTTAGTTTCATAGAACACTTAAAAACTCAAATGGCAGCTCTTGCTAAAGCTGACATGGAAACCACTACTATAACAAAGTCTCCACTGATCACTCCTAATGACTTTGATACTTGGTGCCAACGTATGGAAGGGTTCATCAAGTCTCAAAACAGCAAGATGTGGAGATCTATTGTTGAAAGACCTTATATTCCATGCACCTCTTTAGCCACTGCTGAAGGTGGCATGATACCAAAGGAAATGGCTGACTATTCTGAAGAAGACTGGAAAAGAATAGATATAGATCAGAAGGCCATGACTGCTCTTTAAACTACTGTTCCTAACTCCATATACAGAGGCTTTAAGAAGTGCAAGACTGTTAAGCAGCTCTGGGATGCACTGGAGCTAATGTATGAGGGGTTTGATGAGCCAAAGAGAACAATAAGGATATCATGATGCTGTATTTTGAAAATTTCACCTACAAGATAGGTGAAACCATGACTCAACAATACTTCAGGTATGTTGAGATTGTGGATACTCTGACTGATGTTGGTGTAAAGCTTGAGAACAGGTACATAGTGAGGAAGTTCATGTTCTCTCTTCCCAAACAATGGACTCATTACTGTGTGGCCATTAAGAGAACTGAGAACTCTCTACTCTTACTCTCATAAAGATGTATGGTATCCTTAGTGGGTACCAGATGGAGATGAACTTGCAAAATCTATCCAGCAGCTCTTCTAACAACCAGCAAAGTTTAGCCCTTCATGTGGTTGAAAGAGATAGCATAAAACCACAGCATCATCTTATATGCTACCTGAAAACTCACAAAAGGGTCATTTCATCACCTTCCCTGAGACATAAAGGGAGACCTACATCCAAGGAAGCCTATTCTAAGAGACAAGCTCTGCACAAGCCTTTATGTCTACAGATGAAAGTTGTGACAACTTTCTTTTTACTCTTAAAGACTTGGACTGCATCCATCCAGATGATCTGGAGTACATGGAGATAGTCCAACAGATGGATCTTCTCACTCATAGGGCCAAGAAGTTCTACAAGAGGACAGGGAGAAAGTTTCCTAGCAATGTGGTCAGTGGAAAGTTTGGACTAGACAAAAGCAAAGTTAAGTGTTAAAACTATAACCAGATAGGCCACTTTGCTAGAGAGTTCAAGGCACCAAGAACAAATGGTGGCCAAGCACATCCCAGGCCAAACTACACTGATGTAGCTCCAAGAACTAAGAAGCCAAGCCAGCCCAAACAACTTGCTGTTGTTACTGATGAAGAAGGAGTCTTTGACTGGAGCTTTCAGGTGGAAGATGCTTCTCCAAACCAAGCACTGATAGCTGATCATGAAAAAGCTAAGGTATTGGAACATCTCTGTACCCCTGAATGTATTGCAAAAGTTAACATGTATAGGTCCTATAATTTGGAAGTGAGATCTGATCTTGAGTCCTTGAACATCTTAAAGCTAACTTTAAAAGAGCTGAAATTGATTATAAACTTAAAGTAGAAGATTTAGAGAAAACCATTTCAACTCTTAAGCATGAGCACACAAATTACAAGACTCAGATCAAGGATCTTATTACCAAATTAACTGAATGCCAAGCTAAGCTTGTGATCAGCAAAGCTGAGGCAGAAAAATATGTTCTTAAAGAGGAAACCTTCAAGAACATAACATCTTCATCCATGCATGTAAAGTTTTTTTATCGGGACAGGCAAGGATTAGGTTCAAGTGAGATAGCTCCTCTACATACATTATTATCTGTAAGATCTTCAAGGCGTGGAACTTGTCAAGATGAGCTGCCCTCCATAGATCTGATTAAAGAAAAGGATGAAGATGAAAAGGAGGTAGTGAAGGATGAACCTGAAGTGAGTGACAAGGGTTATCCTGAGAAGGGACACTATTCTCCTGGATAGAATAAGGAATCTAGGATGACAAAGTCTGCAAGGAAGAACTTGATCAGGGCAGCCAAAAGAAGGTTCAAGAAAGCCCAAGAGATCAAGGCCACCTTAAACTCCAAGCAAAAGTAGGTTTTCATCTCTGCTGAATTTGAAGTGGTAAAGACTGAGGACATAACCATGAACTCTAGTACTAGGAGTTCTCATTCATGTCCAAGTCATCCTGATTCAAAGAAGAAGGTTGATAAAATATGCACTACTGTTGCACAGCTTGAACCATCTAGTTCTAAGAGCAAGCCTCATCCCAAGAAGCCTGCTGCATCATTTGAGAAGATGAAGAAGGAAGTAGAGAGTGATCAGGCTCAATCTCCCTCTCAAAAGAAGATTCTCAAAAGTATGCCAATTGAATGCATCATGTGTGGTAGTACTTCTCATTTTGCCAAGGATTGCATCTACAATCTAAAAAGTACTATCCATATGAACAGGAAGAAAACTTCTAAGGAGAGGAAGAAGAAAACAACTTTGGAACTTTTTGAAAGCTTCCAAAGTGAAGAAGAAGATAAGTGAAAACTTACTTTCGGAAGAAATTTTGGTCTCGGAAGAAAGGAATGCTTCTGAAGTACTGAAATCTGCTGCAGTGGATGCTAAAACTTCCGAAGGTCCAGTCTCCAAAACTACCAAAGTTATCAAAACTTCCAAAGTGTTGAAGGCCAAGTCTAATCTTCCTAAGATGGTGTGGAAGATGAAGGAAGGCCATGTGACTGAAATTTCTTCATCAACAATAGCAATTGATCCTTAGAACTTGCATATAGGATCAATTACTATTGTATTATCTTCTTTTCACTTTGATAAGCCCAAGACCAATGAGGTTTAGGTTTCCAAATATAACTAACCATCTCTTTTTGTGCAGGAACAACTAAAGACTAAAGGAAATGTATGGATCATTGACAGTGGTTGATCCGGGCACATGATAGCCAATGGCTCTTTGCTTCAAAACTTTGAAAGAATTGATGGAGGGCTAGTTGCTTTTGGAGGAGATTCTGGTGGTTATATTACTAGAAGGGGCAGGGTCATAAATGGTAAGCTCAGCATTGAAAAGGTAAACTTTGTCAAGGAGCTTGGGTATAATCTTCTGAGTGTATCCCAATTTTGTGATCAGAGACACAACATGCTCATTACTAAGCATGATTGCATTGTTCTCAAGCTCCGGGTGGTCATTCCTTAAGAGCATATCCTGCTCAGAGCCCCCAGGAAAGGGAACATGTACAAGATGGACTTACAGGAAACATCCCCTTCAAGAAAAGTTTCTTGCTTTCTGTCTAAGGCTAATAGTGATGAGTCTTCCCTTTGGCATAAAGAATGTGCCATGTAAACTTTTAAAACATGAATAAATTAATTAAGAATGATTTGGTAACTGGAATGCCAAAGAAAGAGTTTACAAGTGATGATCATTGTGTTGCATGCCTGAAAGGGAAGCAACACAAGGTATCACACAAGCCAAAGGAAATGAATTCCATCACTATAGCCCTACACTTATTACATATGGATCTCTTTGGCCCCACTAGTGTAATGAGTTTAAGAAGGACCTCTTATTTCTTGGTGATCACAGATGACTTTACAAGATATACTTAGGTCTTCTTTCTTAGAACTAAGGATGAGACCCCTAAGATCTTGAAGAGCTTCATTCTAAAAATTGAGAATAAATGTGATCACAGGGTCAAGATTATAAGATGTGATCAAGGAACGGAATTTAAAAACCAAATCCTTAATGCATTTTGTGATGAAAAGGGTATTACAAGACAATATAGATCTCAGCAAAATGGTGTTGCTGAGAGGAGAAGCAGGACACTTATTGAAGCTGCAAGAACCATGCTGTCTGATTCTAAAGTGCCCATCACCTTCTGGCAGAGGCAGTCAACACTGCCTGCTAAGTGTAGAACAAAGTTTTAGTGGTTAAGACCCCTTATGAACTATGGAACAAAAGGAGACCTTTCAATGGTTTTCTCAGATCATTTGGATGTCCTTGCACCATCTTGAATACCAAAGATCAAATAGCCAAATTTTCTGAGAAATCAGATGATGGACACTTTATTGGATACTCTTCCCAAGCCAAGGCTTATAGAGTATACAATCTCAGAACTAGAGTAGTTAAGGAGTCAGCCAATGTGACCTTCAATGAGCACACACCCAGTGTAAAAGGTTCTGGTCTTGATTGGCTGTTTGATCTTGATTTAGTTACCAACTGTTTTAACAAATCTTGTAAGAATGTTTCAGGATCTACAGGTATATTATCAACAGGAGATTATGATCCAAGATTTGAGCTGAGAAGACCAAGTGTATAAACTACTTCAGCTCCAGTGGTAACTAGCCCTGTAGTTGGAAATCCTGTCAGTATAACCATGACAAATTCTTCTGCTAATACATCTAAGATGACTATAAATTCTAGCATAGAGGCATAGAACTTAGATGAAGGAATTTCTAATGTAAGAGGAGATGGAGGTGGTGATAGTGATCAAGAGTTTCTTGATGCTGATAACCACTCCATAGAAGACAACATCAATGATGTAACACACTCATTGGATCAAGTGTCACTTGATAAGTGTATTGATGTGATGGATGATTCTCAAGCACCAGATCTGAATTTCACCAACTTAGATATGTCCAAACAACTTGCTATGATTCCTCAACTGAGAATTCATAAGTCCCATCCCACCATAAACATCATTGGAGATATTAAGACTGGGGTGAAAACAAGAGGACAACCCATGATAAAAATGTTTGTATTCAATCTTTTTTCTTATCCCAGATATAGCCTAAGAAGATTGAAGAGGCTTTGAAAGATGGAAGTTGGGTTGAAGCAATACAAGAGGAGCTGCTTCAGTTCAAGAGACAAAAGGTTTGGAATCTATGTCCTCTTCCTCAAGGGAAGACTACTATAGGTACATACAAGAAGAAGGGATTGACTACACAGATGTTTTTGCTCCTATAGCAAGACTTGAAGCTGTTAGGATATTCTTGGCTTTTGCTGTATCCAAGGATTTTAAGGTCTACCAACTTGATGTCATGTGTGCCTTTTTATATGGAGTGATTGATGAGGAGGTGTATGTTAAACAACCACCTGGCTTTGCAGACCCAAATCATCCTGATTATGTCTACAAGCTTGAGAAAGCTCTCTATGGGCTGCATCAGGCTCCAAGGAAGTGGTATGAGACACTATCACAGTATCTCTGTAAGCACGGATACAAGAGAGGTACTCTTGATGGAACACCCTTCATCAAAGGAATAGGAAATGACTTGATGCTGGTTCAAGTTTATGTAGATGACATTATCTTTGGGTCAACTAATCCGAAGCTCTTCAAAGACTTTAAAAAGCTGATGAAGAATGGATTTGAAATGAGTGCCATAGGGGAACTCAATTTCTTTCTAGGAATTCAAGTGAAGTAGGTTGACAATGGCATCTTCATAAATCAGTCAAAGTATGTACAAGACATACTTACCAGGTTTCACATGACTGAGGGCAAGGTTGTTAAGACACCCATAGCCAGAAACCACTCTCTTAGACCAGATCTTGAGGGGGAATATGTTGATGAACATTTATACAGGGCTATGATTGGGTCTCTTATGTACCTTATAGCCAACAGACCTGATATCATGTTTGCTACATGTATTTATGCAAGATATCAAGCAAACCCCAAGATGTCACACCTCGTTGCTCTTAAGAGAATTCTCAGATATCTCAAGGGTGCTCCTAAATTGGGCCTTTGGTATCCATAGAATTTTGACTTCAATCTGTATGCATATACAGATAGTGACTATGGTGGCTGCAATATGACTGCAAAGTCAATAATTAGGGATGCCAATTTCTTGGTGGAAGGATAGTCTCATGGCAATGCAATGAACAATTCTGTGTATCTGCATCAACTGCTGAAGCTGAATACATTGCTGCTGCAAGCAGCTGTGACCAAGTGCTTTGGATTCAAAATAAGATGCTAGACTATGGATTCAACTTCAAAAAGACTCCCATCCACATAGACAACAACAGTTTTATCTCTATCATAGAGAATCTAGTTTAGCACTCAAAGACAAAACACATCAACATCTGGTATCATTTGATTAGAGATAATTTTCAAAAGGGATTGATAAAACTATTCAAAGTTAACACAAATGAACAATATGTTGATCTGTTCACAAAAGCTTTTGATGAGCAGAGACTTAAGTATTTTGTATCAGCTATTGGGATGATTAACTATGAGTAGATTTTTCTTAAACTAAACTCAATTATATTTTTTAATAATATGTGTTTCTTAAGTTGTCTATATCATCACCATATAAGCCTAGTTTACTTTGGAAGATAGTTTTCAAAATGATATCCCTTAGAATTTTGAGAATTTTGGATGTATTTTCCATCGGAAGACATCAAGTTGTCTTCGAAAGAAAATTATGTCTTCAAAAACAAATAACTACTTCTGAGAATTAACCTTTGGAAGAAGTTTGAATATATCTTCCGAAGCTTATATTTGTCACTAAGTACTTATATGTATTGAAGGACTATTTTCTTCGAAATGCAACTAAGTCTTGGAAGACTTATTCTCTTATTGAATAAGATTTCTGATATTTGATATCTTCCAATGCAAAATCTATCTAGGAAGTAAAAATACTCTAAGTATTTTTCTTCTAAAGCAAAATTCTTAGAGAGCAAAGGAATATCTTTCGAAGCCAATTTCGCTTCAAAAATTTTTCTAAAACCTTCCAAAGACTAATTACCTTCGGAAGATTTAGACATCCAAGAAAACTAACTTTTTGGGCACTTTTTCAGAGGTTTGACCAGTATTCTGATTTCAAAGTTTATCCGTTTACATTAACTTTGTCTCAAATCCATATCATATACCCCTCTTTCGCTATTCTCCATCTGCTAGATTCAAACCCTATATTCACCCGCAAACCGACCTTGTTCTTACCTTCCTTCATCAGAAAGATATTCAAAATGATCCATGAAACTAATCAGATTTTTCCATGCACTTACACAGGCAACATAATCAAGTTGCTCTGTTGTCGTCTAAGAAAGATCCTGGTTTCTCAAACGTTTGCCGCTTCTTATCTCTAACCAACTACCTCACCGCACTCACAATCGACCCTCCATTATATGAAGATCAGCTTTTGGAGTTATGGAGGACCTGCCAAGAGGTCATCTTAGACGGTGGGAAGGCACTGTCTGCCACAATATAGGGGAGGATAGTTTTCATTACTCCAGCCACTATCAACATCCATCTAAGGCTAGATGATGAAGAGGGTGACTTGTCCTTTCCTAAATCTGCTGTAAATGACTCATTCCAACAGATGCACTATGAAGGGGACTACTCAGTAAGAACCTTCAATAAAGGGAAGGTCTCATACAAGTGGAAGTACCTCCTCCATGTGGTCATGCACTCCCTTTTAAACAAGCATGAAGGATGGGACCAAATTCCTGAAGACCTTTCCTATATAGTCCATGGAATGGTTTAAGGGATCAAGTTTAGGTATTCCCGATTTGTCTATACAAATCTGCTTGCAAACTTGGACTCCTTAAAATATTACATGTTCCCTAGATATGTTCAGTACATTCTTAACTGTAAATTGGGCTCACGGTTAAGGGGAATAGGTAATGTTCTTAAATTAGGATAGATGAAGCCCGACATCTTCAAGACAATAAGAAAGCCAACTGTTGGTTTCTCAGGGGTAGAAACAACCCTGGTCCCAAAAATGTTTGAGCTCATTACTCAAGGTGACAACTTGGTAGCACCAGCCAATATTGAACCCAAACCTTCTACATCTATAACCCTCACACAGCCACAAATCACCATCACCTAAAAAAAATCCAAACGAACCCCTGCTCAGTCTACTCTGAGTAAGCAAGGCCCCAAATCACCAACCATACAGGAAGAAGTGGACACTGGAGCTCCCACTTCTCCTGAGGAGCAAACCACTCCCATTCTTTCTATGATCAGTGCTGAGGTTCCTCATGCTCAGCCTAATGAGCTCACAACCCCAGCCTTAAGCCTTCACTCAGAGTCTCAAAACTCTAGTGATCAACCTTTAGGGGAAAGTTACCATCCCCAGCCGCTTGACCTCAACCAACCAATACCCAACATTGAATTCTATGATGATAAGGATATAGGATTCAATGAGTATCATGAATCTCTCTTCTCCACCACTGATCAAGGAGAGATGAGTGCTCCTATATCACCTATATCTAGCTCACATCATCCACCCACAACTGAGGTGGACCTTCCTTAACTTGTTTAAGAGGCCCATATGGAAGTGGCTTTTACTTTTTCAAGTGATTACATCATTCAGACCTCAACCATGACAACCCAGCCTATTGACACTTCTTTTGAAGCTGTTAGTGTGCAAGGGAAAACCAGCAGCCAAGAAACTAAAGCTGGTGATGAGGAAGAAGACTTTGGTCCTATTCTCTCATTCCCTTGTGATTCTTCTGATGAAGATAAGGGGAGTATGCAACTAAAGGTGCACAAACTGACTAAACTCTGCACCTATTTAGTTTCAAAGGTCAGTCACCTGGAATCTCAGGTGACTACCTTACACAGAAGGGGCAATGACTAGCAACTTGAGATCACCGATCTCAAGGGCAAGTTAGCTTAGAGACCCATCTAGAGGACTCATACAGGCCCACTAGAACCTGTGGATGTATTGGACCTAACTCCTAGCTCCCCTGTGCAAGAGGGTGATGCTACCAAAAAGGGGGAGAAAGTCTTACTTACAATCACAAAAACTAGGAGTTCCTCTCAGAGTATGGACATAGAGGATTCACCACCCTCACTTGAAATTGTCCATGCTCAACATCCTCCTCAAGTCCATATTGATGTGGACTCTCTCATTGAAAGTTTGTATGAGGAGGGTATACCAAGGGCTATGCCTACTCCATCTCACCCTGCTGAAAAGCCAATAGTGGGATGGAGGTATGATGATCAAAGGAGAGCCCTGGTAATCTCAAGGTCTTAGGGTCAACAAGAGATTTTCAACTTCTACAACTTGAGATACTATGAGAGCACCTATCTAGTTGAACTCCCACTTGCCAGCCCAAGTCAAAACAGGCAAGTACAAGGTTGGCTGATAGGATTCAACAAAGGGTGCATGAAGAGTTCAATCTGAGAACAAGATTATATAGACAGAGGCTAGCAGGCAAGACTGTTGGTCAACTGGAAGTTAAGGTGGACCCTAAGATTAGCTTCAAAGGGGAAACCTTGACTGAAGGCCCAACAGATGAACCTGTGAACCTTGAGACAGGAGCTGCTTCAACACCCTCAGCACCTACTACCCTCAGTGAGGCAGCAGCTGGTGAAGGTATCTCACAGCCTCTCTCTGGCCAGAGCTTAAGTAAAGAACCAAGAAATGAAGGCCAAAGCTCTCCCCAACCTAAGTCACAAAGGCCTCTAAGTGACAAAGGTAAAAGGAAAATGACTCCTGAGGAGATTGAGGAGGAGAAGAGAGAGAGGAAGAGGAAGACAAGGGGAGAGAGTTCAAGTGGGACCCCTGGCTTTATGGAAGCTGTAATCAGGGCTGCCCCCAGGCCAAGCACTCAAGATAATGAGTTAAAGGCAGCTAGATTAAACTACTTGGCATCCAGGAACTACAACATTAATGAACTCATCTCTCTCCCCTTAGAGGAATTAAACGAACTGGCTGGCAGAGAATTGTCAAAGGAAAGGAAGGAAGCCGAGCATGTAGAATTACTCCTCAAGATCAAAGAAGAAAGAAGGAGAAAAAGACTTCACAAAGCTCCTTTCCTCTCCCCAGTTCAGGAAAGCCCTAAGACAGAGACTGTGCCTGCTGAACAATAAACTCAGGTAGGTAGGGAACAAGACAGACAAAACATGATCACCTACCTGAGTGCCACAAGTCTCTATTAGGCAGCAGACCTTCTTCCTTTGCCTTATGACTACATTGAGTTTTAATACCTCAATCAGCTTAAGCAACAAGTTCTAAAGGAGCAAAAAGCTGCTAAGAGGAAAATAAGGGAAGAGGCTGCAAAGTCAAGAGCCACCATCAGAGCAAACTTGAAGAAATCTACTAATAGACAAAAGATGGTGAGCATTTTAAAGCTATATGGATTCTCCAAAAGGAGACTTGGACTAATGTCTCTATCCACCATGGATGAGCACATTAGAGTGATCAAGCAAAAGATCAAGAGGGGTGAGCTTATTGACTTGCATTCTCCACCAAGTCAGGTTGCACTTGAAGTTAAGGTCAAGGTTGAGCCATAAGAGACCACACAACCTGGACCTAATGCTGCATCACAGCCAGCTTCATCTTCTGATCCACAGCAGGGTCCTAATCCTTCTCCTTTTGATCTTGTGTAGGACAAGGACCCAACTAAGGAAGATAAACAAGAACAGCCTGGTACTACAAGCCGGTCTCCTCAGTTGAAGTACAGAAAGAGGAAAAGGATGGCCATCAGAAGGAATAAGAAGAAGAAGAAGTCCAAGGCATCCACCTTTACACCTCAGGATAGGTCAAAACATCCTAAGGGTGATCAAGAAGAGGCTGCTCATTCAACTCCTATTCAAGTAGAGCCTCTTGCTGCTGAGAGACCCACTGTGTTTTGGATGTTTGCAACCAATCCAGACAGATATTATGTCACCAGAGATCAAAGAGGCCAAGACCTGTATTTCTGGCAAAACATACTTGACCTCCCTGCATTATCTTTATGACATGAGAAGATACTTTAAGAGTCTGAGGAATCCTGACCAAATGATGATCAAAGGAATGGTCTTGATTCTGATGACAACTATTAATAGATGAAGATCAATAATCAAAGTTTCTTTAGTTTTGGTTGCATCAGCCTAGGGGGAGTTTGTAAGGAATACACTTAAAGGCTGATGCAACCAAAGAACAACTAAGATCTCTTAGCATGCAGAACTGAAGTACAAGGAAATTACTTTGGAAGATTTGATACAACTCAATGAATTATGCTAAGTGTCAAATCTTCCGAAGCCAAAAGACCATATCTTCCAAAGCCAAAAATGAAGTCATCTGAAGCTTCAAGTACAATGTCTTCTAAAGCCAAAGACTGATTTCTTCCAAAGACAAAGAAGACATGCTTTCTTTGACTCACCTTTTGACAAAAGCTGAGCCACTTTCTGCTACCACTCTGAAGACTCACCAACTTATATGAGTTGGTGAAAAGTCCATGCTTTTGTCAACTCTAGATTAAGGTCTTTTATATGTAACTTTCCAATTGTGTACTTTTATCCTTTTTGTAATATATTAGGATGTGAGCTATGGCATGTCATAGTCACTAGTCAAAAGGCAATCTGCCTTTTAACTCTATGTTGATCTTGTTGGCAAGATTAGTGTTTCTAGCTGGCCTTCAAAGTATGACCGGCTGTAGGATGTAGTATAAAGTGTCTCAAGTACTTGTATCTTTATGTATGCTTTCTAACACTTGTAAGAACATGAGAGCAATATAGATCATTCTTGAAAACCATATTTGACTGTTCCTGTTCTTGTTCTTTTACTTGTGTTCTTTGTATCATCTAACCAGTTCCCTATTTGATCTGCTAAGTGTTTCATATCTCTCTACCTTGTGAAACTGTTGCATTGACCACCCTTCACCAGTCCTGTAGTGAGAGCCTCTTCTATATGACCTCTTGAACAGGTTCAGAGAGGTCCAACTTAGTTTTCGGTGGATGATGTGGGCTAGATATAGGAGTTGCATGAGTACTCATCTCTTCTTGAGCAGGGGGAGAAAAGAGAGACCATGGTACTCACTGAATCCCATATCCTCATCATCATAGAATTATAGGTCAGGGATTGGTTGGTTTAAGTCCAAAGACTTGGGATGGTAATTATCCCCTAAAGGTTATTCATCTAAGTTTTGAGACTTGGAATGAAGGCTTACAGCTTGGGTTATGAGCTCAGCAGGCTGAGCATGAGGAACCTCAGCACTAATCATTAAAGGGAGGGGAGTGGTCTGCTCCTTAGGGGAAGTGGGAGCTCTTGGTTCCACTTCTCCTGTATGGGTGAGTGTATGGGGGCCTGCTCAATCTGAATAGGCTTAGCAGGGGTTTGTTTGGATTTTCTCTGGTAGGTGATGGTTATTTGAGGCTGTAGGGTTGTTGAAGATGAAGAAGGTGTGGGTTCAACATTGGCTAGTGTTGCTAAGTTGTCACCTTAAGTAGGGAGCTCTAACATTTTTAGGACAAGGGCTATTTCTGTCACTAACAGCGGTTTTCCTTATTATTTTGAAGCTGTCGGGCATCATCTGTCCCAATTTAAGAATATTACCTGTTTCCCTTAACTGTGAGCCCAGTTCACAGTTGAGAATGTGCTAAACATATCTAGGGAACATGTAATACTCTAAGGAATCTAAGTTAGCAAGTAAGTTTGTATACACAAACTATGAGTACTTGAACTTGATCCCCTGGACCATTCCATGGACTATATAGGATAGGTCTTTTGGAACTTGGTCCCATCCTCCATGTTTGTTAGATATTGAATGGATTATAAAATGAAGGAGGTATTTCCATGGAAAAGAGACCTTACCCTTTCTGAAGGTCCTCACAGAGTACTCCCCATCATAGCCCATCAGCCGAAATGATCCGTTGACTGCCTCTTTTAGGAAGGACAGTTCACTTTCTTCATCAACCAGCTGGAGATGTTGTTTGATAGAGGCTAGAGTGACGAATATAGTCTTCCCCTGCATCATTGGAGATAGTACCTTTTCACTATCTAAGATGACCTCTTGGTAGGTCCTCCAAAACTTCAACAGTTGATCTACGTACAGTGGAGGATCTATGATGAGAGTGGTGAGGTAGGATGAGCGGGAAAGATAGGTGCATATCCCTAAAAAACTAGGGTCTTTATCAGATGACAACAAAGCAACCTAATTGTGTTGCCTGTGTATAGGTGCATGACAAAGGCTGGCTGGTTTTAGGGTTTAAGGTTGGCCATTTTTTGAAGATTTATGTGAAAGAGAGTGGAAGAACAACAAGGGTTTATGGGTGATTTAGAGCTAGAAGAATTAGTTGAAGAGTAAGAAGAAAGAGGGGGAACCATTGTAAAGGCTATTTATATGCTTGGTGTGAGACAAAGTTATTGCAAAAGAATAAACTTTGAAATCCGGATGTCAGTCCCACCTCTAAAAAGTGCCCAAAAAGGTATTTATCTTAGAAGTTGAAAATCTTCCAAAGGTAATTTCCCTTCGAAAGTTTAAAGAAAGCTTCCGAAGCAAAATAACTTTGAAAGATATTCCTTAGCTTTGGAAGAATTGCTTTGAAAGAAAATGTACTTAGAGTAATTTTGCTTCTAAGACAGATTTGGTTTCGGAAGATATTAAGCTTCATAAGTTTTACTCAAGAAGAGAGTAAAAGATTCGAGACTTAATTGCTTTTGGAAGAAAATTGTCCTTCAAAACATATAAGTACTTAGAAGAAGATATAAGCTTCGAAAGATATATTAGAATATCTTCTGAGGCTAAATCATTTAGTAAGTAGTTATTAGTTTTGAAGACACAATTTTCTTCTGAAGTCACTTTAATGTCTTCCGAAATAAAATCCGTCCATATTATTAACATTCTAAGGAATATTTACTTTGAAAAATTCCATCCAAGATAAACAAGGCTTATATGAGTGATAATTTAGACAACTTTAAAGACACAGATATTTGACAAACAATTTTGAAACTAATTTAAGAAAATATACTCAAAGTTAATCATCCTAATAGCTGATACAAGATATTTATATCTCTGTTTATCAAAATCTTTTGTGAACAAATCAGCATATTATTCATTTGTGTTAACTTTGACTAGTTTTATCAATCCCTTTTCAAAATTATCTCGGATCAAATGATACCTGATGTTGATGTGCTTTGTCTTTGAGTGCTACACTGGATTCTCTGTGATAGAGATAGCACTGTTGTTGTCTATATGGATAGGAGTCTTCTTGAAGTTGAATCCACAATCTAGCATCTGATTCTGAAACCAAATTACTTGAGCACAGCAGCTTGCAACAGCAATGTATTCAGCTTTAGCAGTTGATGCAGATACACGGGATTGCTTTCTTGCATTGCCATGAGACTATCCTTTCACCAAGGAATTTACATCCCCCTGATGTAGACTTTACAATCATGTTGCAGCCACCATAGTCACTATCTGTATATGCATACAGATTGAAGTCAGAATTATTTGGATACCAAAGTCCTAGTTTGGGAGCTCCTTTGAGATATTTAAGAATCATCTTGACAGCAACTGGGTGTGACATCTTGGGGTTGGCTTGATATCCTGCACATATGCATATGGCAAACATGATATCAGGCCTGTTGGTTGTAAGATACATAAGAGACTTAATCATAGCTCTGTAAAGATGTTCATCAACACATCCCCCTCAAGATCAGGTCCTAGGGAGTGGTTTCTGGCTATGGGAGTCTTAGCAACCTTAAAATCAGTTAGATGAAATCTAGTTAATATGTCTTGCACATACTTTAACTGGTTTATAAAGTTGCCATTGTCAACCTGCTTCACTTCAATTCATAGAAAGAAATTAAGTTCCCCCATGGCACTTATTTCAAACCTATTCTTCATCAGCTACTCAAACTCTTTGTAGAGTCTTTCATTGGTTGACCTAAAGATGATGTCATCAACATAAACTTGAATGAGCATCAAGTTATTTCATGTTCTCTTAATAAAGAGTGTTCTATCAATAGTACCTCTTTTGTAACCATGTTGAACTAGGTATAGTGAAAATATCTCATACCACTTCCTTAGAGCTTGATGCAACCCATAAAGAGCTTTATCAAGCTTCCAGACATGATCAGGATGATTCGGGTCTGCAAAGCCTGGTGGTTGCTTGACATACACTTCTTCATCTATCACCCCATATAAAAAAGCACACTTGACATCAAGTTGGTAGACCTTGAAATCCTTGAATGCAGCAAAAGCAAGGAATATCTTTACAGCTTCAAGTCTTGCTACAAGAGCAAAGACATTTGTGCAGTCAATCCCTTCTTCCGAGTGTACCCTTGGACTACTACTCTTGTCTTGTTCTTGATGACAATCCCTCTATCATCCTTCTTGTTTCTAAAAACCCACTTGGTACCTATTGGCATCTTCCTAGGAGTAAGAGGACATAGGTTCCAAACACCTTGTCTCTTGAATTGAAGTAGTTCATCCTGTATTGCTTCAATCCAGCTTCAATCTTTCAAAGCCTCATCAAATTTCTTTGGCTCAGTCAGGGACAAGAAGTAAGAGTGAAGACAAACATTTTTATCATGGGTTTGTCCTCATGTTCTCACCCCAGTCTTAACATCTCTAATGATGTTTTTGGTAGGATAGGACTTGTGGATTCTCAGTTGAGGAATCACAGCAATTTGATTTGCAAAATATAAATTAGTGAAATTTAGATCTAATGATTGATTATCACCCACCACATCAGCACACTTATCAAGTATAACTTGATCCAGAGAGTGTGTAACATCATTGATGTTGTCTTCAGTGGAGTGATTGTCAGCATCATGAAATTCTTGATCACTTCCACTATCTCCATCTCCTCCTACATTGGAAATCCTTTCATCTGAGTTTTGTGCCTCATTGCTGGAATTGGTTGGCACCTCAGATGTATTAGCTAAGGAGTTTGTCATTGTTGTGCTGACAGGATTTCCACTTGCAGGGTTTATTACCACTGGAGCAGAAGGAATTCTATCATTTGGTCTTCTCAACTCAAATCTTGGATAAGGATCTCCTATAGATGTATTACCTGGTTTTCCCAAAACATCTTTCCAAGATTTGTTAAAACAGTTGGTAACTAAATTGATATCAAATAGCCAATCAGGACCAGAACCTTTCACACTGGGAGTGTGCTTATTAAAGGTCATATTGGTTGACTCCTCAACTACTCTAGTTCTAATATTATATACTCTATAATCCTTAGATTAGGAAGAGTATCCAATGAAATGTCCATCAACTACTTTCTCAGCAAATCTGCTATATGATCTTTGGTATTCAAGATGACACATGGACATTCAAATGACATGAGGAAACCATTGAAAGATCTCCTTTTGTGCCATAGTTCATAAGGAGTCTTACCATGAGTTTTGACTACTAAAACCCTCTGTTCTGAACATAGCAGGTAGTGTTGACTGCCTTTGCCCAGAAGGTGATGGGCAGTTTAAAGTCAGAGAGCATGGTTCTTGCAGCCTTAATAAGTGTCTTATTTCTCCTTTCAGCAACACCATTTTGTTAAGGAGTTCTAGGAGCACTAAATTGTTTTGAAATACCTATTTTATCATAAAATATATCAAGGATTTGCTTTTTGAATTCAGTTCCTTGATCACATCTTATGATCTTGACCTTGTGATCATATTGATTCTCAATTTTTAGAATGAAGGATCTCAAGATTCCAGGGGACTCATCTTTACTTCTAAGAAAGAAGACCCAAGTATATCTTGTGAAGTCATCTGTGTTCACAAGACACTATAAAGTTCTTTTTAAATTCATTATACTGGTGGGGCCAAAGAGATCCATATGTAATAAGTGTATGGGAGTAGTGATTGAGTTTATTTCCTTTGGCTTGTGAGACACTTTGTGTTGCTTCCTTTCAGACATGCAACACAATGGTCATCACTTGTAAACTCTTTCTTTGGCATTCCATTTACCAAATCATCTTTAATTAATTTATTCATGTTCTTAAAGTTTACATGACACATTCTTTTATACCAAAGGATAGACTCATCACTATTGGCTTTAGATAGAAAGCAACAAACTTCTCCTGAAAGGGAGGTTTCCTATAAATCCATCTTGTACATGTTCCTTTTCTTGGAGCCTCTGAGCAGGATATGCTCTTAAGAAATAATCACCCCGGGCTTGAGCATAATGCACTCTTGCTCAGTGAAGAGCATGTTATGTCTCTTGTCACAAAATTAAGATACACTCAAGAGATTGTACCCAAGCTCTTTGACAAACTTTACCTTTTCAATGCTGAGCTTACCATTTATGACTCTGCCTCTTATAGTGATGTAACCACCCAATTCACCTCCAAAAGCAACTGGCCCTCCATCAATTTTCTCATAGTTTTGAAGCAAAGAGCCATTGCCAATCATGTGCCTTGAACAACCACTGTCAATGATCCATACATTTCTTTTGGTCTTCAGCTGTTCCTACACATGAAAAGGAGATGGTTAGTTATATTTAGAAACCCAAGCCTTGCTGGTCTTGGGCTCATCAAGATGAACAGAAGATAGTTCAACAGTTATTGATCCTATATGCAAGCTTTGAGGATCATTGGCTATTGTTGATGAAGAAAATTCAGTCACATGGCCTTCCTTCATCTTCCATACCATCTTTGGAAGATTAGACTTGGCCTTCAAAACTTCAAAAGTTTTTATGACTTTGGAAGTTT
Source organism: Flaveria sonorensis (assembly GCA_025506505.1). Lineage (NCBI taxonomy): Eukaryota > Viridiplantae > Streptophyta > Magnoliopsida > Asterales > Asteraceae > Flaveria > Flaveria sonorensis. Next base: position 36,054,093 of record CM046424.1, read on the forward strand.
TGGAGACTGAACCTTCGTAAGCTTTTGAATCCACTGCAGCAGACTTTAGTGCTTCGGAAGCATTCTTATCTTTTGAGACCAAACTTGCTTTCGAAGACAATTTTCCACCTATACTCTTTTTGTTCACCTTGGAGCTTCCAAAGAAAAGTGATTTTCCATCTCAGAAGTCTTCTTCTTGTTCATGTGGATAGTACTCTAGGATTGTAGATGCAATCCTTAGCATAATGAGTTGTACCACCACACATCATGCATTCCACAGGCATACTTCTGAGGGTCTTCTTCTGAGGAGAAGGTTGTTCTTGATCTATTTCTAGCTCATTCTTCACCTTCTTAGATGATGCAACAAGCAATTTAGGGTGAAGCTTGCTTTTGGAGTTGGATGGTTCAGGCTATGCATTAGTGGTGCATATTTGTTCAACCTTCTTCTCTTGACTAGGATGGTTTGAACTTGAACTAGGACTCCTGGTACTAGAGTCCTTAGTTAAGTCTGTAGTCTTCACCACCTTAAACCCAGTAGAGATAGAGACTTGTTTTTGCTTGGAGTTAAAGTTGGGCTTAATCTCTTTTTCTTTGATTTCCTTTTAGTAGCCTTGATCAAATTCTTTCTGGCTGACTTGGCCATCCTTGGTTCCTTCTTTTCTCCAGGAGTATAATGACTCTTTTTAGGACGAACCTCCTCACTCACTTCTGGTTCATCCTTTACTATATCCTTTTTATCTTCATCCTCTTCTTGGATAGGATCAATGAGGGGCAGCTCATCTTCACTAGCTCAACACCTTGGAGATCTGACAGATAATAATGTGTGTGGAGGACCTATCTCACTTGATCCTAGCCCCTGCTTGTTTTGATAACAAATCTTTTCATGCAAGGATGAAGATATGATGTTCTTGAAGGTTTCTTCTTCAAGAACATATTTTTCTACCCTGGCTTTGCTGATCACAAGCTCAGCCTGACATTCAGTTAACTTGGTAACAAGATCTTTGATCTTAGTCCTGAAATTTGTATGCCATGTTTAAGAGTAGAAATTGTTTCATCTAGATCTTTTATTTTAAGTTTATAGTTATTTTCTACTCTTTTGAAATCAACTTTTAAAATATTCAAAGACTCAAGATCAGATCTCACTTCCAAGTTATAGGACGTATACATGTTTACTTTAGCAAAGCATTCAGGAGTACAAAGATGTTCCAATACCTTGGCTTCATCATGGTCTGCCATTAGTGCTTGGTTTGGAGAGACATCCTCTACCTAAAAGCTCCAGTCAAAGCCTCCTTCTTTAGTAGCAACAGCAACTTGTTGCCTTTATTGGCTTGGCTTCTCAGTTCTGGGAGCTACATTAGTGTAGTTTGACCTGGATTGTGTTTGGCCATCATTTATCCTTGGTGCCTTACACTCCCTAGCAAAGTGTCCCATTTGGTTATAGTTGTAACACTTCACTTTACTTTTATGCAGTCCAAACATTCCACTGGATACATTGCTTGGGAACTTTCTTCATGTTCTCTTGTAGAACTTCTTGGCTCTATGAGTGAGAAGAGCCATTTGCTGGACTATCTCCATATACTCAAGGTCATTTGGATGGATGCAGTCCAAGTCTTCAAGTGTGAAGAGAAAGTTTCCACGACTTTCGTCTAAAAACGCAAAGTCTTGAGATGAGTTTGGTTCTTTGAATGGGCTACCTTGAGTATAGCTCTCCCTTGGTGTCTTCGGAAAGGTGATGAAAGGACCAACTGTGAGTTTTTAGGGTAGCAGATGAGATGATCCTGTGGTTCTCTGCTATCCCTTTCAACCACGTGAAGGGCTAAACTATGTTGATTGTTAGAAGAGCTACTTGATGGATTTCACATGTTCATCTCCATCTCGTACCGCTTAGGATGCCATACAGCTCTATGAGAATAAGAGTAGAGAGATTATCAATGACCATACAATAGTGTGTCCATTTTCTAGGAAGAGAGAACATGAACTTCCTCAAAATGTCCTTATTCTCAAGTTTAACTCCAACATCCATCAGAGTATCTACAATCTCAACATACCTAAATTATTATTGAGTCATAATTTTACCTGTTTTGAAGGGGAAGTTCTCAAACTGCTGCTTTATGATATCCTTCTTGTTTTCCTTGGCTTCATCGGACCCTTCATAGATTAGCTTTAGTGCATCCTAGAGTTCCTTTGCAGTCTTGCACTTTTTGAAGCCTCTGTAGATAGAGTTTGGTATAACAGTTTGACGAGCAGTCACAACCTTCTGATCTACATCAATCTTCTTCCAATCATCCTCAGAATAGTCAGCCAAGTCCTTTGGTATCATCCCACCTCCGACAGTTGCTAAACTGTGCTTGGGATGTGAGGTCCTGAGACTACAGATCTCCACATCCCACTATCTTGTGACTTGATAAAGCCTTCCATTCTCATACACCAAGTATCAAAGTCATCAGGAGTGATCAGTGGAGATTTATTCATGGTGCCGGTTTCAATATCAGCCTTAGTGAGAGCTGCCATTTGAGCAAGTAAATGTTTTGTGAAACTGAAGAGATTTAAGAGCTATGGAACTCAAAAAGGATTGCCAAACAATACAGTGCCCCTAGAACTCCTCAACAAAATAGTGTTACTCAGAGGAGGAACAGGACACTTATTGAGGTTGCAAGAACTATGTTAGCTGATTCAAAACTACCTCTAACTTTCTGGGGCAGAGGCAGTTAGCACTGCATGTTATGTGGAGAACATGGTTCTCATTGTTAAGCCCCATGGAAAGACCCCTTATGAGCTATGGAACAAGAGGCCACCGTTCATTGGCTTTCTTAGGTCCTGTGGTGTAGGTGCACCATACTTAAAACAAAGGACAATTTAGCAAAATTTACTAAAAAGTTGGATGATACTATCTTTGTTGGATATTCCTCAACCTCTATTGCATATAGAGTGTATAATATCAAAAATCAACAATTTGAGGAATCATCCAACATTGTTGTCAATGAGCACACTCCTTGTGTTAAGGGCAATGGTCCTGAATATATCTTTAATTTAAAATTGTTTCCAAACTATTCTAAACCATCTTGTGAGAATGTTTTAGCTGGAACAGGAACTCAAAGTGACCCCTATGATGATCAAATGTTTAAGTTACCCATACCTATTCCAAGTTTTCCAAGAAGAAATAAAGATCAAGCTTGTTCAACTGAAAGTCCTGAAGGCTTGGATATCTCACGAAACAATGGAGCTTTAACAAGCTGTCAGCCAACGGAGCCTCATAGCTCAACGGCTGACAACTCAAGTACTCAACACCAAGCTAAAGAAGACTGTGATCTGGAGGAATAGGCAACTATTGATGCTGCTTCTTAGCAAAATGCGATTCATGCTATCATACATTCATTCAATCAGTCCTCATTGAATGAGTCTGAGACATCAGCTGGTGATGGTGTTCAAAAGCCTGAGCAAAATTTCTCAAATTGGGATCTATCTATGCAACTAGATGTGATTCCTAGGCTTAGGATACACAACACTCATCCAGCTGAGAACATCATTGGGGATGTCTCAAAAAGTGTGAAAACAAGAAGTCAGACCCACAAAGGGAATGTCTGCTTGTACTCATACTTTTTCTCTCAGATAGAACCAAAGAAGGTGGAAGAAGCCTTCAAGGACAAAAATTGGATAGAAGCAATGCAAGAGGAGTTACTTTAATTCAAGAGGCAAAAGGTATGGAATTTGTGTCTATTGCCACCTGGCCAAGTCCTATTGGCACTAAGTGGGTGTTCAGAAACAAAAGAGATGATAGATCATCAAGAACAAAACAAGACTTGTTGTTCAAGGATACACACAGGAGGAAGGCATAGATTACACAGATGTCTTTGCACCTGTTGCAAGACTTGAGGCTAATCTCTCTTGCTTTTGTAGCATCCAATAACTCTACAGTCTATCAACTTGATGTGAAATGTGCATTTCTGTATGGGGATATTGACAGAAAAGTCTATGTGTGCCAGCCACCTGGATTTGAAGACCCACAACACCCCAACTTTGTGAGAAAACTTGATAAAGCTCTTTATGGGTTGTATCAGGCACCTAGGCTGTGGTATGAGACATTATCTTAGTTTCTTCTTAAGAATGGATATACTAGAGGCATAATAGACAAAACATTGTTCATAAGGAAGTCTGGGAAGGACATGCTGCTTGTACAAGTCTATATTAATGACATCATATTTGGTTCCTTAAATGACTAAATGTGCAAAGACTTTGAAAGAATCATGAGGAAAAATTTTGAAATGAGTTCCATAGGAAAGATGGACATCTTCCTTGGAATTCAAGTGAAGCAGATGGAAGAAGGTTTGTTCATCAATCAATGTAAGTATGTCAAGGACATATTAGAAAGATTTGAGATAAAAGATTATAAGCCAGCCAAGACACCTATACCCAGAAATCACAATCTTTGTCCTGATTCTGAGGGGGAGGATACTGATCAACATTAGTACACGGAAATTATTTGATCTCTGATGTATCTCACTTCAAGTAGACCTGATATCATGTTTACAACTTGCATCTGTGCAAGATATCAGGCTGCTCCAAAGGTGTCTCACCTAATTGCTGCTAAAAGAATTCTTAGATAGCTCAAAGGAGCTACCAAACTGGGTCATTGGTATCCTAAGAATAAGGATTTTAACCTCTATGATTACCCTGACAGTGATTATGGTAGCTGCAACATCAACAAGAAATCCATATCCGGAGGATGTCAATTTCTTAGTGGAAGGATCATCTCCTGGCAATGTAAGAAGCAATTATATGTATCCACATCAATTGTAGAAGCTGAGTATATTGCTGCTGCAAGCTGCTGTGCTTAATTGTTTTGGATTCAGAATCAGATGTTGGATTATGGTTTCAACTTCATGAAGACTCCTATCCACATAGACAACAAGAGTGCCATTTCTATCACAGAAAATCCACTCAAGCACTCCAAGACAAAACACATTGACATCAGGTATTATTTCATTAGATATATTCATAAGAAAAATCTAATCAAACTAGTCAAAGTCAATTCAAATGAACAATATGCTGACTTGTTCACAAAATCCTTTCTTGAACAAAGATGTAAATATTTAATCATAGCTAATGGGATGATTAAGATTGACTAGTTTTTCTCTTTTAAAAAACCATTAAAATATGTCATATCCATGTTGTCTAAATACAATCTAAGCCCTGTTGCCAGAAAGTTTTCCAAAATTGTAAAAATTTTCTAAGTAAGAAATCTTCCAAAGAGAGTTTTATCCTCGGAAGAGTGTTACATAACTCTTCTGAAGTGTAAAAATCCTTCAAGAATATTTTCTTCCAAAAAGTTTTTTATCTCGGAAGAAATTTTGACTACCAGTCAAAAGGTTTTCCGAAGCTTATTAAACTTTAATTCTCAGAAGCATTTTTGTTCTCGGAAGCAGATGTGGTTATAAACCAACGTCTGTCTTCGGAAATAATATGCCTTAAGAAGAAAATCTTCGGACACAAACTTGTTTGCCTTCAGAAGAATTTTTACTCTCAGAAGAAATGCTACTGTGCAACGGAAATCTTTGGGCCCTACTTGATTTTACTATAAAGATACTATCAGAGAATAGTAATTAACCAGAATTTTAAATTTTTTTCACCATATCATCTGCCGCCTACATCCACTTGGACCTCAAACTATCTTTTCACTCATCATTTCACCTTATCCAGTCGATTTTTCACCGTATAAAATTACCAGCTATTTCTCTTTCTTACTTTTCTTTACTTTTCATTGAAAATCCAAGATTTCACTATTCATCTTCTTCATCCTGCTTTCACTACCATTTTCCCGCTTCAATCAAATAGTTTCCTTCTAAACAATGGCCTTGAATCCCCAACACAACCAAGTCGCCATCCTTGATTCTTCAAGGGATGCTGATTTTGCGCCTATCGTCCAATTTGTTTCTCAATCAACATAGTTCACTACCCTTACTGTTAACCCCACCATCTACTCTAACCATATGGCCGAATTCTAGGCCAATGGTTGAGTGACACTATTAATGATGAAAGGGTCATTAGATGAGGATCTCCAGACAGGAGATCATCATAAGTAAAATAACAATCAGGGAGCATCTGGAACCCCATGATGAAAGCGCCCCCACTAATTTCCCCAAATTTGATTTGGAGGAAACCTACCTTCAAATGGGTTATGGAGGTCATGTGAGCAGGTCAACGGTCTACAAGTTCAACTTCTCCTACAACTGGAAGTTCCTACTTCATATTGTCCTGCATAGCCTCTCTAACAAATTAGGGGGTTGGGATCAAATTCCTTACGATCTAGGCTGCCTAGTTCATGGGTTGGTAAAAGGCTATAGATTCAACTACTTGAGGTTTGTGCTAAACAACCTAAGAAGTAATCTCACAAAGGATTCATTCTATATGTATCCTAGGTTCATTTAGCACATCATTACTTGTGAGTTGGACCAGGACAAACTACAATTTGCTCATGTTCTACTGGTCCCTCACATGAAGCCTGGCATCTTCAAAACTCTGAAGAAGGTGTCCACCAACTTCACTGGAAGATTCACTGATCTCCTTCTAGGTATGCTTGAGCCAATGGCTCCTGGTGACATCCCTGCAAGCCCAGTAGGTGATGAACCCACACTAAACACCATCACTACACCGCTATCTACTTCTTCCCACCGAATCAAAATCACATGCAAAAAACCCCAAACGAACCCTTGATCAATCTACTCTGATTGGTCAAGTCCCCTCTATTCAACCCAAAAAGGCTAGAGTGGAATCAAGGGCTCCTACTCAGCCAGAGGTCCAACCATCCTCCTCAATTGACCTTAATATCAGTGTTGAGTCTCCTTAGTCTCAACCTGATAAGCCCATTAACCAAGCCATAAGCCCTCAGGGTGAGTCTCAACACTCCCCTGAGCAACCAAAAAGGGATAGCCACATCATTGGCTCAACTGCTATTGCAGCCGAGCCATTAGGTGCTGACCAAGGTCTCGGGTCAATAGATATAACCTCTGTATCCTTTCTTGACCTTTTAACCCAACTTGATAAGGATATCATGTTTTATCAGGGCTATGATGTTGATCTACCTCACCACTCTCCAAATCAATCGAGCCCTAAGGAACCTATGATATCTAGCCCAAATCAGCTAGACCAAACTGAGGTGAGTCCAACGGAGTGGAGATGACTCATATAGATACAGTTACCACTATTGAGAGTGTTTCAATAGCCACTCAGGATAGTGGCAACATCAGTCAAACTAAATCTATGGCAACTTTGCCCATTGATGCCTCTGAAAGAGAAATCAGTATGCAAAGGTATCCAGGGTGCCAAGAAACCACAACTGGTGATGAGGATGAACATACTAGGTATGTTATCCCAACCCCTAATGATTATTCAAAAGAAGATAAGGGTAGTCTGCAACTCACCATCAGAGACATAATTTCTAAAGTTACCAACCTTGAATCAAAGGTTAAGACTTTAGAAGACAGGTCTGTCACTCAGCAACTTGAGATTAAAAATCTCAAGGTTCAACTAGCTGAGAAACACATTAGAAGTCTGTTAGGCATGTACACACTCAGGTTTCTCTGAGTTCTTCCTTTAGCTCATCTACTTCTCAAGATGATGCTACCAAAAAGGGGGAGAATTTAGAGAAACAAAGACATGATGAGGAAATATCTGCTCACTCCTTAGAGCAGATATCAACTCAAGTGGAACCCAGCCTTGCCATTTCTTCCCTTGATGCCATTTCTTCATTCTATCCTATACAGCAACACCTTTCAAACATCTTTCCTCAACCACCTTCCATTTCAGTTCAAGTGGACCCAAGGATGCTTATCAACCTTAAAAATTTTTTAACCCTGTTTCTAATAAGCTCCTCACTTGAACAATCCTCACCTGATCTTGCCATTGCTTACCTTGGAGTTGAAGAGCTTCAAAGGTTGACTGCATCATCTACCTCTGAGGAGGAAGTTGGTCAACCTAAGGTCTCTACTAAACCCAAGATTGACTTCGAAGGGGATACACAGACTGATGGCCCAGCAACTGACTCAAGAGGGACAGATAGTGCAATCCTTGTTATTTCCGAGGCTGTGAGAACAACTTCCGAAGTGGAAGCTCAAGCTTCGGAAGTAATTCTATTTACTTCCGAACCTCTGGAAATTTCTTCCGAAGCTGAAGTCCAAGCTACGGAAGGAATTATAGAATTGTCCTCTATGTTCGATGACCTGTTCATCACAGAAGCCATTCTTGACTTAGCTTCTGTGGTTACCAGTGAGGACTTTCTTACAACTCCCATCTCTCCTACACCACAAGTTCAACCTCCACCACCCCAACCTGAATCCTCTCAACTAGAATCTCCAAAGGCTTAATCTTCCGCTGATCCTAAAGGGATGAGAAAGCTCACTGCTAAAGAGCTTATAAAGGAGGAAAGGTTAGATAAGCTAAAGAAGAAAGAAAGACTTGATAGTGAGAAGTTGCTGGCTGCAAGCAGCAAAGCAGCAGCAGCCGCTCAAAAAAGTATCAATAATCAAAAAAGGGTGGAGGTTATTGACAGGCTCATCAGCCTGGGAGTAGACAATGAAGAAATGCTTCTACTCCCACTTGATGAGCTTGTGAAGCTGGAGAAGGTAACCTAGCTATAGAAGGGAAAAGAGGAAGTAGGTAGGTTAGCCATAGAGGAGGAGAAAATAAAAAAGAATGAGGAGGCAAAGGAATCTGAGCAGCCTTCATGTTAACGAGCTCATAACAAAAGCCAAAACTAAAGCAGAGCTAAAAAAGAGAGCAAAGGAAGAAGAAGAAGAAGGAGCAACCAGAAAAGGCACTTCATTTCTATGAATGGTTGAGGGACCAACTTTTAAACCTATAGTTAGATGGGAATATGACTATAGTTCCCATCAACTAACACTCTTCAGAGGGACACAACAAAGAGTACATGTCAACCAAAGCAACAGACTAGATCTATTATCAACAAATGACTTGTACAAACTCCTCACAGCCACATCAGGAAAGAACAAAGAGATAGACAAATATCTTCTTTCCCTGGTGTTGAAGACCTTGAGTAGTAGGAAGAAGTGAAGTTTTGGTAGCATCAGCCTAGGGGGAGTTTGTTGGATCATATGAGGCTGGTGCAACCAAAACAACACTTAGAAAGATTTTGATGTGCTAAATGAAGTGGTCTTCCGAAGATAAAGCTACTCTTCCAAAGCTAAGTCAAAGATCTTCCGAAGCTTAAAGAATGAAGAACTTCCGAAGAAAGAACTCAGTCTTCCGAGACTAAGTTGTTCTCTTTCCGAAGTATACAACTTAGAAGATCAAAGGCAAATTCTTCCGAAGAATAAATTCCTAAAGACTTGCCAACATTCGGAAGAAGTTGTTTCTTCCGAAGCCAAAATGACCTTGGAAGAATTTATTCTTCCGAAGTCATTTAGCTTCGGAAGAACCAACTATGAACTAGTGGACATAAGTATGGTCTATCTGACAGCCCACTGTAACTCTGATATACTACATGGCGCTTTCCCATGCCCTGATAGTTGACCATACTTTAATCAACTGTTCAACCATTCTCAACTTAGTACAATTGCCATTCTTAGTTGGTGACAAAAGGTAAGTCATGGACCTGTCATGACTACCTAATCTAGGATATTATTTTATCTTGGATACTTTACTTCTAGCAATGTAGTATTTGTCTAGTTGTAGATTCCAGCTGGTTTTCCAAGTATAACCGGTTGTAGATAGTAGTATATATAGTATCTCCATGTAACTTAGTAACTATGCTTGTAAGAGTCTTGTAATACTGAGTTGAGAAGTAATATATACAAGTATCTTAAAAAACCATTATTGTGTTCTTGTGTTTTCATTAACTTATTATATTACTTGTGAACTTAGTTGAGATTCTGCTTCATCAATCCGAGTGAAATTAAGTGAGTTTGTGTGACAATCTTGCGCTGTGAGACAAACACTGATCCTGCAATGATTTGTATCGATACTAGACATCACGCCTTTTAGATATCCATTCTATCTAATGTGTAATCAAGTGAAGTTTGTTGATTAGATCCAACCCGTTACTCTAAGGTCACACCATCGGATCTTAGTGTGTGGGTTGCAATGACAGAAGTATAAATTATAATTAAACACACACGTTGTTCGGTATGCTTAATTAGATTGTGTGATTCTATAACGAGAGTGAATTCATAGAAAAACTCAAACTGTTAATTGTTCCTTATATCAAAAATCAAAACTTGATTAGGGTTTTAACACTTGAAGAATGTTATTAGAAAAATTAATAAAGTTGTCAATTTTACTAACAATCTAATATATATCGGAGTAGATCCAGGTTTAAGATCAAGAATAAAACAAACAAACAATTAAAATAAAAATATCTCATAAACGTTTCACATAAGTTCAAACCAAATCAAAAAAATTAAACCTTAATGTCGAAACTAAAATTGTTCTAGCCGGATATGATGACTAAATCAATCAAAATCAAAATAAACAAAAAGAATTGCTATTCAAAACCAAAAGGAATTAAAATCCTTCCAAAGATAGATTCCCTACCAAATAAAAAAGTCTCCAACTTCTTATTTTTCTTTTTCGTCGACTAGCAGGCCCCAAAATTCCACTTCCAAGATCTCCGTTTTGCTTCCAAGTTGCCCCTTTTTATAATCAATATTTTAATTCTTGAGATCCCTTTTTTAAGTTTAAGTTGTATCTTTTATTTTAAAGATTATGATGATAAACATCCCTCAAACTATGATTCCTTAAAAATAGGAAATTTCCTGCACTCTTTTAAATTCAAGATTTTCTTCAATAACATCTCTATTGTTTCCACAAACCTTTAACTCCTCTCCCGATCACACCAAACCTAGAAAACCAACCAAAACACACCAGAGTAAACTCTATCCCATCGAAACAAGTATTATACAAAATAAACAAAAAATGCATGCAATGAATGCAAAATATGTACCAAAATATACTCTATAATTATGATAATTAATGTCTAAAAATATAACTAACAGGGTCCAAAACTATTAATTAGAAAATTCATAAAAATGCATAAAATCACATATCTAATGAAATTAATATTTTTTTTTCAGTAGATTATGAATCCTAAATCTAAAGCACAAATTAAATTTAATAAAAGCAATGGATTTACACTTACATACCCGAATCACGATCTGTCACACGTTTAAAAATACAATAATTAACTCACCGACCCTATGACTATAACTTTAACACTTCAGGGGCTATTTGATACCCAAAATAAGTTATAATTAAAATATAAACATCATTTGGACCACTTAATAATCCCAAGTAAGATATCCCAAATTTTATCTCCATAAAACACCTAACCCGAAAGTAAACTCTTAATACCGTTAAGAAAGACCAAATGACATAAACATTAACTTACTTTAGTAACCTAATCCACTTGGAACAATAAAAGCCATCATAAATTATTAAAGTTCAAATTCTAAACTTTAGGGTTAAAATTTTCAATTTAACAAAGTTGAGGGACCAAACTTGTCAACTCTTGAAAGCTTACTATTTTGGGACCATATCACACTTATAAGAACAATAATAATATCAACTTATAAGAATCGACCTAAACTTAAGCAAAACTCAAGATATGAACTCAAAACTCAAAGACCTAAAACAAGATTACACATGTGTGTTGGATTAGGGTCGGTTAAGACAAACAAGAACTTCTTCTAAGATCAATAACTAATGTATATGGAATATAAGTTAGTTACTTACTATCACAACATAAATACTTTGAGTAAAGATAAATACAATAAGTTCCTTCAAAGTATTCACTTGATTAATCTGTTTTGTACAAAGATTATAATTCGGCAGATACAATCAATTTGCTTAAAAAACTTGCCTAAACTATACAAGTGTGAGGAATTTTATACTAAACAATGAGAATAAACTATGCTATGTTCAGTTGCTACACTTGAACAAGTAATATGTGTATCAAGATTGCCAGCTTCAGTACTATGTTGTCTTCTAAAGGTGAAACACAACAGCCGTCGGCACAGATATGCTTGTTCTCAGTAGCGGTCGATCGGCAGATCATGGATTTATCTACTAGCTGGTAGTTGAACTATATGTGCTGATATGCAGTCTTTCAGCACATGTAGTTTGGCAGTTGCCTAGCATATGTTGATCAGCTGTCATTCAGCATACGACACTTGATTAAGCACTTGGACTGATTTGGCAGTTGAAGGCCAATGCTAAATTCTAGGGTTTTTGATAGATTCATCCTTCATGATTCATTAAATTTCCCCTAGGATGATACTACCAAAACCCTATCTTCATCCTTTAAGCATCTTGATAAGTAGAAGCTCATACATATATCTTCTTCTATTTCTTGATGGGTTGTTAATAGGTATATTTATCAAATCCTTCATGTTGTGTCAAGAGAGTTTGAATAGGTCATACTATTTTACTTCAACTTTGCCGGCACCAGCATATGTCAGAGTGAAGGAGTTGGTTGAGAAACTGTAACTCCAATAAGTGATCGGGTCATGAATGCTTAGAGGAGTTACATTAAGAGCTTCTTCTTCTTCCCTTTGCTCAACCCTGTTTTCAAACTTGATCTTTAAGATAGCAGCCATGGACTTGTATTTGTTTGGCTTGTCTTCATTTTCTAAGATCAATTTGTGTATTTTCTTTAAGTCTTCAAGGATCAGCTTTAGACCATCCAACTCAGATAAGAAGAAGGCTTTTGTATGATTCTTTCTTTCAGTGTAGAACCTTTCAGTCTTGAAATCATAATCCCAATTGATTATGCTATCATCATTTTCTGAGTCTCCCTCTTCCTTAGATTCTGAGAGGTTTTCTTCTTCTTGGGGATACTCCAACCCATGTCTAATTATGTCAGCAACATTAGTGATAATCATTGCATCTGCTGACTCTTCAGATTGGCTTTGGGTAGGGGATTTGGCTATGGCAGTAGCTTTTTGGACTTGTGGAGAATCCTACTCAATGATTTGAGTAGGTGGTGAAGTATAAGGAGGTGAAGTTGGTTGGTTGCTGGGTTTGGCAGATGGAATGTTTTCAGCAACTTTAGATTCTATTTTCTTCTTTCTGTGCTCTAAAGCCTGCTCCGATCTTTCAAGATGAGGGTTGTTGTGACATCCGGTAATTTTCCGTTACCAAACTTCGTTAGTTCCGTTAAGTCTTGCATACACGTGTCGTGCACACACACTAGTTGTCGTTGAACGTTGGTGACTTAACAATAATCAGTAATGTTAAATTGATGATAATTAAGTTAACAATGTGATTGTTAAGTTATGCTTATGTGATTTAAATGTTAACTGTAATTTTATCGCGTAACGTGGAAACGTGTGTATTTACTTTGTAAATTTTGTAGCTTGTAAAGATAATACATATAATTGCTACTACTAGTTTATATGTTTATTATTCTAGTTAAAAACATTTTAAAGGAGTGTTTTAAAAGCTTAATTTTTATAAAATACAAATTATAAGGGTTAAAAGGGTAATTATGGATTATTAAATAAAATAAAAATCAAAACTCTAACTCTAATCACCCTTTCGGCCGCTACACCTTCAAACACACACACACACTTCGGTTTTCATCAAGAACAAGCAATTCCATTCGATTTTGGACCGATTTCAAGCATCACAACAAGTTAGAATCATCAATTGCAAGCCATTACACGTTTAAAGGTTAGATTTTTACATGTTTTTGATGGTTTTTCATGGTGGCCGAACCCTAGTTCGAAAATCTGCAATTGAATGTTAATTTTTGGTTGTTTGGTGATGTTATGATGTTAGTTAGGTTGTATTGATGCTAGTTAACGTTGATTAGGCAAGAAAGTTTGGATTTTGGTTGTTTGTTCATATGATCATCTTGGCCGAGAGTTTGAGGCGATTTTGGATCAAATTGGATGTTGAATGTTGGTTGTTTGATGTTGTTATTATGTTAGTTGGATTGTATATATGCTAGTTAACGTCGATTTTGCAAGAAAGCTATGATTTTGATACGTTGTTCGTAGGTTACTAATAATAGTAACTTTATTTTGCATGAATTGATGATTGGATGATGTATGAATGTTATGGATGTGTTTGTGATGATGATTAGATGCTAAGTTGATGATATGAACAATTTAAATTCAAGAAGATGTCATATAGTTCATACATTGCTAAAAATAGTAACTTTTGGTGTTGAATGTTGATGAATCATGATGATTAGGTGTTGTTGATCATGTTTAGATGTTGTCATGGACTTGAATTGGTATATAATTGATGAATTCATGAATGTAGTGTGAGTTTGATGAATTTGGGATGAACTTTCCCAAAAGGGAAACTTTAATTGTGCAAATCCTTGAATTGGATGATTTGAGCATGTTTGGGATATTAGGACCATGCTAGTGTGTTCATGGATGGTTTCTAAGGTGGTTAAATGTGTTGTTTAGGTTATATGGATGTTGATTTGGTTTGTTACCTGCTTTGGCCTGTTGTGATTCGCATGACTTGTGTGATATCTAGTTGTATGATGATCTAGGTAGTACATGTGGATAATGAAGTGCTATATGTAATCAAGTTGTATGTGAACATGTATGATATGCTGTTGTGTTAGTATTAACGAGTTATCACCTATAATGTCACCAACGGGTCAAACGGGTCAACTGGGTCAAATGTGTCTTGTCTTTCTTAAACCTTGAGTTCCTTGGTTTGTAGAGCACTTAGGGTTTCATGTTGATTTTGTGTACACGTGCTTATGTACTCTTGTATTCTAGGTGACCTTTGAAGGTTGTCTTTCCCTCTTTCTTTCAAGTTAAGCTCTAAGTTAATTCTTGCGCGTATCAGGTGAGTTCTTGCCCCACTCATTTTACATAATCTCTTTTGGGGGAGATAGCATACTGTTGATCACAAACGCTTTATATATGAGTGTGTATAATATTGATATAGTGCTGTTTACCATGGAAAGTCCTCACACTTTCGGATTGTTAATATTGAATAGCGGGGAAATTTTGGGTAGTACTACTGGGTCTGACGAGCCCCACCTGTGCGACTCGAGGTCAAACGGGTGCAATTTTGTCCTAACATATATTCGTCACGACCTGGTAAGTCGTGACGGGAGGCAACAAACGTAACACAGTCAGCTTCGATCGCGAAATCACTATGATTAATATTTTTATGTTAATAGACTAGCTATCTATTGCAATACACTACTTATGCTCGGAAACTGTTGATTGGTTTATATTTTAACGCAAACTCTTGAACTCACCAACCATGTGTTGACTTGTTTAGTATGCTATTCTCAGGTTAAGGTTGCCAGTTGCCTAGGAGCACGCACACCAGCATCGTTGAGTTGTCTACATTTGTTTGTTTACAAATTTGGAATTATTTTCATATTAAACATTTGTGTTTGGGGCGCGTATGTTTTGCGCATTCTCTTTACATACTACTTTTTTTGGGTTTTCTGATTTTAAAAACGCTTCCGCAGTATTTTAAACGTTAACTCTGGTTTTGTTTATTAATCATATAGAGTCGTTCTTGATAACTAATGACTGAGATCCTAGTATGTCACGCGCCTCGTGGTAAAACCCCGCTCGCGGATTTTGAGGGTGTGACAGATTGGTATCAGAGCCATTGGTTATAGGGAACTAGGTTGCATACACACACTAGACTATAACCGCACAGTTGTTAGTTACTTATCGCTTACTCTCCTTACTATATACTCATTGGCATACGCAACACGTACTTCGCAGCATGGCATCGTCGTCCAGAAATTTAGGCAAGAGACCTGCACAATCTGATTCACCTCCTACTTCTCTCGTACCGGATAGGGGATTTAACTGGCCTCGACATCCTTATCCTCCTGGCGAGATAGACTGGGATCAGCCTTTCATACCTCTGAGCTCGATCCTCCACGTAACTGGGATTTCTACCCCACTTACATAAACCGTATGGCTTATAGAGAACGCGTACCACCTGTAGCACCTACACGACCTAGGACTAGGTCATCAACCACCTCTACTTTGCCTACACTCCCTACTTTGAGCATTCCTCTGGAGCAGGCATTTGCAGCCCTAGTAGCCACACTGGACACAGAGCGACAGCGGATTAGAGGACTCACTGATGAGAACTCTGCATTATGATCTGAGATACATCAGCTGCGTTTCTAGGTAGAGACGCTTCAGGAGCGACTTTCGATGGCCATTGGTGGACATCATACGTTGGCAGGCAACGTGGTAGTACTTAGTGGGCGCATGGATGCACAGGATCACCATAACATAGTGATCGATGATAGGTTTGCTGATTTAGAGGCGCAACTAGCAGCACTTCAGGTTGCTGAAGCCCCTGCACCTTTGGTGGACCCTGATGAGGAAGACCCAGAAGAAGAACCCGAGGAAGCCCCCGAAGAAGAACCAGTAGAGTTGGATGAGGACAGTGACGGATCTGATGTACTGGACTGATCCTACCTTTTAAATGACTTAGACTATGTAGTGTTTCTTTTCTTTGAAACCTATGTGGGAAGGGTTGTTTCCCACCCAACTGACAAACTTAAATTTTGACATTGATGGAATATTTTGTGACTCAATTGCAATTTATTTATCTTTGATTATTATTTCTGTTATAAATGTTGTGGTTGTGGTGAATGCATTATTTCTTATTGTTTACTGTACCTTGATGAGATTAATGTGTTGGATGTTACTCATTATTGTAATTGTGAATTTTAAAGTGAAATATGGAGGCACGTGGAAGAGGACGTGGGCGTGGTCGTGGACGTGGCGCCGGAGGCCGTGGAGCCGGAGCCATAAACATGACGCCTGCGGAATTGGCGGCATTAATTAACGAACATGTTTAGGCGGCAGTGGCTGCTGCCCAACCGGGACAACCAGCAGGTAAATAATGACAAGAGGTTAAACTGATTATCCTAGTTATTTGTCTAGGATATCTGACCAATATTTGGGTTGTCAAAACAGGACCACCACCATGTACCTACAAGTCCTTCATGGACTGTAAACCCCATACCTACAGTGGGACGGAAGGAGCTGTAGGGCTTGTAAGGTGGTTTGAGAAGACAGAGTCTGTCTTCACGAAATGCAACTGCCCGCCTGCTGATCAGGTGAAGTATGCCACCGGGACATTGGAAGGCTCAGCACTTTCCTGGTGGAATGCCCAGGTACAAATGCTGGGTCAAGCCATGGCCAATGAACTACCTTGGGATGAGTTCAAGGGAATTATGACCGAAGAATACTGCCCCCGAAACGAAGTGCAGAAATTGGAGATTGAGTTCTGGCAACTCAAAATGCAAGGCTCAGAAATTGAAGCCTACACGACTCGAACTCATGAGTTAGCCACTTTATGCCCAGGGATGGAGAATGAAATGCACAAGAGGGTGGAGCATTATATACAGGGATTGGTGCCCAAATTCAAAGTATGGTAACTGCCTCTAACCCCACTACCATACAACAAGCTATCCGAACAACCCACAGGCTGACTGACCAGGCAGTGGAGCAAGGACGGTTACCCAAACGGGGTGCGGTGGCAAGCGTGCCCGACCAGAAATGCAAGTGGGATGGTTCAAGCAACAATGGATCGTCATCCAGCAGCCAATCTCAACCTCAACAACAGCAGCAAAGTCAGCAACAGCAACGAAAGTTCGATAACAACCGAAGCTTCAACCAGGCGACTCCCTCAAATCAAGGACCCGGTGGGTATGGTGGAAGACTGCCAAAGTGCAACCGGTGTAACTACCACCATGTGGGTCGATGTGATAACTTCAAGTGCCAACGTTGTGGGAAGATTGGTCACGCAGCCAAAGACTGTCGGGGTGAACTGATGAAGAAGCCTCAACAATCACAAGAAACTCCGAAAGGTTGTTTTGAGTGCGGAAAAGAAGGCCATTACAGACGCAACTGTCCCCAGCTTAAGAGGAATGGTAATGGTAACAACAACAATAGGAACAACAGCAATAATAACAATGGCAACAACAATAACAACAACAATGGTAATGGCAACACAATGGTGGAAACAACAATGGAGCCAAAGGAAGAGCCTTCGTCATTGGATCAGGTGAGGCTCTAAACGATCCTACAACAGTAACTAGTAAATTTTCGGTTAATGGTTGTTTTGCTACCGTATTATTCGATACCGGAGCCGATAGAAGTTTCGTGTCCACTAGGTTCTGTAGTCTTTTAAGTGATATGCCCTCAGCCTTAGAATCTAAATACACCGTGGAGTTAGCTAACGGCACACAGATTCACGTAACGCATATTCTTAAGACTGCAAGATAGAGCTTGCTGGTCATACATTCACCATAGATCTCATGCCTGTAACACTAGGAAGTTTCGATGTGGTAGTAGGCATGGATTGGCTTTCCGATAAACAAGCAGAAGTCATATGCCACGAGAAGATCATACGGATTCCCCTTGGTGAAGAATTCCTTACGGTCAGAGGTGATAGGAGTGGTGCGGTGATAGGCATCATCTCGTTTATGAAAGCACAGAAGTTGTTACGAAAGGGTCGACTGGCCATATTAGCACTCGTCACAGATAAACAGGTCGAGGAAAAGAAGATAGAGGATATCCCCGTAGTTCGTGAGTTTCCTGAGGTGTTTCCGGAAGACCTTCCTGGATTACCGCCTCATCGTCAAGTTGAATTCCAGATTGAGTTGACTCCAGGAGCCGCTCCAATTGCGAGAGCACCGTACCTGTTAGCTCCAAACGAACTGCAGGAATTATCTGCTCAACTACAAGAGTTGTTGGATAAAGGGTTCATCCGACCAAGTTCGTCGCCCTGGGGAGCGCCAGTTCTATTTGTAAAGAAGAAGGATGGTACATTTCGAATGTGCATTGACTATAGGGAACTGAACAAGGTTACTATCAAGAATAGATATCCGTTACCTCGTATCGATGATTTGTTTGATCAATTGCAAGGATCAAGCTATTACTCTAAGATTGATCTAAGGTCTAGGTATCATCAGCTAAGAGTTCGAGAAGAGGACATCTCGAAAATTGCCTTCCGTACACGATATGGTCACTATGAATTTTTGGTCATGCCATTTGGGTTGACGAATGCACCAGCAGTATTCATGGACCTCATGAATCGCGTGCGCAAACCCTATCTTGATCAGTTTGTTATCGTCTTTATTGATGATATACTGATATACTCAAGGACCGAGGAAGAACATGGAGAGCACTTACGTTTAATCTTAGAATTACTTAGAAAGGAACAACTGTACGCAAAGTTTTCTAAGTGTGATTTCTGGATACGTGAGGTACAATTCTTGGGTCATATTGTCAATGAGAAGGGAATACATGTTGATCCTGCTAAGATTGAAGCGATAAAGAATTGGTCTGTTCCTAAGACACCAAGTGAGATACGACAATTCATTGGATTAGCGGGATATTATCGACGATTCATTGAAGGATTCTCTAAGATTGCACAACCTCTCACAGCTTTGACTCACAAGGGAACGACGTACAAATGGGGTGAGAGTCAGGAATCTGCTTTTCAGTTGCTGAAACATAAATTGTGTAGCGCACCAATATTAGCGTTACCGGATGGTAGTGATGACTTCGTAGTCTACTGCGATGCGTCTATTCAAGGACTTGGATGCGTCCTGATGCAGCGGGATAAAGTGATAGCTTATGCCTCTAGACAGTTGAAGATTCATGAGAAGAACTATACCACCCATGACTTGGAACTGGGTGCTGTAGTTTTTGCCTTAAAGATCTGGAGACATTACTTGTACGGTACCAAATGCACCATCTACACCGATCACAAGAGTCTTCAGCACATCTTTGAGCAAAAGGAGTTGAACATGAGGCAAAGACGTTGGGTGGAATTGTTAAACGACTATGATTGTGCTATTAAGTACCACCCGGGGAAAGCAAATGTAGTTGCTGATGCGTTGAGTAGAAAAGAGACTGCTAAACCTCGATGTGTGCGAGCTTTGCAACTAACGATTAGTATGCAATTACCTGAACAAATCCGAGAGGCTCAGACGGAAGCTCTGAAAACAGAAAACATTGGGTCTGAATCGTTAAGGGGTATGGAAAAACAATTGGAAGTAAAAGCGGATGGAATTCGTTACTTCATGGATAGACTATGGGTACCTCTACACGGAAATCTGAGAGACTTGGTCATGATTGAGGCTCACAAGTCCAAGTATTCTATACATCCTGGATCTGACAAGATGTACCACGATTTGAAGGAGCACTATTGTTGGCCTAACATGAAAGCAGATGTAGCTACTTATGTGAGCAAGTGTCTGACCTGCTCGAAGGTTAAAGTGGAGTATCAGAAACCATCTGGTCTACTACAACAACCCGAGATCCCTATGTGGAAGTGGGATCAAATATCAATGGATTTTATTACTAAGTTACCTCGCACTTCTACGGGTTGTGATACAATATGGGTTATCGTGGATCGATTAACAAAATCTGCTCATTTCCTAGCGATAAAGGAAATAGACAAGATGGAGAAATTAACTCGACTTTATCTGAAGGAGATCGTTTCGAGGCATGGAGTACCGATCTCAATTATTTCTGACCGCGATTCTCGTTTTACATCACACTTCTGGCAGTCGTTGCAGAAAGCTTTAGGTACGCGATTGGATATGAGTACTGCTTATCATCCACAGACTGATGGTCAAAGCGAGCGTACTATATAGACTTTGGAGGACATGTTACGTGCTTGTGTGATTGACTTCGGGAATAACTGGGAAGTTCACCTACCATTGGTGGAATTTTCTTACAACAACAGTTATCACACTAGCATAAAGGCAACACCTTTTGAAGCTTTATATGGGAGAAAGTGTAGATCGCCAGTTTGCTGGGTGGAAATTGGTGATAGTCAATTAACGGGTCCCGAGTTAGTACACGAGACAACTGAGACCATTGTTCAGATAAGAAACCGCATGGCCGCAGCGCGAGACAGACAGAAAAGCTATGTTGACAAATGACGAAAACCTTTGGAATTTCAGACAGGTGACAAGGTTTTATTAAAAGTCTCACCGTGGAAAGGCGTAGTTCGGTTTGGTAAGCGAGGAAAGCTAAATCCGAGATACGTTGGACCATTTGAGATAGTGGAAAGAATTGGTCCAGTGGCTTATCGACTAGCCTTACCTGGTTCATTGAGTGGAATCCATGATGTATTCCATGTTTCAAATCTAAAGAAATGTTTAACGGATGAAACGATGGTCGTACCACTGGAAGAAGTTCAAGTAGACGAATAGTTACGTTTCATTGAGGAACCTGTCGAAGTGATGGATCGTGAGGTGAAAACGCTTAATCAAAGCAAGATACCCATTGTCAAAGTTCGTTGGAACTCGAGACGTGGACCAGAATTCATGTGGGAACGTGAAGACCAAATGAAGCTTAAGTACCCTCAGCTATTCGAAAGGACGATGCCAGCCGGCGAAGGTACTAATTAAATTTCGGGACGAAATTTCTTTCAACATGGGGATGATGTGACAACTCATCCAAAACTCACACGATGTCGATTTCCTTGTGCCAATGCAGTAGACCAGTGATGGAACACTCACCATGTAATGCAATTTTCGGGACGAAAATTCTTTCAACATGGGGATAATGTGACATCCGGTAATTTTCCGTTACCAAACTTCATTAGTTCCGTTAAGTCTTGCATACACGTGTCGTGCACACACACTAGTTGTCGTTGAACGTTGGTGACTTAACAATAATCAGTAATGTTAAATTGATGATAATTATGTTAACAATGTGATTATTAAGTTATGCTTATGTGATTTAAATGTTAACTGTAATTTTATAGCGTAACGTGGAAACGTGTGTATTTACTTTGTAAATTTTGTAGCTTGTAAAGATAATACATATAATTGCTACTACTAGTTTATATGTTTATTATTCTAGTTAAAAACATTTTAAAGGAGTGTGTAAAAGCTTAATTTTTATAAAATACAAATTATAAGGGTTAAAAGGGTAATTATGGATTATTAAATAAAATAAAAATAAAAACTCTAACCCTAATCACCCTTTTGGCCGTGACACCTTCAAACACACACACACACTTCGGTTTTCATCAAGAACAAGCAATTCCATTTGATTTTGGACCGATTTCAAGCATCACAACAAGTTAGAATCATAAATTGCAAGCCATTACACGTTTAAAGGTTAGATTTTTACATGTTTTTGATGGTTTTTCATGGTGGCCGAACCCTAGTTCGAAAATCTGCAATTGAATGTTAATTTTTGGTTGTTTGGTGATGTTATGATGTTAGTTAGGTTGTATTGATGCTAGTTAACGTTGATTATGCAAGAAAGTTTGGATTTTGGTTGTTTATTCATATGATCATCTTGGCCGAGAGTTTGAGGCGATTTTGGATCAAATTGGATGTTGAATGTTGGTTGTTTGATGTTGTTATTATGTTAGTTGGATTGTATATATGCTAGTTAACGTGATTTTGCAAGAAAGCTATGATTTTGATACGTTGTTCGTAGGTTACTAATAATAGTAACTTTATTTTGCATGAATTGATGATTGTATGATGTATGAATGTTATGGATGTGTTTGTGATGATGATTAGATGCTAAGTTGATGATATGAACAATTTAAAATCAAGAAGATGTCATATAGTTCATACATTGCAAAAAATAGTAACTTTTGGTGTTGAATGTTGATGAATCATGATGATTAGGTGTTGTTGATCATGTTTAGATGTTGTCATGGACTTGAATTGGTATATAATTGATGAATTCATGAATGTAGTGTGAGTTTGATGAATTTGGGATGAACTTTCCCAAAAGGGAAACTTTAATTGTGCAAATCCTTGAATTGGATGATTTGAGCATGTTTGGGATATTAGGACCATGCTAGTGTGTTCATGGATGGTTTCTAAGGTGGTTAAATGTGTTGTTTAGGTTATATGGATGTTGATTTGGTTTGTTACATGCTTTGGCCTGTTGTGATTCGCATGACTTGTGTGATATCTAGTTGTATGATGATCTAGGTAGTACATGTGGTTAATGAAGTGCTATATGTAATCAAGTTGTATGTGAACATGTATGATATGCTGTTGTGTTAGTATTAACGAGTTATCACCTATAATGTCACCAACGGGTCAAACGGGTCAACTGGGTCAAATGTGTCTTGTCTTTCTTAAACCTTGAGTTCCTTGGTTTGTAGAGCACTTAGGGTTTCATGTTGATTTTGTGTACACGTGCTTATGTACTCTTGTATTCTAGGTGACCTTTGAAGGTTGTCTTTCCCTCTTTCTTTCAAGTTAAGCTCTAAGTTAATTCTTGCGCGTATCAGGTGAGTTCTTGCCCCACTCATTTTACATAATCTCTTTTGGGGGAGATAGCATACTGTTGATCACAAACGCTTTATATATGAGTGTGTATAATATTGATATAGTGCTGTTTACCATGGAAAGTCCTCACACTTTCGGATTGTTAATATTGAATAGCGGGGAAATTTTGGGTAGTACTACTGGGTCTGACGAGCCCCACCTGTGCGACTCGAGCTCAAACGGGTGCAATTTTGTCCTAACATATATTCGTCACGACCTGGTAAGTCGTGACGGGAGGCAACAAACGTAACACAGTCAGCTTCGATCGCGAAATCACTATGATTAATATTTTTATGTTAATAGACTAGCTATCTATTGCAATACACTACTTATGCTCTGGAAACTGTTGATTGGTTTATATTTTAACGCAAACTCTTGAACTCACCAACC
The DNA here is from genome assembly GCA_025506505.1 of Flaveria sonorensis. Lineage (NCBI taxonomy): Eukaryota > Viridiplantae > Streptophyta > Magnoliopsida > Asterales > Asteraceae > Flaveria > Flaveria sonorensis. Next base: position 36,077,761 of record CM046424.1, read on the forward strand.
ATGTGTTGACTTGTTTAGTATGCTATTCTCAGGTTAAGGTTGCCAGTTGCCTAGGAGCACGCACACCAGCATCGTTGAGTTGTCTACATTTGTTTGTTTACAAATTTGGAATTATTTTCATATCAAAAATTTGTGTTTGGGGCGCGTATGTTTTGCGCATTCTCTTTACATACTACTTGTTTTGGGTTTTCTGATTTTAAAAACGCTTCCTTAGTATTTTAAACGTTAACTCTGGTTTTGTTTATTAATCATATAGAGTCGTTCTTGATAACTAATGACTGAGATCCTGGTATGTCACGCGCCTCGCGGTAAAACCCCGCTCGCGGATTTTGAGGGTGTGACAGTTGTAGATCTTCATTAAAACCTTTTCCACTTCTCTTGCCTCAAAGTCGTTACTTGTGTTCCTTAGTCTCAGCCTGGTTAAGTTAGCTATCTCAAACCGGTTGAAGCAAACCAATTGGTTTCTTGAGTAAGCTACTCTTCTAGCTTCTGATCTGGTGATGAAGTAAGTGTTCGTTTTCGGATAATATTCCCATTCCACTATGGGATCATATGCTGATAGTGGATTTTTAAGGACCTCTTCACTAACATCAGGCTTGACTATGGTGAGTACTTTATGCATCAACATTTTGGACTTTTCATTCCTGCATCCAAAAATGCTGAAGTACTCAGCAATTTACTCTAAGATGTCAAGGGGCAGATCCAGTACTTCATTTTCATAATCATAGTATATGATCTCTCCATTTGCACTCTTGATAGCCAATTTCTTCAACCTAGTAACATACCTAGCTACCACCACTTTAGTTCCTTGGAGTATCTTCTCCTCAACTTCTGGGTCAACAATCCTTGCCTTTAATACTTTCTTCGGAGCTCCTGTCTTCTTAGCAAGGACTGAATAGATGGGCTTCTCATCATCAGAGACAGTTGATGAGAAGTGGATTACCTGGTTCATCTACTGAAATGACTCTATCTTTAACACTTGTCATACTTGGATCATTTTCAAAGGGTTATCTAGTACCACAATGATCATGAGACTCGTAAACTGAGGAGTCATAATGAGCATGTGATGGATGACCCACATTGGTAGTGGTACTAGCATCTACCTCTGCTGAATGTGGTTGGGCTGTGTCAGCAGATGACCTGATATGACTTGGTCTTTATGGTAGATCTACCACGTGATCTTCAGCAGTTGGGGCTTGTTGTAAGGCCCCGTTCCCGAGATACTTACAGTTGGTCAATCATCGTATAAATAATATAAAACACCTCATTTTGCAGCGGAAATTTTAACTTTTCATTAATAAATAAAAACATGTCAGTTATCATATCATTTCTTTTACAACCCCAAAAATTGAATTAATACATTAACATATTCAAAATACGGATGCCAGACTCGAATTGTCCCCAGTAGCTTATGCATCCATGCCTGCACCTCCCCAGCATCATCAATCACCTGCCAACTAATATGGATATAAAACGTCAGCGACGCTAAGTGAGTTCTAGTTTTTATAATAAAATACTTTACTTTTAATGAAAACCTTTTCTTTACTTTCGTTCGTGATCACACATCATAATTACATCTTGATAATAATCATTTATTATCTTTCATCATCGTTTATAATCGTTCATTTCCTACTTTATTATCTTTCACTTCTATCTAGATCCTGCCATATGCTATGCCCTATCATTGGTGCACGAAGGGACTACAGTCTTGGGGACAAGTGGCAAGGATCAAGGATCCCATTGTGTATGTTTCCATCAATCACAAAGACTGACCTTTATGTGTGCACTCAGCACACTATTGAGGTGGCAACCCATAAATGAGTTATGAACCCCTTTTTAATATGCTTGCAAGATTTTAATTTATTCATTATGTTCCACTTTTCATTATCTTTATCTTTCACTTTCATTACAATAATACTTTACGTACATAAGCACATATCACACCACGTAAAGTCACATTATAATACATAATATGGAACATCAACCACAACCCTCAAGCATACATAACATCAATAGGCATAAACCGTCATAAAACATCAAGACTTAACACTAAAATTCTATTTCCCAAAATTTCAGAAAAATTTCTAAGTCTCTACAGTGCATGAACAAACTTACAGCGGATGGCTTAAAATTTTCTAAGTGTTCACAGCGGACAGCCAAAGTCCACAGCGGACAGCCAAAGTCCACAGTGCATGGCCAAAATATTCTAAGTGTCCACAGTGGATGAACAAAGTCCACAGCGGGCATTTTATAAAATTTACTAAGTGTCCACAGCGGATGAACAAAGTCCACAGAGGATGAACAAATCTACAGCGAACAATCATAAAATTCCTAAATGTTCACAGCGGACAGAATGCAAAATTTGTCTAAGTGTCCACAACGGATGTGTAAAGTCCACAGCGGACACATGCATGATTTTTTCTAAGTGTCCACAGTGGACGGCCAAGTCCATAGCGGACACATGCATGATTTTTTTCTAAGTGTTCACAGCAGATAGCCAAGTCAATAGAGGACACATGCATGATTATATTCTAAGTGTCCACAACGGATGTACCATGTCTACAGCGGACACATGCAAAATATTTCTAAGTGTCCACAACGGATGTACCAAGTCCACAGCAGACACTATAATATCACCTGCAATGCATCATATGTATTTTCTAGTTTCCAAACATCATTCTAACTTATACTTAGCATAGATCTAACATGTTACACACTTAAAACATACTAAACATCAACCCAAACATCACAACAATCACACAAACACACATACATCATAATTCAGTCGTACATACATGGAAAATACATAGTTTGAGCAGAAAATAATAGTTTCATATGCATACCAGCCCTAAACAAGCAGAAACATGTAAAAGATGGGATCTAGAACTCACCTTTAAAAGCTTTTGGGTGAAAAATCCTCAAACCCGAGAGCTACCTGGAGTTCTAGCACTAAAACACACAAAAACAAGCTGCCAAACACAAAGAAAACACATAAAGATCGGTCCAGAAGTACAAACCCATTGAAAACCAAGAAGAAAAAACTAAGAAACCTCACCTTCTTGAAGATCTTCCGCTTTCTCTCTCTCTTCTTTTTTTTTGCTAAATTTTTTACGCGTGTTACAAGTCCACCCCGCTTATATAGGTTTCGTCCCTGAAACCTGTCACTCCTCGAACAGCTGTGGGTAATGTTGTCTCATTTCCTCCTCAGTCTCCCATGTAGACTCAGAGCCCTTCCTATGTCTTCACTGAACTCGCACAAGTGGAACCACTTTAATCCTTAGCCTCTTCTCTTTTCTGCCAATGATGGCCACTAGCTGCTCCACATAATTGAGCCGTTCATCTACCTCAATGTTCTCGAGTGGCATGATCATATCCTCCTTAGCTAAGCACTTCCTCAAATTAGATACATGGAATGTTGGATGAATTCCACTTAACTCATCTGGTAGCTCCAATCGATAGGCCACCTCTCCTACTCGAGCAATGATTCGGAAAGGCCCTATGTATCTCGGACTTAACTTTCCCCGCTTCCTGAATCGGATGATCCCTTTCCAAGGCAAGACCTTCAACATAACTCTATCACCCACTTTGAATTCAATCGGTCTACGTCTCTTGTCGGCATACAACTTCTATCTATCCTTTGCCGCCTTCATAAAGGCCTTGATCTTTTCCAACTTTTCGGTCGTAGCCTTGATTAACTCTTTCTACCCGATGTCACCCCAATATACAGGCTTTCTACACCTCCTACCATATAGCATCTCATATGGAGGCAAACCAATGCAGGTGTGATAACTGTTGTTATATGAGAATTCGGCTATCGGTAAGTGTTTGTCCCAACTTCCTCCGAAATCATTGACACATGCTCATGTTAGAACTCTAAAAAGATTAACATTTTGTCTTTTGTGTTTTTATCATAGTATAGGGACTTATTTTGTAAATATATGTTCCTTGTTTTTCTTTGATAGTATAAATAGGATATTTTATGTATTGTGTAAGAGATCTAGAGACCTAGAGAACAAAACAGTTAGAACATAGAACAACTGTAACTACCTCCTACACTTTGTATCCTGAGCATTTGCTATAAATGAAATCTATGAATTTTTAAGTAATTGCTTGTATTTGTGTACTTTGTGTATGAATTGATCATTGCATTATGATATCATCACAGATTGATCCATTTTGAACCTATCAAATGGTATCAGAGCTTTCGGTTCAGTGATCAGAACTTATCAGCAATTTTGAGCTCTTTGAATCACTTGAAATCTGTGTTGATTGCAATTTGATCAATTAATTGTTGATTTCTATTGTGTTTCATCCATAGAAACTTGATTTGAATCACAATTTGGTGTTTAATCAGTTCATATCTGAGTATTGATCAGATTTGTGTTCGAATTGTGTTCTTCATTTTCGGACTGTAATTCGATCAGAAAACAGATTTGTTATTGTTGTTTGATCAAAAAGTTGATTGAAGATTCTTAATCGATCTATTTACTACCTAATTGAAGGTTTTTAGATCAACTGAACAAGTTTTGAAGAATTTCATAAGATCTGAGTTTGTTGAAGATGATGAATTTGGCGCTTGAGTTGTCAAAAACTGCTGAAAATTGCTAAGTGATCAGACGCATTGAAACTGTTTAGGCGTTTCATCACTATTAAGGCATTTTCAGAACAAGTGTTTTGCATTTATCTGGATGCATTAAGACTATTTGGTCGCTTTGATACTTTGTTGAAACTAGTAATTCTAGGCGCTTGAAAACTGTTTGGGTGTTTTTACCTCAGGAGTTTCTATACTGTGTGGGCGTTTGATAACTGTTCAGACGTTTCATCAATTGTGCGTTTTAGAATTCATCTAAGGCATTCCCTTAAACCTTTCTTGTTCAAAGCCAGGCGTTTCAGAAGTTTCAGGTGCATCAGCAATTCAGACTTATCAGTAAACACTTAGAAATTTTTTCAAAAACTAAAAATCCAAAAATATTTTTATTTCATAGTTTATTTTTAAAATTTTTAAAACAATAAAAACAAGTCTTTTTCATTAATTCAAAAATATAAAATGGTTAAGTCTGAAGATTCTAAGAATAGGGTTCCTAAGCTCAAAAATAGAGCTGATTTCAAAAATTAGTCTCTCAGATTGAAGCATCATCTAAACTCCATTGACACTGACTTGTGGAAGTCAATAGAGAAAGGACCACATATCCCAATTACATCCGATGGTCCTGACAGAGGATTTGTCTATACAAAAGACTCTCCAGAACCTTATCTAGAGGATGGTCTACAAGGTGATGACTTAAGGAAGGTTAAGAATGACATCAAAGCTTATTCATTGATGTGCAAGGGGTTACCTATGGATGTCTAGACTAGACTTGAAGGTTATCAAACTGGTTACACCATGTACAAAGCTTTGAAGATCATTTGTGAAGGTGGTAAAGAGATACAAGATCTCAAGAAGCAGAAACTCAAGAGGCAATTGGAGTTATTTGAGCATCTTTCTGGAGAAACAATCAATCAAATGATGAACATATTCATGCAATTAACTACTAAAATGTCAACTGCTGGTATCAAAAATGATCTCAAAGATCTAAATTATAGACTTCTGAATGCTCTTCCATCTTCATGGAAACAGACAGTCACTCTATTAAAGCACACAGAAAAGTTCTCGATGGATCTGGATCTTTTGATTGCTAAAATTGAATCAACTGAAATTGATGAGAGCTCCAGAAACAATGATAGAGCTGCATCAATGTCTCAGTATAAGTACTTTGCTTCTCCAGCTAACACAATGGAGAATGCTTTTATGGCTAAAGATGATAATTCTCCAAAAGACGAGGGTGATTTGTTCGTTGGAACTGGTTTCTTCATAGATTCTTCTTACACATGTGCTCCAATTTATACAACTCAACCTCAACCTCAGTCTCCTCCTAAAACTCAAACTCCTAAAACTCAAACTGAGACTCCATCTTCTAACTCTATTAAAACTAGCAAAGTTAAAGATGTTATTAATATCCTTTTACAGGATGATGAGTCAAAATCTGCTTTTACTGCTTTCATGGCAAGTTTTCATGTTTATCAAGGTAGTCATCTAACCCAGTTAGATCTTGTTTTGTAGGATTTTTTTGAGATGGATCCTGATGATGTGGAAGAGATGGACTTGAATTGACAGATGGTGATGATTGTGTATAGAACTCAGAAACACTCATATGTTAACAGGAGTTACAAGCCAAGTGCAAACAAATCTGCTGGCTTTGAAAAATCAAAGTCAAGGTGTTTCAACTGCAACAGTTATGGTCATTTCTTAAGGGAATGTAAAGCTCCTAGAAATCAAGATGGAAATGGTCAAGCAAGTTCTAGCAGTCAAAGATACCAACAGCAGTCTCAGAAGACCTTTCAAAAGCCTTATCAAAGTCTTCCCATGCCAGAACTTAAAGATGAATCAAAATCATCTAAAGAGCCAAAGAAAGCTCTAGTGGTTAGCATCAGAGATGGCTATGACCGGAGTGCTTATGCTGAACATTTTACAGCTGATCTAACATCTAGTTTAGCTCTTGTTGCTGAAGTTCAAAATGAAGACTGGTCTGAAGAAAAGATCCTAAGGCAGAAGGTGATTCTGACAATGATGATGAAGATTATGATTGGAGTGACAAATCTTCCCAAAAGAGGATTCAGAAGAAATTGCACTCATGGCTCAGTCTGAACAATCAAAGGTTGAGCATCCATCATCTGACTCTGAGACTTCTTCTTCAAGTTATCCTAAAATTCCTGTTAAGGTCGGAGAGAAAATATGCACAAAAGCATGTTTTGATCAAGTTAAGCATTACAGAACATATTCATTTTAAATATATGACAAACTTAAACAAGAAGAAGTAATGCACAACAAACTAAAAAACGATCACAAAGTCTCTTATGAAAAGATCTTATCTCTACAAACCTCATGGAATAAAACTCTATAAGAACTTGAACTTGTTAAAAACAACTTGAGGAGATGAAAAAAATTTAGAAGAAGAAAAAATAGCTCATGCTGCGACACAGGTGGATCTAGCTAAAGTTAAAAGTTCTAAAACAATTGTAGAAAAGTTGGTAAGTGAGAGGAAAGATAAAACAAAACAGGTCTAGGTTTTACACATGAGCCCATGCCTGAATCTATCATAAACACTTTACTAGAAAACTTTAACACACATGATGACTCACCTGAAAACAAAGATAAGCTAAAAGCCTTTCAAAATAAGAAAAAGAATTCTGACAGTGATGAAGAGAAAACAAATGTTGAGATATTTGAGGAACAAGATTCAGAAAAGAATAAAAATGGTCATCCAGTGAAAGTTAAATCTTACAAACCACGACCAAATTATAAGAAATTGTTTGTTCCCAAAGAGTATATTGTAGAAGAAGTAATTGTAAAGAATGATAAACAAAACTCAAAGAATAAAGAGAAAGTAAAACAAGACGAAGTAACATATGAAGATTAATTTTCTTACGGATTAAACAATCCAGACTTCATCGAATGGCAGAAAGAACAAAAAGATAAAGAAAACGCAAAAGAGTCTTCTACTGAAGATGGTCAATCACAAAGCAAGCAGAGTTCATCAAGATCAAGAAACCAGAGAAGAAGAAGGAAAAATGCTAAAACTAAATCCTCTCAGAATAAAAATCATAACAATCAAAATCAAAGAACAAATAAATCTAATCATATTAAACCAGTGAAGTTTGTGTCTATGGGTACTTTTGATATGAACTCAATTCCTGAAATCAAATCAAACTCAAAGAACAAATCTGACTCTGATATGGAAATAGGTTCAGTTCCAAAGTCTTCCATTGTTAACAAAAGATTTGTATCTAAGGTGTCTAGGAATAGTGTTAATAAACAAAAGTCAAAACCTAAATTTCAAAAGAACAAACTCTCAAATCAAAAACAACAGATTAACTTTGTAACTCCTAAATCAAAACAAGGATCAAATATGGCTTCCATATCAAAGGTTAATCAACAATTGTTTAAATTTCAACAAAGGTACTGTGATATATGTGATATGTACAATCATAATACTGATGAATGTTTCTTTAACAGGTACTGTCATATTTGTGATATGAAAAACCATTCAACAGTTGATTGTTATTTTTACAAGTATTGTACCTTTGTGATGAAAGAACTCACAAAACTGAGAATCGCTACTTCCGAATGAACTCACCAAGGAATGGATATGTAAATCCACAATTTCAAAGATATCAAAGTATTGGTTTTCAAAGATTAACAAAACAACCTTCCTTAGGCTTAAGATCTTTTCAAAGGATTGATTCTGATTACGATGATTCTTATGCTGTGAAATCAAAGAGTTATAATCAAAGCAAATTCATTCCACGATCTGTGAGAATGAACAATGCAAAGTTTGGTAATCAAAATTTTTATAAAAATGTTTCTTCTGATGGTTTGAATTATCTTGACGATGATCTTGAAAAACGTTACCATGCTTTACGAATATGCAAATCAAAGATAATCAAAAATTTGTTAGAAATGAAATTGGTAAATTTACACAACAAAAGAAGCCTGATTTGAAGAAGCTTCATTTCAAACAGTTTACCATTGTTGATAAATTTGGCAAGCCCAAGATCATATCAGCTTGGGTTGATAACTCAACTTAAATCTTTTTGAAATGCAGGTACGCCCAAGAAGACCAATTAACACGTGGTATGGTGATAGTGGGTGTAGCCGGCATATGACAGGCAACCATGCCTTGCTTCAAGATTTTAAGTTAAAAGATGGTACTCATATTGCATTCGGAGGTAATGTAGGTGGAAAAATAACAGGAGAAGGAACAGTGTCCAATAGGATTATTAGCTTTGATAAAGTCAACTATTATTCACAGTTGAACTTTAATCTTTTAAGTGTTTCCCAAATTTGTGACAAATCTTATTCTGTTCTATTTGATGATTCTTTTTGTTATATTTTGAAACCAGGTTTTCAGATAAGCAAAGAATGGGTAGTTGTTAAAGCTATTCGTGATCGAGATGTATACAAGTTAGATATGTCTCAAGTAGATCCATCTACAGAAACAACATGCCTAATTGCTCAAGCATCAAATGTTGAAAGCCAGCTATGGCATAGACGTCTCGGGCATTCCAATTTCAAGAGCATGAACAAGCTTGTAGCAGGAAATCATGTTGTAGGTCTTCCAACAAAGAAGTTTGCTACAACAGATCACTGCTCAGTGTGTTTAAAAGGAAAGCAACACAGAGCGTCTTATAAGCCCAAGCTGATAAACTCAAATTCCAAGCCTCTCCAGATGTTGCACATGGACCTATTCGGACCAACTAATGTGTAGAGTATTAAAAAGAAATCTTATTGTTTAGTTATCATTGATAACTTTACAAGATTTTCATGGGTTTTCTTTTTGCATGCTAAATCTGAAACTGTTGAATTATTAAAAGAATTCATCATTAAAGTAGAAAATCAATTAGAACAAAAGGTGAAAATTATCAGAAGTGATAATGGAACTGAATTTAAAAATTCTAATGTTGACATGTTTTGTGCAGAAAAAGGTATTGCTCATCAGTTTAGTGCTCCTAGAACTTCATAACAAAATGGAGTTGCTGAAAGGAAAAACAGAACTTTGATAGAGGCAGCACGTTCCATGTTAGCATATGCAAAGATTCCAATTACTTTCTGGGATGAAGCCATATCCACTGCATGTTTTGTACAAAATCATACGTTGCTTGTGAAAGATAAACAGAAAACTCTTTATGAGTTGATGTTTGGCAGAAAACCTAATATAGATTTTCTTAAATCTTTCGGTTGTCCAGTTTTGATTTTAATTCAAATGACCAGCTAGGAAAATTTAATGCAAAATCTGATGATGGATTTTTTATTGGATATTCATCGGTTTCAAAATCCTTTAGAGTTTATAACTCTAGGACGAATGTTATTCTAGAAACTTTTAATGTTAAATTTCTTGAAAACTCTTTCCATCAGTTGCAAATGCTCCAGCTTGGTTGTTTGATTTAGATTCTTTGTCAAACTCACTTAATTCTAACTTGTTTGACTCTCCAGGTGAGAAAAAGAAACAAGGGGAAGATCTCGGATCTTTCAATGATGATTCTGATTCTGATGATATGGATGATTCTAGCCCAGATTACCTATTCTTCTCTTTTCTTAAAGATCATGTATTTCATTCTGAATTTCATGATCAATCTCACTCTCAACAAGAACAAGAACATCCCATTTTTGAAAATTCCAATGTTTCACAACCTATTCCTAATGAAGGTCCTGAAATTGTACAACCTGAGTTCGGAACGTCATCGGTTTCTGATGATGTAGTTGTTACTGATAATCTTGATTACTTTTTCAACTCACCGATTCAAGTTCCAAATTTCAATCCACATATTTTGAACTTATTGCATCAGCTTTCCGACTTGAACTAATCTAATCTAGATGTTAATGTTCAAGGAAATGAGATTCCAACATCTCGTATTCACAAGAACCATCCTACGTCTCAGATTATTGGTCCATTGAATGAGAAAACGATGAGAAGTCATTCAGAACAAGCAAATCCCTGCTTATACTCATGTTTTCTATCTCAAATCGTTCCTAAAAACATCACTGAAGCGTTAAAGGACAATAGTTGGATTGAGGCAATGCTAGAAGAGTTATGGCAATTCCGCAAACAGGAACTGTGGAAGCTTGTGGATTTACCTGAAGGAGAAAATGCCATAGGCACAAAATGGTTGTTTAGAAACAAATCTGACGATCGGGGAATTGTTGTTCGCAACAAAGTGAGACTCATTGCACAAGGTTACACTCAAGAAGAAGGAATAGATTATGATGAAGTATTTGTTCCAGTTGCAAGACTTGAATCAATTCGTGTGTTCCTGGCTTATGCATCATTCATGAAATTCAAGGTGTATCAGATGGACATTGAAAGTGCTTTCTTGTATGGACCAATCACTGATGATGTGTATGTCAAGCAACCTCCCGGTTTTGAAGATGCAGAATATCCTCATCATGTGTACAAGCTTAGTAAAGCATTGTATGGTCTCCATCAAGCTCCTAGAATTTGGTATGAAACGTTATCATAACATTTGATCCGGTATGGATGAGGGAAAATTGATCCAACTTTGTTTATAAAGAAGGATGCTGATGATCTCTTATGTGTTCAAGTGTACGTTGATGATATCATATTCGGTTATACAAGTCCAAAATTGTGCAATGAATTTGAAGAAATCATGAAGTCTTGTTTTCAAATGAGTTCTATAGGAGAAATTAATATTTTCCTTGGTCTTCAATTGAAGCAGTCTGCAGATGGAATTTTTATTAATCATGAGAAATTCGTTGAAAAACTCTTGAAGAAATTTAAACTGCAAGATTGTCAATCCATTAGAACTCCAGCTGACGTAAATACCAAGATTGAACCTGATCCGAAAGGAAAATTAGTTGACCGAACTCTATACAGATCTATGATTGGCTCTTTGATGTATCTTACTACATCTAGACCTGATATAATGTATGTTGTTTGTATGTATGCCAGGTACCAATCTAACCCGAAGGAATCTCACCTAATCGCTGTTAAACGAATATTCAGGTATCTCAAAGAAAAACCGGGTTTAGGGCTGTGGTATCCTTATTTAGGAAACTTCGAGTTACATGGATATACAGATAGTGATTATGGAAGATGTTGCCAAGATTGTAAATCTATGACGGGTGGTTGTCAGTTTTTAGGTCCCAGATTAGTCTCGTGGCAATGTAAGAAACAAACAAATTTCTCTGTTTCAATCGCAGAAGCTGAATACATAGGTGCTTCAGCAGTATGTTCTTAAATTCTTTGGTTACAAAACCAACTGCTGGATTACGGGTTCAATTTTCTTAAAACTCCTATTTACATTAATAACACTACTGTTATGTTTATTACAGCTAATCCTGTCTAATATTCAAAAACAAAGCATATCGAAATTCGATATCATTTTCTTGGAGATAACACTGAAAAAGGTTTAATCATTTTGATTCAAATTACAACTAAAAAACAGTTGGCTAACCTATTTACAAAAGCCTTTTTACCAGGTCGGTTTGAGTATTTGGTTGAGTCAATTGGACTTATTAACCATGTTTAAAACTGTTTTTGAGTAATTGAGTTGTCTGAATCATAAACATGATAAGAACCCTCCTTTTGCTGAATAAAAAGATTTATAGAGAAAACTATCAAAGTTAACTGCCTGATTGTATATATTGTGTGTGCATGTTCAATAGAAAATGAAAAAGCAAATACAAAAATAGAAAATTGCAAAGTCAAAAGATAAAAAATATAAAACAATAACCTATAAAAATAGAGTTTTTCTTGTTAGTTAATTATTTAGGACTGAATCTGTCTTTTCAATTTGTGAGAAATGATAGATGCATTAGTTCTGATCAGTTGCATACTTCACTTGCTACTAAAGTCTGATGTGATCAGATATGATGTGCAGGCAAGCTCATGTAATGATACTGAAAAAGTAAATTCTTATGATTAAACTAAATCAATCATGCATTCATGTTTGTCCATTTTAGTACCAATGAGTAGTGTTGACTTCTCAAATTGATTGCTTGTAAAGTCACAAACTCACACCTGGTGGCGATATGAATAACCATGAGCTCTAATTATTTAAAGCATCTATTTACTTCTCTGTTATGAGTCATCATAGACCTAAAGTGACGAGATATCCTTTGTTGTAAGTCATTACAGACCTGGATATTCTAACTTGATGCAAAAGATGCCAATATGCACAACCTAAACATGAGATCTGGTTATAAGTATATGTCAGGTTAGCGAGTTAAGAAAAGTGCTTTCTTGCATATCTTGACATGAGTTGAGCTCTTTAAGTCTAAGTGTGACTTACATAATGTCATATCTAATCGTACCTTAATCAATCCAAGAATTGAAAAGGTAAGTGTGTTGAGTATCTTGCCAAAAGCACTTATTTTCTGTCCTTAGATCTTGTGTCTCCTCTGGTGTGGGAAAGCTGACCTGGAACACACTTGATCAGAATTTAAACACTGTCAATGACTATCCATCATTTTATTTTATTTTAATGTGTTGATCTTAACTGATATGATCTCATTACAGGTATGTGATTCAATTGTATATAGTAGATTTTTATTCTGCTTTAACTTTGATTTTTACATGATTTTCTGTGTGTAGGCATGTTGATAATGATAAGTTTGTTCTACTTGCAAAATAAAAGAAACTTCTAAGTTTGTGAACTTAAAAGTTTAGAGGGAGTAAAAATGTAAAAGAGAAAATCAATGAAAAGTGTCAAATGTGAAAAACAAATAAAAAAATTAAGTGATTTGGATGGAAAGGATGAAGCTGAAAATCAAGCATGTGTGTGTTTGATATGATGTAAACATGAACCTGAAAAGAATTCAAAATAAGTGGAAAAGCTTCTTGCAAACAAAATGTAACACCCGGATATAAAAAAAAGAAAGAAAAAAAAGAAAAAGAGAAGTATAAAGAAATAAAGGTGAAATAACCCAAGTTGAGGGGTTAAAGTTGTGCAAGAGGCAAACTTTAATATTATTATGTTTAAAAGTGGGCATGGCCGCTCACTCCCTCTGCTCACCAACTGCCTTCGATAGCAGAAAAAGAAAAAAAGCAGAGTTTCATCGGTTTTCTAGAGAGAAGAAGAAGAAGAAGATCATTTAGAAGGTAAGATTTTGTGTGTTTTGTTCGGATTCAGCTTGGGTTTTCAGCTTGTAGACCGAGTCTTATGTGTTTCTCTGTGTTCGGTTGTGTGTTTTTGGTGTGTTTAGTTGTTTGAACTCCAAGTGCTCTCGAGTTTGGAGGAGTTTTACTCGAAGGCTGCTGTAGGTGATTTCTAGAACCCTGGTTTTTTGTTTTAAACATGTTTTGGGGCTGAAATGCATGTAAACTATTATTTTTGAAAATTCCAGTATGTTAAAAACCATATATGTTCCCCTGTTTATGTGGGTATGTGTGTTTGTGAATGTTTAGTTGATTATGTGGTTGTATGCTTGTTTTATGAGCTTAGTATGCTAGATTTGGGTTAGGAATATGTTAGGATAATGATCGGGACTGAAATTTGCATAAGTTAGAACTGGTATAGTGCCCATGCACCCAAACTGCCCATACGCCTAAGTGTTGCTCATGCGCCTAAGTTCCCCATGCGCCCAAGTACTCATGCGCCTTCATAGTACTTATGCGCATGTATAGTTCCTATGCACCTAAGTTTTTTTTGCCCATACGCCTAAGTATTGCTCATGCGTCTAAGTTTTCCCATGCGCCCAAGTGCTCATGCGCCTGCATAGTGCCCATGCGCCTGCATAGTGCCCATGCGCCTGCATAGTTCCCATGCGCCTAAGTTTTTCCCATGCGCCCAACTGTCCGTGCGCCTGCATAGTGCTCATGCGCCTAAGATGACTTAGAATTTTTTTGAAATTTTGGGAAAAATGAAAATTTATGATTAAGCTCTGGAATGTTTTGGTGGGTTATGTTTGTTCATGTTATGCATGTTATGGCCTGTTATTGATGCTCCTTATTATATATTATTACGTGACTTTACGTGGTGTGTTAATGCTCTTATACGTAATGTATTATATAATGAAAGTGAAAGACATTATTAACGAAGTGGAACCTAATGAAAGAATATAAAGTCTTGCAAGCAAGGAGGTTCAACACTCATTGAGGGGTTGTTAGCTCAATTGTGTGCAGTTTAGCTAACCCATGAGGATGCGCACAGGGGTCAATCCTTGTGATTGACCAATATGTACAGAATGGAACCCTTTTCGCTTGTCCCGTTACTGGAGTCAGCTTCGTGCACAATGTTAGGGGTCTATTTATAGACTTCGGCCCAGTACCAGCTTCGTGCACAATGTTTGGGGTATAGCATATGACATTGGTCAAGATGAAAGTGAAAGATAATGATGAAAGTACGAAATGAATGAAAAGAATGTTAAAAGATAATAATGATATTATCAAGATGTATGTACGTTGTGTGATCATGAATGAAAAGGTTTTTACTAATGGTAAAGTATTTTATTATATAAAACTAGAACTCACATAGTGACACTGACTTTTAATGTATTTTCAGTTGGCATGTAACTTGTTGCTAAGGATGGCATGAGGGTGAAGCTACTTGGCCGGCAAGACTGGCATCCATCTCATGAAATAATAATGATGTTGTTTTGTAATACAACTAAGTGATATTTTGCAATCTTGTAAACAACGATGTATTACTTGGCAAATGTGTTTATTAAAGCATGAAATGGTTTTTGATGAATTATTCCGCTGCAATATTTTGGTTACTTAATAAATCTTAATATGTTTTGACATAAATGAGGTTGTGATTGACCAACTGTGGGGTTCCCGGGATCGAGGCCTTACAAGTTGGTATCAGAGCCAAAGTTTAAGAGAAATGGGTAAATATTTTCAAACCCTAAACTTAAACTGAGAATGGGACCGAGTGGAGGGATGCCAGCCCAAGTAGCTACATGCCATCAAGTAATTTACTTTCTTAAGGTTAACCGGTATTATGTGCGCATGCTATTTGATTTATGTGCTCTTAGTATATTTGGATACTGATGTAGTCAGGATAGGCAATGCTTGGGGGATGAAGAGTAAAGTAAGTGGCTAATCACAAATGGCCACTATAATTAGGCACTTACTATACTTGACATAATCCGAGCTATTACCCTGAATGACCGTGTTAGTGTTTGAATCTTATAGTGTTTAGAGGATGGTGGGTGGTAGATCTTCGAAGGCTTCACGAGGAGGTGTGCAGGGTGGTCATGGTGCTAGGCCACGTGTCACCGGGAACAAGGCTAAGTCTGCTGTGACGGCTCTTGCAGAGCCCGAGCTTCTTCACAAGGAAGGCGGTGATGAGAGTGCTAATTTGAGAGCCTCTGTGAAAGAGCCAGTTGTGGAGGAGGTTCATCAGGTCATGCAGATGATCCTGCTAAGGGAGGATCAAAAGAAAGAAAAGGAGGAGAGGAGGAGGACCATTAGGAGAGGTTTAGGTGAAGGGGAGCAACCAGATACTGAGATGGTTGTCTCCGGTGATGATGAAGAGGAGGAAGCGATGCAGGATACTGCCAAGGGGTGTAAGCCCCCAACTTTTGATAGGAATGGTAATGCTGCTGCTGCTCACTAATGGGTGAGGGAGATAGAGGCGGTGCTCGATATCAGTGGGTGCCAAGAGGACCAGAAGGTGAAGTTTGCTACCCACTCATTCGTGGACTCGGCCTTATGCTGGTGGGACAACATTGTCCAGGCCGAGGGTAGCAGGGCGATTAGGAGGATGAGGTGGAGTGAGCTTAACAAGCTGGTGATTGAGGAGTTTTGTCCTCATAGGGAGCTCGACAAGATTGAGAGAGAGTTCCTACAACTGGAGGCGGGAACCATGACACACCAGCAATATACTACCAAGTTCAACGAGATGGCAAGGCTGGTACCGGATCAGGTGACGCCAGTGTCATGGAAGATCAAGAGGTATATCCAGGGTTTACCGACAGATATCCGCAGGCATATGATCGCCGCCCGGCCGAGTACGTTTAGGTTGGTGGTTGATCTGGCAAGGAGGTTATATGATGAGAGAGAAGAAGTGGCAGTGGTGGAGGTGAACAAAAAGGGTGGTGGTGATAGGAACTGGAATGGGAAGCGGTTTGGTCGTGGTGGTTTTACCCCGAGCAACAAGAAGGCAAGGATGGATGACCGGAGGGTAGAGTGGACCCCGTTGTCGTGTCAGGTACGTTCCTAGTAAACCAAACTTATGCCTCGGTATTATTTGATTCTGGTGCTAGTAAGAGTTTTATTTCTACTGCCTTCTGTGCTAAGTTGCCTGTTAGGAGTAGAAAGATTGATGAGCCCTTCGAAGTAGAAACTGCCATTGGTAAGTCTACCAGGATTTCTGATCTGATAGAAACATAGAGTTGGAAGGCCATAGGTTTTCTGCTAAATTATTCGTGATGCCCCTAGGCGGATTTGATGTGGTTCTAGGGATGGATTAGTTCGCAGCCTATGAGGCAAATATTGTGTGTCACAAGAAGATGATTCGATTGACTGCGCCTGATGGGAGTTCGGTGACGATCTACGGTGATCAAGTTACTACGGTTCCGAAGCTAATTTCGATGGTGGTGGCAGAGAAGTGCATGAAACGTGGCTGTAGTGCCTACCTGGCTTACGTGAAGGATGTGGATGTGTCAGTACCACAATTGTCCGACGTACCAGTTATGTGTGACTTTCCAGACGTGTTCTCAGAAGATTCACCAGGTGTGCCACCGGGCCGCGAGATCGAGTTCCAGATCGACTTGATACCTGGTGCTCAACCTGCTGCTAAGGCACTATATCAATTTGCTTCGTCCGAGATGAAGGAACTGATGGTTCAGTTGCAATAGTTGCTAAGGCACCATATCAATTGGCTCAACTTGTTTGTAAAGAAGAAGGACGGTAGTATGAGGATGTGCATCGACTACCGGGAGTTAAACAAGTTGGCGGTGAAGAACCTGTATTCGCTACCTCGAATTGATGACTTATTTGATCAGCTCCAAGGTGCCAGTTGGTTCTTGAGGATAGATCTCCGATCTGGTTACCATCAGTTAAAGGTGAAGGAGCAGGATATACCTAAAACAGCTTTTCGCACGCGTTATGGATACTACAAGTTTCTCGTTATGTCTTTTGGTCTAACTAACGCGCCAGCTGCCTTTATGGATTTGATGAACCGGGTGGGTCGGCCGATGATGGATAAATCAGTGATTGTGTTTATCGATGATATCCTAATTTATTCAAAGAGAGAAGAAGAGCATGCCGGTCATATTCGTGAGGTATTGGAGACACTTAGAAGAGAGAAGTTGTATGCTAAGTTCTCCAAGTGTGCTTTCTGGTTGCGCGGGGTTTAGTTTTTAGGTCATGTGGTAAATTCCAAAGGGATCATGGTAGACCCGGCAAAGGTGGAGGCGGTGATGTAATGGAAGACTCCAAAGACGCCATCCGAGATCCGCAGTTTCTTGGGTTTAGCGGGCTATTACAGGAGATTCATTCAAGACTTTTCTAAGATAGCCTCACCATTAACCAAGCTGACCCGCAAGGATGTGAAGTTTGTATGGGGTTTAGAACAGGAGAGTGCTTTTGAAGAGCTGAAGACAAGATTGACTCAAGCTCTTGTTTTGATGTTGCCCGAAGGGAATGAAGACTTGGTGGTCTATTCAGATGCTTTTTATTCAGGATTGGGTTGCATGTTGATGCAACGGGGAAGGGTTATAGCCTATGTGTCCCGACAGTTGAAAATCCATGAGGCTAATTACCCTACTCATGACTTAGAGCTTGCGGCTGTGGTCTTTGCATTGAAGATTTGGAGGCACTACTTGTACGGGACGAAGTGCACTATCTTCACTGACCACAAGAGCTTGAAGTACTTCTTTGAGCAAAAGGATCTCAATATGAGGCAAAGGAGATGGTAAGAGTTGATCAAGGATTATGATTGTGAGATCCACTACTATCCAGGCAAGGCCAACGTAGTGGCGGATGCCCTTAGCCGAAAGGAGAGACCCGAGCCAATCCGGGTGAAAGCTTACCAGTTGGTGATGACCTCCAATGTGATGACACAGGTCAAGGGGCTTCAAGATGAGGCGTTGAAACTAGGGCACCTTAACTCTGAAAGGATGAGAGGTCTAGTCCCGGAGTTGGGTGAGAACACTCTCGGAGTGAGAACCCGCTTCGGGCGGATGTGGATCCCTCGTTATGGAGACCTACTGGGGAAAATCATGAATGAAGCTCATAAGACTCGATACTCCATACATCCCGGTACTACAAAGATGTATCATGATATGAAGAAAGATTACTGGTGGCCGCGTATGAAACTCAATGTAGCGGAGTATGTGAGCAAGTGCCTTACTTGCTTGCAAGTGAAGGCTGAGCATCAGAAGCCATACGGGAAGATCCAACCTTTGGATATACCCGAGTGGAAGTGGGAGCATATCACCATGGACTTCATTACGAAGTTATCACGTACGGCAAGAGCGTATGATGCCATATGGGTGATAGTAGACCGTCTGACAAAGAGTGCTCATTTCTTGCCAATCCATGAGACGTATTCATTTGAGAGGTTGGCGGATCTGTTCATTAAGGAGATTGTGACTCGTCATGGTGTACTGGTTTCTATAGTGTCAGACCATGACACTCGGTTTACATCTAAGTTTTGGAAGAGATTCCACGGCGCGATGGGGACAACGCTACATATAAGTACGGCGTACCATCCTCAGACAAATGGTCTATCAGAGAGGACGATTCAGACACTGGAAGATATGCTACGGGCATGCGTGATCGATTTGGAGGAAGTTGGGATGAACACTTACCGTTAGCTGAATTCTCATACAACAACGGTTATCATGCCAGCATTGGTATGCCACCATATGAGATGCTATATGGTAGGAAGTGTAGAACGCCCGTATGTTGGGGTGACATCGGATAGAAGGAGTTTGTTGGGTTCAACAATTGAATAAACTGAAGCTTACCAAAATGATAATCAGAGCCGATTGAAGATCTAATTGTATAAGTTCAGTGACCAAGTTGATAAACAGAAGAAAAACAAATACAAGACAAGTCAACAAGACAAAGTCAAGATCAAGACAAAAAGAAAATTCAAAATTAGGTCTTGATGTAATAATAGTATAAATAGACCCACTTGTGTATTTTTTCAAGTGTGGTTCAAGAGTGATTCTTTTGTGTGTGTTTCTGATGGTGTGAACCGTCACCACCCAAAGAGAACTCCTCCTTTGGGTGGGTTTGATCTTCATTCGTCTTTGTATTTGATTTTTGTTGTAATTTGTTCATCAACATCAATGAAATCATCTACTTATTATCATCTGCTTCTTTTGTTCTTTGATTCGCACACACACACCCATCTTAATTTTGAAATTTTTAGATCAGAAAATGATGAATCCTAAGATCCAGGCTCATTGAATCTGAAATATTGATTCAGTAAAATGGTATCAGAGCTGTTGGTTGCTGGATTCATGTATTTTTCAGATCTGATTTCATCTTTAATGATGTCAAGAACAATGAAGAAACAACAAAAATGAAGAGCAAGGTCGCTGTTCATCGAAACCCCATCTGTTCATCGCAAAATACAAAAAGAAAACAAACAAATCTATTCAAATTGGTACGATTTGAAGACTTTTAATCATGTTTCTGATTATTTCTTCAAAATTTGATGCAATTGATCACGATTATCATCAACGGTGAAGAAAATCATGAAGATAAAGAAGACAGTGTTGCTGTTCATCCAAAACCATCAACAACTTTGATGGGTTTCAAGCAAATTAGTGTTTGAACAAAACTATGTTCGAATGCATCTAAGTCTACAAACAAATACGGATGCATAACACATAAATGCGGATGAAGCAACAAACAAATGCGGTTAAGTATTTCTTCATCCGCATTAACTAATGCGGATGACATACTTAATGTGGATGTTCATCTGACAAATACGAATGTATTACCAGTCAATGCCCATGCACTGGACTCAAAAAAAATACGGATGAACATCACACAAATGCGGATGACCATCAAAATAATGCGGATGTTATGCCAACAAATGCGGATGTTGTGCCAACAAATGCGGATGTTATGCCAACAAATGCGGATGATCATTTCACAAATGCTGAGGTTTTGCATACAAATGCGCATGTGTAACACATAAATACGGATGTGTAACAAACAAATGCGGATGGAACCATACCAATGCGGGTGAGTTATTCACCTAAATGCGGCTGAGTTAACTTCAAATGCAATTCATCCAACAACATAAGATGATGAACAGATTACAAACAGTTGACAACAACAAACAAGAATAACACATTATCATGAATGCGGATGATTGCAACCAACAGGCACATCCGTTTTGAGCATTCAAAACAAAAGAAGAAATCAACTTTGGTCAAGTAATCAGTGATTTATTCAGGGATTTGTACAACTGTCAAACACTTCTTCTGAAGTACTTGAATTCATCTTCTGTAATGACATTTTGCACCCGTGTCTATCTGCTGAGCGGAGCAGTTAGACAGACTTTAACTAAGGGAAATGATCGTCAACTAAAGTGTGGCAATTATCAAGTTATTTCAGAGATTCAAAGAATGGAAGTGTTTTCAAGATTGATTTATGTTCCTGATACTGTTTATTAAAGTTCAAAGCCTCATAATATGCCTAATACATTCTAATCCTTTGAGTGTGATATGAACAGTAATCCAAAAGTGATAAGACCCATATCCAATGCGCTAAGTATTCGCAAAGAGATTTTATCCTTTGTCGAAAATATATTAGGAGAAGCTTAATCTGAGGGGGAGAACTACAGTGAACTATGTCAGAACATCAGTTGATTAAGAAGACATATGACAGAGAAGATCTTCAAAGTTAAAGTTTGGCAAGCATCAGTTTAGGGGGAGTATTGTTGGGTTCAACAATTGAATAAACTAAAGCTTACCAACATGATAATCAGAGCCAACTGAAGATCTTATTGTACAAGTTCAGAGACCAAGTTGATAAACAGAAGAAAAACAAATACAAGACAAGTCAACAAGACAAAGTCAAGATCAAGACAAAAAGAAAAGTCAAAATTAGGTCTTGATGTAATAATAGTATAAATAGACCCACTTGTGTATTTTTGCAAGTGTGGTTCAAGAGTGATTCTTTTGTGTGTGTTTCTGATGGTGTGAACCGCCACCACCCAAGAAGAACTCCTCCTTTGGGTGGGTTTGATCTTCATCTATCTTTCTATTTGATTTTCATTGTAATTTGTTCATCAACATCAATGAAATCATCTACTTATTATCATCTGCTTCTTTTGTTCTTTGATTCGCACACACACACCCATCTTAATTTTTTAGATCTGAAAATGATGAATCCTAAGATCCAGGCTCACTGAATCTGAAATATTGATTCAGCAGAGTTGGGGAGCGTTGAAGTGATCGAGGCTACAATTGAAAAGTTGGAGAAGATCAAGGCCTTTATGAAGGCGGCAAAAGATAGACAAAAGTCGTATGCTGACAAGAGGCATAGACCGATTGAATTCAAGGTGGGTGATAGAGTTATGCAGAAGGTTTCACCTTGGAAGGGGATCATTCGGTTCAGAAAGAAGGGTAAGCTGAGCTCGAGGTATATAGGACCTTTTCGAATCATTGCTTGAGTAGGAGAGGTGGCCTATAGGTTGGAGCTACCCGATGAGATAAGTGGAATTCATCCGACATTCCATGTATCTCCACTGAGAAAGTGCTTAGCTGACGAGGACATTACTGTGCCACTGGAGGATATTGAGGTTGGTGAACGGCTCAATTATATGGAGCAACCGATGGCCATCATTGATAGAAAAGAGAAGAGGCTGCAGAATAAAGTGGTTCACCTAGTGCGAGTACAGTGGAGGCACAGGAAGGGATCCGAGTCTAGGTGAGAGACTGAGGAAGAAATGAGACAACATTATCCCTAACTGTTCAAGGAGTAAAAGGTTTCTGGGGCGAAACCTATATAAGGGGGGTGGACTTGTAACACTCGGATATAAAAAAAAAAGAAAAGAAAAAGAGAAGTATAAAGAAATAAAGGTGAAATAACCCAAGTTGAGGGGTTAAAGTTGTGCAAGACACAAACTTTAATATTATTATGTTTAAAACTGGGCATGGCTGCCCACTCCCTCTGCTCACCAACTGCCTTCGATAGCAGAAAAAGAAGAAAAGCAGAGTTTCATCGGTTTTCTAGAGAGAAGAAGAAGAAGAAGATCGTTTAGAAGGTAAGATTTTGTGTGTTTTGTTCAGATTCAGCTTGGGTTTTCATCTTGTAGACCGAGTCTTATGTGTTTCTCTTTGTTCGATTGTGTGTTTTTGGTGTGTTTAGTTGTTTGAACTTCAAGTGCTCTCGAGTTTGGAGGAGTTTTACTCGAAGGCTGCTGTAGGTGATTTCTAGAACCCTGGTTTTTTTGTTTTAAACATGTTTTGGGGCTGAAATGCATGTAAACTATTATTTTTGAAAATTCCAGTATGTTAAAAACCATATATGTTCCCCTGTTTATGTGGGTATGTGTGTTTGTGAATGTTTAGTTGATTATGTGGTTGTATGCTTGTTTTATGAGCTTAGTATGCTAGATTTGGGTTAGGAATATGTTAGGATAATGATCGGGACTGAAATTTGCATAAGTTAGAACTAGTATAGTGCCCATGCACCCAAACTGCCCATACGCCTAAGTGTTGCTCATGCGCCTAAGTTCCCCATGCGCCCAAGTACTCATGCGCCTTCATAGTACTTATGCGCATGTCTAGTTCCTATGCACCTAAGTTTTTTTTGCCCATACGCCTAAGTATTGCTCATGCGTCTAAGTTTTCCCATGCGCCCAAGTGCTCATGCGCCTGCGTAGTGCCCATGCGCCTGCATAGTGCCCATGCGCCTGCATAGTTCCCATGCGCCTAAGTTTTTCCCATGCGCCCAACTGTCCGTGCGCCTGCATAGTGCTCATGTGCCTAAGATGACTAAGAATTTTTTTGAAATTTTGGGAAAAATGAAAATTTATGATTAAGCTCTGGAATGTTTTGGTGGGTTATGTTTGTTCATGTTATGCATGTTATGGCCTGTTATTGATGCTCCTTATTATATATTATTACGTGACTTTACGTGGTGTGTTAATGCTCTTATACGTAATGTATTATATAATGAAAGTGAAAGACATTATTAACGAAGTGGATCCTAATGAAAGAATGTAAAGTCTTGCAAGCAAGGAGGTTCACAACTCATTGAGGGGTTGTTAGCTCAATTGTGTGCGGTTTAGCTAACCCATGAGGATGCGCACAGGGGTCAATCCTTGTGATTGACCAATATGTACAGAATGGGATCCTTTTCGCTTGTCCCGTTACTGGAGTCAGCTTCGTGCACAATGTTAGGGGTCTATTTATAGACTTCGGCCCAGTACCAGCTTCGTGCACAATGTTTGGGGTATAGCATATGACATTGGTCAAGATGAAAGTGAAAGATAATGATGAAAGTACGAAATGAATGAAAAGAATGTTAAAAGATAATAATGATATTATCAAGATGTATGTACGTTGTGTGATCATGAATGAAAAGGTTTTTACTAATGGTAAAGTATTTTATTATATAAAACTAGAACTCACATAGTGACACTGACTTTTAATGTATTTTCAGTTGGCATGTAACTTGTTGCTAAGGATGGCATGAGGGTGAAGCTACTTGGCCGGCAAGACTGGCATCCATCTCATGCAATAATAATGATGTTGTTTTGTAATACAACTAAGTGATATTTTGCAATCTTGTAAACAACGATGTATTACTTGGCAAATGTGTTTATTAAAGCATGAAATGGTTTTTGATGAATTATTCCGCTGCAATATTTGGTTACTTAATAAATCTTAATATGTTTTGACATAAATGAGGTTGTGATTGACCAACTGTGGGGTTCCCGGGATCGAGGCCTTACAAGTTGGTATCAGAGCCAAAGTTTAAGAGAAATGGGTAAATATTTTCAAACCCTAAACTTAAACTGAGAATGGGACCGAGTGGAGGGATGCCAGCCCAAGTAGCTACGTGCCATCAAGTAATTTACTTTCTTAAGGTTAACCGGTATTATGTGCGCATGCTATCTGATTTATGTGCTCTATATTTGGATACTGATGTAGTTAGGATAGGCAATGCTTGGGGGATGAAGAGTAAAGTAAGTGGCTAATCACAAATGGCCACTATAATTAGGCACTTATTATACTTGACATAATCTTAGCTATTACCCTGAATGACCGTGTTAGTGTTTGAATCTTATAGTGTTTAGAGGATGGTGGGTGGTAGATCTTCGAAGGCTTCACGAGGAGGTGTGCAGGGTGGTCATGGTGCTAGGCCACGTGTCACCAGGAACAAGGCTAAGGCTGCTGTGACGGCTCTTGCAGAGCCCGAGCTCCTCACAAGGAAGGCGGTGATGAGAGTGCTAATTTGAGAGCCTCTGTGAAAGAGCCAGTTGTGGAGGAGGTTCATCAGGTCATGCAGATGATCCTGCTAAGGGAGGATCAAAAGAAAGAAAAGGAGGAGAGGAGGAGGACCATTAGGAGAGGTTTAGGTGAAGGGGAGCAACCAGAGACTGAGATGGTTGTCTCCGGTGATGATGAAGAGGAGGAAGCGATGCAGGATACTGCCAAGGGGTGTAAGCCCCCAACTTTTGATAGGAATGGTAATGCTACTGCTGCTCACTAATGGGTGAGGGAGATAGAGGCGGTGCTCGATATCAGTGGGTGCCGAGAGGACCAGAAGGTGAAGTTTGCTACCCACTCATTCGTGGACTCGGCCTTATGCTGGTGGGACAACATTGTCCAGGCCGAGGGTAGCAGGGCGATTAGGAGGATGAGGTGGAGTGAGCTTAACAAGCTGGTGATTAAGGAGTTTTGTCCTCATAGGGAGCTCGACAAGATTGAGAGAGAGTTCCTACAACTGGAGGCGGGAACCATGACACACCAGCAGTATACTACCAAGTTCAACGAGATGGCAAGGCTGGTGTCGGATCAGGTGACGCCGGTGTCATGGAAGATCAAGAGGTATATCCAGGGTTTACCGACAGATATCCGCAGGCATATGATCGCTGCCCGGCCGAGTACGTTTAGGTTGGTGGTTGATCTGGCAAGGAGGTTATATGATGAGAGAGAAGAAGTGGCAGTGGTGGAGGTGAACAAAAAGGGTGGTGGTGATAGGAACTGGAATGGGAAGCGGTTTGGTCGTGGTGGTTTTACCCCGAGCAACAAGAAGGCAAGGATGGATGACCGGAGGGTAGAGTGGACCCCGATGTCGTGTCAGGTACGTTCCTAGTAAACCAAACTTATGCCTCGGTATTATTTGATTCTGGTGCTAGTAAGAGTTTTATTTCTACTGCCTTCTGTGCTAAGTTGCCTGTTAGGAGTAGAAAGATTGAATGTTTTGATCGATTATATGGTTGTATGCTTGTTTTATGAGCTTAGTATGCTAGATTTGGGTTAGGAATATGTTAGGATGATGATCGGGACTGAAATTTGCATAAGTTAGAACTGGTATAATGCCCATGCACCCAAACTGCACATACGCCTAAGTGTTGCTCATGCGCCTAAGTTCCCCATGCGCCCAAGTACGCATGCGCCTGCATAGTACTCATGCGCCTGCATAGTTCCCATGCGCCTAAGTTTTTTTGCCCATACGTCTAAATGTTGCTCATGCATCTAAGTTTTCCCATGCGCCCAAGTGCTCATGCGCTTGCAGAGTGCTCATGCGCCTGCATAGTTCCCATGCGTCTAAGTTTTTCCTATGCGCCTAACTTTTTCCCATGCGCCCAAGTGTTCCCATGCGCCCAACTATCCATGCACCTGCATAGTGCTCATGTGCCTAAGATGACTTAGAATTTTTCTGAAATTTTGGGAAAAATGGAAATTTATGATTAAGCTCTGGAATGTTTTGGTGGGTTATGTTTGTTCATGTTATGCATGTTATGGCCTGTTATTGATGTTCCTTATTACGCATTATTACGTGACTTTACGTGGTGTGTTAATGCTCTTATACGTAAAGTATTATATAATGAAAGTAAAAGACATTATTAACGAATTGGAACCTAATGAAAGAATGTAAAGTCTTGCAAGCAAGGAGGTTCACAACTCATTGAGGGGTTGTTAGCTCAACTATGTGCGGTTTAGCTAACCCATGAGGATGCGCACAGGGGTCAATCCTTGTGATTGACCAATATGTACTAAACGGGACCCTTGTTGCTTTCCCCGGTACTGGAGTCAGCTTTGTGCACAATGTTAGGGGTCTATTTATAGACTTCGGCCCAGTACCAGCTTCGTGCACAATGTTTGGGGTATAGCATATGACATTGGTCTAGATGAAAGTGAAAGATAATGATGAAAGTACGAAATGAATGAAAAGAATGTTGAAAGATAATAATGATATTATCAAGATGTATGTATGTTGTGTGATCACGAACGAAAAGGTTTTTACTAAAGGTAAAGTATTTTATTATATAAAATTAGAACTCACTCAGCGACGCTGACTTTTCATGCATTTTCAGTTGGCAGGTAACTTGTTGCTGAGGATGGCATGAGGGTGAAGCTACTTGGCGGGCAAGACTGGCCTCCATCTCATGCAATAATAATGATGTTGTTTTATAATACAACTAAGTGATATTTTGTAATCTTGTAAACAACGATGTCTTACTTGGCAAATGTGTTTATTAAAGCATGAAATGGTTTTTGATGAATTATTCTGCTGCAATATTTTAGTTACTTAATAAACCTTAATATGTTTTGACATAAATGAGGTTATGATTGACCAACTGTTGGATTTCTGGGAACAGGGCCTTACACAAAACAAGACTATTTGTATTGTAAATGTTTCAAAATAGAGACTAAAATGACGGGAAAGTGTTTTGAAAAATTAAAACATTGATTCAAAGTGTTTTTCAAAATGTGCTTTGTTGGTGTTTGAATTGAAAATTCATGTCTAAAAATGAAAATATGAGTTTCAAATAACTTGTGGTGATTTTATACAAAAACAATTTGATTGTAAATTTGAGGTAACTATTGTAAATTTTGGGTGATAGTCAAAATTTGATTAAGTGTTGAGACAATGTGCTTGAACAATGCTAATGTGCATGAACAGTACTAATATGCATAAACAGTGTTCAGATGGATGTTGTGAAAATTTCAAGTGTCAGAATCATGGAAGGTTTCTCATGCGCCTGAATAGTACTCATAAGTCCAAATCAAGAGTATGATGAATTTCAGGAATTTGTACAAGTTTTGAGCGTTTTGTTCCGTACATGCGCCTAAACAGTTGTCATGTTGCTGGAAATTGTTTATGTGTTGGGCGTATTAACATATGCTCATGCGCCTAAACAGTTTAATACTTTCCAAGTGGTTAGACGTTTGAAGTTGATAATTTCTCCAAGTGTTAGGCGTTTCATCAAGTCTCATGCTCCTGAATAGTGCTAAAGCGACTGAACAGTGCTCAAGCTTCTGAACAGTGCTCATGCATCTGAATCTCATGTGCCTTTATAGTCCTCATGCGCCTAAGAATTTTTACACATATATATTCAACACTTGTAGTTCTCATTCATTCATTCATAAACTCAAACTCTCTGATTCACAAACTCTCACACCCAATACATTCATTCATACAACATTCGATTGTTACCTATTAATCTTTGTGATATATAGGTATATTCATTGAATCAAAGCTTCATGTTGGCCTTAAAACATCTGATTTCATTACCTAAATTCAAACTTTGATTGGGCGTATGAACTCTATTGAGGCGTTCGAACCCTAGATATTCAGAAAATTTGAAATCTGTGATTTAAATGTGTTATAATATCTGAAATTGAACATCAAATGAGTGTTATAACATGGTTTCGAACAGATTGTGAGAATCAAATCTTAATTTCATCAAAATGTGTTCTTGATGATTCATTGTTCATCAGTTGGTGTTTAAAGAACAAAAATGAACAGTCAGTTCATCATTTTTCATCAAAATTGTTGTGTTAATCATCAAAATTCATCTATTCATCTAATATTGAGAATATTTTAATTGTTTTAGTGTATTTTAGATCATTAAAATTTAAACATGATTGTGCTCTGCTTATAGTGTCAACACTTAGAAATTTTAAGTGTAAACTGTTAGGTTTTAAAATTTAAAATTTGCTAATTCAATTGAAATTCAATTAATTTTAAATGTTTCATGGTTCATTAATTGATTTAATCATAAATTGTGTTGAATCAAAATTGTAACGTGCATACCCTGTTCATGTATTGGGTTGTTCAAAACAGTTAGAATTTTTTTTTAAGTGTTATTGGTTCAAAATTGATAATACACAATATGATTGAAATTTGAAAATTCAAATGTGATTAATATTTTGTTGTTTGTATACAGATGGTAGATCTTAAATTTAAGCCAAAGCATAACGTAGCAGCCTTTCTTAACGAGGATGTTCGTGAAGCTGTTGGTTATGAAGAGATGATAAGGTTTCTATTGAGGACAAAGTATGTATATGCCATGTGTGCTCAACAAGTTATATATGCTCATCTCATCAAAAGATTCTGGAGTACTGGTGAAATAGCTAGAGATGATGAAGGAAGGAAAGTTGTTAGAGGTTTTATCACGAACTATCGTATGATTGAAGTCTCTGAGCAGTCAATCAGAGAAGCTCTAAGACTTGGTTATAATGATCCTGAAGATTTGGCTGAACTCACTTTTAATGAGTGTAGAGATACATTTCTAGCCATGGGACATCCAAATCACTTTCCAAAGAAACAGTTTTTCAGAGCAAGAGTGTATAACCACTGGAAACTACTTTGTTATATCTTTCAACATGGAATGTCTAAGAGAAGTGCAGGATGGAATTCATTCCCTGTAGACATTGCATCTCCTATTGTAGCCATTACCATAAATAGAAGATTTAATATGGCAAAATGGATTATGAACGGATTCATTTTTAGTTTGGAGAAAGGAATCAGGAACAAATACTTGATGTATCCCAGATTTCTTCAGCTGATTATTAATGAAGAGAATCCTGATTTCCATGCTCATGGAGTAAGTAGAGAAAGATTAGTTTTGGAGCACATGACTAAAACTGTATATAAAAGACTTGCTATAGTGACCGGTGCTCAAAATGTTCCAATGTTTGATTACATGATATCCGTAGCAAGAGATGATATGAACATAGATGAAGATCATTTTCATGTGACTGATGATGAACCAATTGATCCAAATGATCTGATTGAAGAAGTTCCCCAAGGACTGTCTGAGTCTGAAGCTGAGGATGATGATGAAGATAATGAAGATGATGATGAATCTGAAGATGAAGGAAGTTCTACTTCAAGTGATGATAATGATGATGATGATGATGGAGGTAATGAAGTTGAAGAAGTAAATGAAGATGTAGTTGTTACAGAAGTTGAAAATCTGAATGAAGATGTTCAAAACGTTGATGTATTTGAGTCTGTTGTACCTGATGAAGGTGAAAGATCAATTCAACATGATACAGTTCTTACTGAAGAATTAAACACTAAGCAGATGATAGAAGAATTGAAAGAAGATAACATCAATCAGCTTAAGATGATCGAGCAGCTAAAAGATGAAAATAATCAATTAAAAGCAGAATCTTTAAAGAAAAACTTGAAAATTACTGAGCTTGAAGAAGTACAAGAGATGAAGATAAAGAACCTTGATGTTTTACTCAGAGATTATGATTTGACAGAAGAAAAATACAAGAAGTTGAAAGAAGATTATGACAAGTTGAAAGAAGAGCTTGAATTTATGAAAGAAAGCTTAAAGTCTCAATCTTCTCAACCTCAAGAAAAAGACTTGTTAACTTCAGAGATAGAGGTTATTCATGAAGTTCAACCAACTGAAGTTAAAAGATTATCTGAGGCGGTGAAAGGAAAAAGAAAGATAGATGAATCTGATATTCAAGTATTAGCTGAATCGTCATCCAACCCTCCTTCAAAGATGCTGAAAAGTGTTTCTGAAACTCTAAATGTAGGTGACTCTTCTTTACATGAAATTGCAGAAGCAAACATACAAGAGCAAATTGGAGCACTAGATGACTTAGATCCATAGTTTTCAGATGCCTGGTATGATGAAGTTCTACATGAAGAAGATGTTGCTAAAGTTGCCTATTCTCCAATTGAAGCTGTCACTAAAGACATCCCGTTAGATATTGATGACAGATACAATTATCTGGTCAAGAAGAAATACAACCATGTATTTTTGGATGGTCTAACAGTTTCACAAATCAATGAAGAGTATGAGAAATGCATTATAGCAGAGTCTACAGCTTCGGTTGATCCAGAAAAAATAGTTATGGAACATGGAGAGTGGAATCCGATGCAAGAAAGTATTAACATTGAAGACCTTCCAGCATCTGAATTGCATCATCCTGATCCTGAAAACATAACAACTGTTGAGCTTAGACTATGGCTACAATCAAGGAATTATCCAAGAAAAAGATTAAACAGATTGCAAACTGAGTCTCTAAGAAATTTGGTCAAAAGTTTTCAAGAGACGGAAAAGCAAACCAAGAAAATGATTGTACTCGACATGGATAATCCTCAATATTTGGAAATTACAAAGAGAACTAAAATCTTAAAGCCACAAGAAATTAAAGAAATGGAATTAGTAAGAAGTGGACATAAAAGGAGAAAAGAATTAATTGAGATCTTCCCAGAGACAGAGAAACAGGCATATCAAGTCTCAGTGGACCAAAAGCAATTATGGAATAAGGCAAGAACTGCATGAAATTTAGTAAGGAATGTACTGCAAAAAGGCCAAACCATCTCTGAATTGCTTAATACAATGATTGTGCCAGATAATACAAAGAATGTGAAGATAGTTGCCTGGAAGTATGATGAGATTTTTGATGCCTTTCTAATCAAACGTGTAAATGCTATTTGTGATGTCTATCATTTTTACACAAGCATCATAGCTCTACCAGTGCAAGATCTAAAGGAATTAAATAAGTTTCCCTTTATCAATCCCACGAAATCAATTCGAGGTGAAAATTTTGTTAAGCTTTTAAATCGAGGTATTTCCAGAATGGACTCTTACCTCAAAACAAGATGTGATCAAGAAGACAAAGAGTATTTCAAATCATTAAAAAGTAAAAGAAAGATAGCTGCTAATACAGAAAAAGAAGAACAATTTTTGGATGCTTATAGTGATCAATTTTTTGAAAAAGTCACTAATCCGGACTTGAAGGTGATAGATGGAACTCAAACTTCTAAACCTATTTTAAGATGGTTCTATCAGGCTGACTCATTCTAATTGAAGCTGGTTCGAAACTTAGAAGACGGGGATCAAGATATGATTTCATTATTTGTAGTTTTTGAACTTCAACTTCTACATCCTAGTTATATCTCATTTTTGTCTATCCAAAAGTTTAAACGTGTTGCATCAGATGTTGCAAAAAATGATAGAAAATATTTTTTGACAATTATCAAGGTAATGGATGTTGCGATGGAGAGAATTGCATTGCAAAAAGCTCTAGCTTATGCAAACATCGTGAAGAAAGACATAAAGTCTATTGATTTTATGAGAATTTCAAGCAAAGGCGTGTTAGAAATTCATTCTCACGATCATCCTAAACCTTTTGAGTTCTACGCCAACATTGATATTACAAGTCTTACAAAAGAAACTTTGGAGATAATGGACAAGATGGAGATTAAAACCAACGAGTCGAAGCTTGAGCAAGCTATTCTTACAAAGAAGTTCAAATCAGCAATAAAGAAAGCATTGCATGAATTGGAGATTTATAAAGAAAAGTCGGTGTTCAAAATAAAAGAAGAAACAGAAGAATTTAATGAAGACTGAAGACAATGTAAATCTTAATGAAAACAGAAGAACTTAAAAGATTAACATTTTGTCTTTTGTGTTTTTGTCATAGTGATAGGGACTTTTGTAAATATATGTTCCTTGTTTTTCTTTGATAGTATAAATAGGATCTTTTATGTATTGTGTAAGAGATCTAGAGACATAGAGACCTAGAAAACGAAATAGTTAGAATAGAGAACAACTATAACTACCTCTTACATTTTGTATCCTGAGCATTTGTTATTAATGAAATCTATGAATTTTGAAGTAATTGCTTGTATTTGTGTACTTTGTGTATGAATTGATCATTGCATTATCCTATCAGCTCGTAGCATATCCTCCAGCATTTGAATCGTCCTCTTCGACTGACCAGCTATCTGAGGATGATAAGCCATACTAATATGTAACCTCGTCCCTATCGCATCATAAAATCTCTTCCAAAACTTAGATGTAAACCGAGTGTCACGGTCAGACACGATAGACACTGGTACACCATGACGAGTCACAATCTCTTTGATGAACAGATCTGCCAACCTCTCGGATGAATACGTCTCGCGGATCGGTAAAAAGTGAGCACTCTTCGTCAGTCGATCAACTATCACCTATATGGCGTCGTATCCCCTTGACGTATGCGGTAAATTCGTAATGAAGTCCATGGTGATGTGCTCCCATTTCTACTAGGGTATATCCAAGGATTGGACCTTCTCGTATGGATTTTGGTGCTCCGCCTTCACTTGTAAACAAGTATGGCACTTACTCACATACTCCGCCACATCGCGCTTCATTCCCGGCCACCAGTAATCTTTCTTCATATCATGATACATCTTTGTAGCACCGGGATGATTTGAGTATCAAGTCTTGTGAGCCTCATCCATGATCTTCCCACACAGATCCCTATATCAAGGTATCCATATCTGCCCCGATCGGGTCCGGACACCAAGAGTGTTTCCCCTAACTAGGCGACTAGACCTTTCATCCTTTCGGAGTTAATCTGATCCTCTTTCAGCGCTTCATCCTGAAATTCCTTAACCTGCTTCATCATATCGGAGGTCATAACCAACTGATAAGCTTTCACCTAAATCGGCTCGGGTCTCTCTTTTCAGCTAAGGGCATCCGCCACCACATTAGCCTTGCTCGGATGGTAATGGATCTCATAATCATAGTCTTTGATCAGCTCTAACCATCTCCTTTTCCTCATATTGAGATCCTTCTACTCGAAGAAGTACTTAAAACTTTTGTGATTAGTGAAGATGGTGCACTTCGTCCCATACAAGTAGTGCCTCCAAATCTTCAATGCAAACACCACAGCCGCCAACTCCAAGTCATGAGTAGGGTAGTTAGCCTCATGAGTTTTCAACTGTCCGGACGCATAGGCTATAAATTTTCCCCGTTGCATCAGCACGCAACCCAATCCCTAATAAGAAGCATCCGAATAGATCACCAAGTCTTCATTCCCTTCGGGTACCGTCAAGACAGAAGCTTGAGTCAATCTTGTCTTTAACTCTTTGAAAGCATTCTCCTGTTCTTGACCCCATACGAACTTCATATCTTTACGAGTCAACTTGGTCAATGGTTAAGCTATCTTGGAGAAGTCTTGGATGAATCTTCTATAGTAGCTTGCCAAACCCAAGAAACTATGGATCTCAGATGGCGTCTTTGGCTACTTCCATTGCATCACCACCTCAACTTTCACCGGGTCTATCATGATCCCTTCAGGATTAACCACATGACCCAAAAACTGAACTTTGCGTAACCAGAATGCACACTTGGAGAACTTGGCGTACAGCTTCTCCCTTCTAAGCGTATCCAGAACTTCCCGATGGTGATCGGCATGCTCTTCTTCGCTCTTCGAATAAATCAGGATATCATCGATAAACAAAATCACTGATTTATCTAGCATAGGCCGACACATCCGATTCATCAGATCCATAAAAGCAGTTAGTGCATTGGTTAAACCAAAAGACATCACAAGAAACTCATAGTGTCCATAATGCATATGAAAAGCTGTCTTAGGAATATCCTGCTCCCTCACCTTCAGTTGGTGGTAACCAGATCGAAAGTCTATCCTCGAGAACCAACTGGCACCTTGGAGCTGATCAAACAAGTCATCAATCCTGGACAACGGATACCGATTCTTCATTGTCAACTTATTTAGTTCACGGTAGTAGATGCACATCCTTATGCTACCGTCCTTCTTTTTCACAAACAAGACTGGAGCACCCCATGGAGAGATACTCGGTTGAATGAACCCCTTATCCACATCCTTCACACAAGCCAAATAGGCACCACATCCACGCTCATACACTTCTCTGCCATAACCATTGAGATTACTTTTGGGATCGTACTAACTCTGTCACCATAGATCGTTACCAAACTCCCATCGGGCTCGGTCAACCGAATCATCTTCTTATGGCACACAATGTTCACCTCATAGGCTGCTAACTAGTCCATCCCTAGGACTACATCAAATCTGCCTAAGGGTATCACAAACGACCTAGCAGAGAACCTATGGCCTTCCAACTCGATATCACAGTCTTCTACCATATTAGAAATCCTGGTAGACTTACCGATAACAGTTTCTACATCGAAAGGTTCGTCAGTCTTTCTGCTCTTAATAGGCAACTTAACACAGAAGGCAGCAGAAATAAAACTCCTACTAGCACCAGAATCTAACAATACAGAGGCGTTAGCTTTGTTAACCACAAATGTACCTGATACAACATCGGGATCCACTCTAGCTTCCTCGTGGGTCATGGTAAAAGCTCTCGCCCTGGTCTTCTGCACTTCCTTCCCTTTCTCAGCCTCTTTTCCCGCCTTCAAGCTCTCAGGTCTTGGCCTTGCGCACTCCCGACTCATATGACCTGTTTCTCTACAGTTATAACACCTTATTCCCCCACAATCCTTGGCAATATGCCCTGCCTTCCCGCTTTTGAAACAAGTATTCGACCCCCACTTACATTCCCCTGCATGCTCCTTCCCACGCTTATTACACCTCCTCGCCCATGTACCTGCCTTCCCCACATTCTGATCATCCACCCTTGCCTTTTTGTTCTTGTGAGTAAAACCACCACAGCCAAATCGTTTCCCATTCCAGTTTTTGTCACCACCACCTTTCTTGCTCACCCCCACCACAGTCACTTCCTTCCTCTCATCGTATAGTCTCCCTGCTAGATAGACCACTGACCTAAACGTACCTGGCCAGGCTGCAATCAGATGCCTACGGATGTCAACCGGCAGACCCTGGATGTATCTCGTGATCTTTCGTGACACAGGCGTCACCTGATCTGGCACCAGCCTTGCCATCTCATTAAACTTTGTCGTGTACTGTTGGTGCGCCATTGTGCCCGCCTCCAACTGTAGAAACTCTCTTTCAATCTTGTTGAGTTCCCTGTGAGGGCAAAACTCCTCAATTACAACTTCTTAAGTTCACTCCACCTCATTCTCCCAATCACCCTGCTACCCTCGGCCTGGACAATGTTGTCCCACCAGCATAAGGACGAGTACACAAATGAGTGGGTAGCAAATTTCACCTTTTGATCCTCCCTACATTCATTGATATCCAACACAGCCTCCATTTCTCTCACCCATCGGTGAGCAGCAGCAGCGCTCCTATTTCCATCGAAAGTTGGGGGCTTGCATCTCTGAAATGCCCTTTAACTACACCCCCTTGTAGTTTCCTGCATTACCTCCTCCTCATCATCATCACTGGAGACAACCATCTCAGTCTCTGACTGCTCCCCTTCACCTGAACCTGTCTCTTCACACTCTCTCCCAATAGTTTTCCTCCTCACCTCTTTCTCTTTCTTTTCATCCTTTCTCTCTGCTCTAATAACCTCAGTCACTACAGATGGCAGAATCGTCTGCATGACTTGCTGAACTTCCACCACAACTGCCTCTTTCACTGAGGCCCTCAGGTTAGCACTCTCATCACCGCCTTCATGGTGATGAAGCTCGGGCTCTTTAGGAGCCGTTTTTAGCGGTTCTAGCCTTGTTCCTTGTGACACGCGGCCCAGCACCACGTCCACCATGATCTCCACCTCTAGAAGCCTTTGAAGATCTACCACCAGCTATCTCAAGACACTATAAGATTCAAACACCAACACGATCATTCAAGGTAATAGCTCAGATTACGTCAAGTATAGTAAGTCCCTAATTACAGTGGCCAGTTGTGATTAGCCACTTACTTTACTCTTCATTCCCTAAGCCTTCTCTATCCAGACTACATCAGTATCCAAATCTACTAAGAGCACATAATTCACATAGCACATGCACATAATTCCTTTTTCTATTAATTTACATAAAACGATTACATGATATTTACCTGCAGGCATGTAGCTACTAGGATTAGCATCCCTTTCCCTTTCTTGTCTTATTCTCAGTTTATGTTTTAGGTTTCTGAAAATAAGTACCTAATTCTTAAACTTTGGCTCTGATACCAACTTGTAAGGCCCCGCTCCCGAGACGCTTACAGTTGGTCAATCATCGCATAAATAATATAAAACATCTCATTTTGCAGCGGAAATTTAAATTTTCAGTAATAAATAAAAACATGTCAGTTATCATATCATTTTATTTACAACCCCAAAAATTGTATTAATACATTAACATATTCAAAATATGGATGCCAGTCTTGAATTGTCCCCAGTAGCTTATGCATCCATGCTTGCACCTCCCTAGCATCATCAATCACCTGCCAACTGATATGCATATAAAAAGTCAGCGGCGCTAAGTGAGTTCTAGTTTATATAATAAAATACTTTACTTTTAATAAAAACTTTTCCTTTACTTTTGTTACTGATCACACATCATACGTATATCTTGGTAATAATCAT
Organism: Flaveria sonorensis; assembly: GCA_025506505.1. Classification (NCBI taxonomy): domain Eukaryota; kingdom Viridiplantae; phylum Streptophyta; class Magnoliopsida; order Asterales; family Asteraceae; genus Flaveria; species Flaveria sonorensis. The sequence continues at coordinate 36,114,912 of CM046424.1, forward strand.
TTATTATCTTTCATCATCGTTCATAATCGTTCATTTTGTACTTTATTATCTTTCACTTCTATCTAGATCCTGCCATATCCTATGCTCCATCATTGGTGCACGAAGCGACTACAGTCTTGGGGGCAAGTGGCGAAGATCCCGTTTCGTACGTTTCCATTAATCACAAAGACTAACCTTTATGTGTGCACTCAGCACACTGTCGAGGTGGCAACCCATAATGAGTTGTGAACCCCTTTTTAATATGCTTTCAAGACTTTAATTTATTCATTACATTCCACTTTTCATTATCTTTATCTTTCACTTTCATTACAATAATACTTTATGTACATAAGCACATATCACACCACGTAAAGTCACATTATAATACATAATATGGAACATCAACAACAGCCCTCAAGCATACATAAAATCAATAGGCATAAACCGTCATAAAACGTCAAGACTTAACACTAAAATTCTATTTCCCAAAATTTCAAAAAATTTCTAAATGTCTACAGCGCATGAACAAACTTACAACGGATGGCTTAGAATTTTCTAAGTGTTCAAAGCGGACAGCCAAAGTCCACAGCGCATGGCCAAAATATTCTAAGTGTCCACAGTGGATGAACAAAGTCCACAGCAGACAGTTCATAAAATTTACTAAGTGTCCACAGCGGATGAACAAAGTCCACATCGGATGAACAAAGTCCACAGCGGATGAACAAATCTACAGCGGACAATCATAAAATTCCTAAGTGTTCACAGCGGATGTGTAAAGTCCAGAGCGGACAGAATGCAAAATTTGTCTAATTGTCCACAACGGATGTGTAAAGTCCACAGCGGACACATGCATGATTTTTTCTAAATGTCCACAGCAGGCAGCCAAGTCCACAGCGGACACATGCACGATTTTTTTCTAAGTGTCCACAGCGGACAGCCAAGTCCACAGTGGACACATGCATGATTATTTTCTAAGTGTCCACAGCAGACATACCATTTCCACAGTGGACACATGCAAAATATTTCTAAGTGTCCACAGCGGACATACCAAGTCCACAGCGGACACCATGCAAATTCTAAGTGTCCACAGCAGACACTATAATATCACCTATAATGCATCATATGTATTTTCCAGTTTCCAAATATCATTCTAACTTATACTTAGCATAGATCTAACATGTTACACACTTAAAACATACTAAACATCAACCCAAACATCATAGCAATCACACAAACACACATACATCATAATTCAGTCATACATACATGGAAAATACATAGTTTGAGCAGAAAATAACAGTTTAATATGCATACCAGCCCCAAACAAGCAGAAACATGTAAAAGAGAGGATCTAGAACTCACATCTAACATCTTTTGGGTGAAAACTCCTAAAATCCAAGAGCTACCTAGACTTCTAGCACTAAAACACATAAAAACAAGCTGCTAAACACAAAGAAAACACAAAAAGATCGGTCCAGAAGTTCAAACCCACTAAAAACCGAGAAGAAAACACTAAGAAACCTTACTTTCTTGAAGATCTTCCTCTTTCTCTCTCTCTTCTTTTTTTTGTTAAATTTTTTCCAGGTGTTACACTTGTATATCTACTAACCTATTCAGAACAAATGATTAAATGCATTTGTGAATCAACTTAGATCAAAAAATCCAACTTGGGGTGTTTCTAACACTATTTGAGGAATTTTCATTAAATATAACATTTTCAAATTTTTTAATAGTGTGGTCAACTTTGTTGTATATCATGTAAGCCTTAGCTTGTGTGAGTATTGCAAAGAACCCATCTACTAATTTTCCGCAAACTTGGATAGATGATCCTTAGTATTGAGAAGGGTACATAGACATCCAAAAGGTCTTAGAAACCCTATGATTGGTCTTCTCCTATATCACAATTCATAACAGGTTTTTCTTTGTCTCTTGACTATCAACACTCTATTCTGAACATAGCACGTAGTGTTGACTGCTTCAGCCCAGAATGTTATTGGAAGTTTGGAGTCAAACAACATGCAATGGTTCTTGCAGCTTCAATAAATGTTCTATTTCTCCTCTTAGAAACTCCGTTTTGCTGAGAAGTTCTAGGAGCACTATATTGCCTTGCAATACCTGTGGATTCACAAAAAGAATCAAGGGTGTGGTTTTTCAATTTAGTGCCCTGAACACATCTAATTATTTTAACTTTTTGATCCATTTGTTTCTCAATTTCAATAATAAAAGATTTTAAAATCTTAGCAGTTTCATCTTTAGTTTCTAGAAAGAAAAACCCATATTAATCTTTAAAAATCATCTATTATTACCAAGCAAATATGATTTTCTACCCAAACTTTGAACACTTATTGGTCCAAAAAGGTCCATGTGTAGTATGTGCAAAGGAGTTGTGACTAAATTTAGTTCTTTGGACTTATGAGAAGATTTGTGTTGCTTCCCTTTTGACAAGCAACACAGTGGTCAACACATGCATACTCCTTGTTCGGTAGTCCAGTGACTAACCCATTCTAAACTAGCTTATTCATATTTTTGAGATTTACATGTGCCAGTCTTCTGTGCCAAAGAGATAATTCATTCAAGGAAGCTTTGGAAATGAAACAAGATACATTTCCTGAAGGTGATGCATTCTGCATGTTGAGCATGTACATATCATCTTTCCTGAGAGCTCTTAAAAGTATTTTATCATTTGGAATTTCAAAACTAGGCATAAGACAATACATTCATGCTCTGTGAAAAGAGTGTTACGTTTTTGGTCACACAACTAAGACACACGCAGTAGATTATAGTTTCACTCTTTCATATAGTTCACCTTATCAAAACTTACCTTCCCATTGCTGGTTGTCCCCCTGCTAGTAATGTATCCTCCTTTTATGTCACTTTCAAAGGTAATAGATCCACCATCATACGATTCTAGATTCAACAGGCATTATCACCTGTCATATGCCGAGAGCATCTACTATCCACAATTCACAATTTAGTTTTGGTCTGTGGATGATCCTGCACATAAACAAATTTGGTTAGTGATGAATGGGGACCCAAGCTTGTTTAGTCTTGGGTCTTCCATTTTCAGCATATTTATATCAATGTTAAATGCTGAGGGGGTGAGAGTTGGCTTTGGGTTAACTAAGGATTCGGTAGATGCCTTTGGTTGCCAGGCTTTTCTCTTGGTTTTGCATGTTGTCTTGACATCATCCTTTGTACTTTGACCCCTTAAAGCTTTTGAAGATCGTGAAGGTTTCTCTAACTTCTTTTTCTTATTTTGGTCTGCAACTGCCGATCCTTTCGGCAGATCTTCTAGAGGTGCTGAATTTTGCTTGATGTCGGTACTTGATGGATTTGGCTGCCGAACATGTTCTTTTGATGGTTGTTTGGTAATTGTAGACTCTCTTGAGGGTTTAGGCTTGTTGGGATTTTTGTAAAAGTGAGCTAGGGGATTATACTGATAGTCTTTTGCATAATGACTATTTCCCCACATATTAGGCATGTCATTTCCATCTTCTTTGATGACTTCAGCATGTGCCTTATCTCTTACAGCTCCTTCTTCATCTTCTTATTCTTATTTCCCTTAGTTCCACTCATCTTCTTGTTTATCTTTTGATCAGCATGAGTGTACATATCAATTTTCTTCTTTGGTAACCTCCTGTGGTGAATGTTAATTGCTTCATAAATTGTTCTTTGAACATAAGGTTGGGGTCTCATTTCTGAAGAGTCTGAGGTTCCAACACAGCAATCTTGGGAATGGTTCTTCTTGCTGCAGCTATGCTTTGTCTAATGAGAGGACTCTGATTTAGTAGATAGCTGATGTGATTTGAAAGATAGTATTTATTTTACAAACTTGATCTTCTTGATCACGTCCTGCTTGGTTTTTGCCTTCAAACCTTCTGTCCTCCTTTCCTTCTTCTCTTCTTCCTTTTCTTTCTTCGCCTCCTATTCATCTACATACTTAACTACATCATCCTTCTCCTCTTCTTAGATGGGACAATCTTCTTAGCAAAAGACTTTATACAGATCGGTTCGATAGATACTTGCTTCTTTACTTCAAGGTTGCATTTAGGGGTATATGTGGGAATGTATATCATTGGAGGTTCCACATAATTATAACCTAGACCTCTCTTTGTTTGATACAACCTTTAGTAGTTTTCAGTAAAAGCAAGCAAGTTTTCAAACTTTTCAGTTTGAACATTGTATTTATCAGCATAGGTTTTAGCAATGGCTAAATCACCTTGTGCTGATTTTAATCTGCTCAAGAGGTCATCAATTTGGTCTGTTCATGTTTTAATTATAAAACAATCTTTTCTAGCTCTATTATTTTATCTTTTTGAGCTTGATTAGTTTTCTTAAAATCAGTTTAAAAAAGATTGATTGATTCAACATCTTTCATGAGATCCAAATTATGACTTCTATACAAGTTAGCCCTAGCTATGCATTCAGGAGTACAATAAGGTTCAAAAGTTACCTGTGGTGAGAGGTTTGAACTTCTAGCCATCAGTTCATTGTTGATGGGAGTGACATCTTCCACCTGGAAGCTCCGATCAATCACCTCTTTTCCTAAGACTACCACTGTTGTATTCCTTTGGCTAAAGGATAAGGGAGTGCCTTGATGAGTTGATTATTGTTGGTGGTTTGATGAGCCTTGAGGAGATGGATTAGACTTTGGTTCTTTGCATTCCTTGGAAAAGTGTCCCGGCTGGTCGTAGTTGAAACACTTTACCTTGATTTTGTCAAACCCAAATCCTGATCTTTTCTTCTTTAGGAACTTTCTTCCAGTCCTCTATTGAAACTGCTTGGCCCTGAAGGATGTCATTGCTATCTAGTAGTTAATATCCATTTCTTCAAGATCATCTGGATGAATGCACTCCAGATCTTCTTTAGAGAGTTGAAAGAAGTTGGCTTGGTCATTGATGAAGGCTATGGGATATGATTATGAAAAGGATGTTGAGGGAGGATGATTCCATCTACTAAATAATGGTGTTGATTGAGACTTAGCAGTTGGAGATTCAGGGAAGGTGATCATAGGTGCTTGATGAGTCATCAAGGGAGTTTGATAGACTTGGGAGTGGGAGTGATAATGAACTGGCTCATGAATAGGGGCCATGAGAGCTGATGACTTTGAGGGGTTTGAAGATCTACTCAGTGAATCTTCATCTACATCCATCTCCATTTGATAAGCACTAAGGATGCCATATAACTCCTCAAGAGTCATTGTCTTCAGATTCTCAGTTCTTCATATGGACATAGTATAAACTGTCCATGTCTTTGGTAAGGATCTTAAGAACTTTTTGAGAACATCATTATTCTCTATCTTCACTCCAGCTTCATTAAGAGAGTCTAGAAGTTCTACATATCTAAGATATATAGCAGTCATGGTTTCATCCCTTATGAAACCAAAGTTTTCAAACTTCTATTTCAAGACATCTCTTTTGTTTTCCTTTATGTCTTCGGTACCTTCAAATCTGGCCTTCAAAGCTTCCCACAACTTTTGAGTAGTTGTTAATTTCTTAAAGCCATGTATGATGCTATTGGGTATGCTTATTCTGATAAGCCATAGAGACTTTAAATCCACGTCCATCTTCTTTAGACCTTCATCTAAATACTTTGTAGGATCTTTTGGGATCATTACTCCATCTTCACCAGTGGCTTGGACCATGGGGACATATGGTCCATTTAGAATTGAGAGCCAAATGTTTATGTCTTGTTTCCTTATGAAATCTTCCATTCGGATTTTCCAAGTATCATAATCATGTGGAGTAAACATGGGAGGTTTGGTCCAAATCATGCTTATTCTCCAAATCATGCTTACTCAAAATTGCTGCAGTTGAATAGGTAATCTGTGTATCGGAGTTGGCAACTTGAGTACTATGTTGTCTTCTAAAGGTGAAACACAGCAGCCATCGGCATAGACATGCTTGTTCTCTACAGCAGTCGATTGGCAGATCATGGAGTTATCTGCTGATCGGCAGTTGAACTGTATATGTTGATATGCAGTCTTTCAGCACATGTAGTTTGGCAGTTGCCTGGCATATGCTGATTAGTAGTCATTCAGCATATGCCATTTGGCACTTGATTCAGCACTTGGCCTGATTCGACAGTTGAAGGCCAATGCTGAAATCCAAAGTTTTTGGTAGATTCATCCTTCATGATTTAACAATATGTAATTGTAATCATCAAGCAAAGTAAGGAAAACTTAAAACATGAGGGTTGGGCTTAATTAATCACTTAATGGGGTACTAATATACATATGAAATAAACTTAGGAACCCTCCTGGTTGGTAGCATCCCGGCTTTCCAGGTTAATCCCGTTAACAACCCACAGGTGAGTCTTATGATTCCCCTTTTTATTTTAAAACTTTTGGGGTCATATACATACTTCTTAGATATTATTTTGTGATGGAATACTACCTGCTCTTTTCCCCGAACGGAACATAATAATTAACTCCATTAGGAGCCGCGTGATTTGTGTATAGTACTATTTGGGGAATCCCCCGCACACAATATGCCCTTTATGCAGGAAACCCCGCCCCCCCCCCCCCCCTTGAGATTCAATAATCACTGTGTCACAAATTGGTGCAACTTAACTATGCATAACTGGGTACAATTAAACCTGACAATCTAGTGGTAACGGGTTAGGGGATATTTTATCACTCGGGCGGAAAAGTTCTGGTCAGGCTTGATTGTGATACATTCTATAGTGCACCTTGAATATTATATGATTGTTACTATTATAGTCATTGACACTTTTACTGAATATTATATCTGACATGAAAGGTAACGTGTCTTAAACTAATGAGCTCGCCAACATTAAGTTGACATATTTTGGGTGTGTATTTAAGGAGAAGCGTGAGTAACATGTGTCTAATGGATAGGTGTCGCCTTAGTTGGATATTTAGAGACTTAGCCACTACCCTATCCATCTCATCATTTATGAACAATTAATTTAATATGTTTTATTTGGATATTTAGACAATTAACATCTGGATATTTATCATCTTTTTTTGGTATGTCGCTCCGCGAGCAAGGAGCGAGAAAACAAAGTGGGCTGTGTGATGTAATGCCACTTAGACAATTGCCTTGGGTGATGTAATGATTTATGTTAAAATTTATTTATTACCACTTTATTGTGATGTTGTCCGTCGGTCACAGCCAGACCCGGTCAACGGGGTGTGACACTAAGGCCTTCATTTTTTTAACAACAATAATTTTATTAATCACCAAGAACAAAACATTCATTTCACTAGCAAGGATCTAGAAAATACGATCACCAAAAAACACTAACCCATAACATCTATGATATTGAAACTCCTCCAATGTTTTCATTCAAGGTTCCCAAATTTTGCCCGGTTTTCAATCCAAAGAAACCCTAACACCATGATTTCTAAATGATCCACTCTATAAGGATTTCTTATTTTCAATACAAGATTAAATTTTGCTTTCCATATGGCCTATAAAGCAACCAGAATCATAGGTTGCACCAATTTTCCCCAAATCCCCTTATCATTATGCATAGTATGCGTATTGAAAAGATCTCAAATCGAGAAATCATACATCAAGGATTTCCACACCAGGAACTAACTTATTGCTAAACTATTGGGGCGATATAACATCCGGTTAAAATATGGTCTATAGATTCATCCAACTCACCACATAATCGGCAACCGAAGGAAGGAGATGAAATCTTCCTAATTTGAAGATTCATAAGTGTGGGTAAATGATCCCACACCTCCCACCAACCAAATACATTTATTTTGATCGGGAGCCATATATTCAGATGGAAATCTATTTCACTTACCAAAGTAGATTGCTGAACTAACAAATTCTTAATAGATTTGACAAAGAACTAGCCATTTGATTACCCTTTCATAACCATTAATAACTCGAGTCTGACAATGAGCAAGATCAAAATATCAAGGAGATTGTGTTAAATTAGTGTAACTCTTCAGGCAAAGAGGGATCCAAGACCCACTGCCACAACCATGAGACGTGATTACCGATTAATGTACCCCTTTCTTTGACCATATAGTTCTTTGATTCAAGATGATAGAGTATCTAAAATTTAAACCATAATGGTTCATCACATATCCATAGGTCTAGTCATAATCTGATTCAAGCACCATTTCCAAGTTTACCTTGAATCATATTCTAGAGAATTAGATTTGAGTTTGATAGGATGTATTCTGCTTTAGCAATGTTTGGCCAGATACCTATAAGACCCCTTTTTCACATGAACAAACCTGTATTCTTTAGGATGAATGATAGGCCGACACCACCTTTTATAAAGACTATTCATTTCCATTTTCTATCAGTAAAAACCACTCAATAAGGAGGGCTACATTTGCTTCTTTTAAGAAAACAAGACCAATCTCACCTGACTCTTTAAGGGTTATGACTTGATTCTAAAAGTAAGATGGTGAGCTATCCAAAATTGATTTAATGAGGGTGATTCTGCCACCCATAGACAGGGTTGAAGCCTTCCATTTTGACAGTCTAAACTCAAATACTCTAATTACCAAGGCCTAACTGTTATAATCATTTATGTTGGTGTCCACCTTTGGATCTAAATAATGTGTAGGAGGCTTCCTTGATTTTCATTTAAGAAGCCTAGCCATAGATTCCACCTTCTATTTGTTGAGGTTCAGAGGTATCTTGGTTAGGTTAATTTAACAAAACAGTTTTTGATAATTATTAATCAGATTAATAATAGTTAACACAGCGGAGTAAGAATTAAATACCAAAAGTGAACCCGACAGGATCTGGTTACAAACAATGCAAATTCAGAACATTATAAACCTACTGATGAGATATAATATACCTTGGTTAAATAAATAACCTTTTGAGACAACATGGGTCAACGATTAGGTGCTAGATTGAACGAACCAAACGGGATAGATTAATATTAACCCATGAGATAACCGAAACCCGTAACAACAACGTTTTAATTAAACATTTATTGATAACTAATAATTAGTATTAATTATCAAATACCCGATATGGTTCGTAATCGCCAGTTAATCATATTAAGTGGACTTTATAATGTTCGTTGCCTAAGGTGTATCTCTTACAGGTCATAGCTCAGTTGGCAACATGAAGTCATCGAACCCGTACATAATCCAGCAAACTCCCACTTGGACGATATTCGATTAAATCTTAGCGTAGACAGTCAGCGGTGCTCTAGCTTCACATGGCTGCCCCCAACAAGATATGACACTTTAAAGTCATTAACCAAAAGAACTTGTTTTAGTAACACCTTACTATAACAAGATAATAGACTTATGGTAATTATAGTCATTTATCCTTTCTATAAAAGACATCAATTGAGTCATTGAGATTGATTCTCATATGGAGCTTAATCATTATTGTTCTCGATCAAGATTCAAAATGGTCCAATCAAACACACAGTCAATTTGGGTGAGGCCTCACACTTCACCAGTTTGAATCAACGAGGGTGCCATGATGTCTAACTGTTACATATAATATAAGAGTACAGAATCCCTTATTGACTACATACAACTCCCACTGAACTTTAGAATTATTCCCAACCAAAGCCTTTATAACCGGCAGTTACACGACAGCGGTTGACAGTGATCAAGGAATAACCCTAGGTAAACAGACGTTCTAGTATGCATCTCAAGTCAAAGGATACAAAATGAGTATACCAGTATCAAAGCATCTTATAATAAAGATGGTTTATGGCGAGTTACATCCAACGTCATTCATAATGAGGTCTGTGAATTTAGAAGTCAACTCCTTGAGTCTAAATTCATAATAGTCTTAATTCAGAATTGATCCCATAAGTCTGACTGACTACGGATAATTTAGAATACAATATTCATGGATTAAACTTATTAAAATCGAACATAGTTATAAGATTCATACTTGCACTTAAATCAGTAAATGAAAATGAATTCATAAGTATAACTGTTAAAAGTTCATAGATCCAAATACTAAATCAAAACATATCACTAGCTAATCTAAGCCCGATCGCATCCTTATGCTGATCATGCTTGTCCTGAGTCATGGGCTTAGTAAACGGGCCTGCTAGGTTTTGAGTTGTATCTATTTTGCATATCATGATGTCTCCCTATTTCACTATGTCCCATATATAGTGAAACTTCCTCTAAATATGCTTGGCCCTGTGATGAGATCTGGGCTCTTTGGCTTGAGTAATGGCACCTATGTTATCACAGAATATCTCGATTGGGTGCTAAATACTTGGAACCACATCGAGATTAGCTATGAACTTCTTCATCCAAGTAGCTTCCTTTGCAGCGTCTAATGCTGCAATATATTCAGATTCAGTGGTAGAATCTGCCACCACACTTTGCTTGGAACTTTTCCAAGAGATGGCTCTATCATTGAGTGTGAATACGAAACCAAATTGTGAGCGAGAGTCATCTCGATCAGTTTGAAAACTAGCATCAGTGTAACATCTTACAGTGAGTTGTTCTTTAACTCCTCCAAATACTAAGAACATGTCTTTAGTCCTTCTTAAGTATTTCAAAATGTTCTTAACTGCAGTCCAATGGGCAAAGCCAGGGTTCTGCTGATAACGACTAGTAATGCTTAAAGCATACGAGACATCAGGTCTATTGCACCACATAGCATACATAATAGAACCAATCGTTGAAGCATATGGAACCTTTTCCATTCGCTTAATATCAATGTCCATTAAAGGAGATTGAGATTTGTTCAACACGGTACCTTAAGTCATTGGAACACCTCCTTTCTTGGAGTTTTCCATCTTAAAGCGTGTCATCATTTTGTCTATGTATGTGCTTTGACTAAGCCCTAGAAGTTGCTTAGATCTATCCCTATAGATCTTGATTCCTAGAATGTAATCAGCTTCTCCAAGATCTTTCATTACGAAACAAGCTCCCAACCATTTTTTAACTTTGTTAAGCATAGGGATATTGTTTCCAATGATCAGTATATCATCCACATACTATATGAGGAATGATATAGTGCTCCCACTAGTCTTTCTGTAAACACAAGGCTCATTTCACTTTTGACAAAACCGAATTCTATAATTCTCTGATCAAAATGTAGATTTCGGCTACGAGATGCCTGTTTAAGTCCATAAATAGACTTATTCAGTTTTCACACCTTATTTGGATATTGTGGATCAACAAAACCATCAGGCTTAACCATATAGACATCTTCAGAGAGATGTCCATTTAGAAAAGCTGTTTTGACATCCATTTGCCATATCTTGTAACCATAGTACGCGGCTATGGCAAGCAATATCCTGATCGATTTGATCATAGCAACGGGTGAGAAAGTTTCATCATAGTCAACACCTTGAGTTTGAGTGAAACCTTTTGCAACAAGTCGTACTTTATAGGTGTGTACATTTCCATGCATGTTGGTTTTTCTCTTGAAAAGCCACTTGCTCCCTACTGCCAAGGAACCAGATGGTAGCTCAACCAAGTCCCAGACTTAATTATCTTGCATGGATTGCATCTCGGCGTTCATGGCGTCTAGGCATTTCATAGATTCCGGACCTAAGATAGCAGATTTGTAGTCAGCGACTACCAGAACCTCGGGACCCTCTAGATTCCAAAGATATTTGTCAGGTTCTTTGCAAGTTTGGCTACTTCTGTGAACACTTGTGTTTATGTCTGAATCAGCAACAATTTCTTGTTGTTCAGACGCACTGACTACATCAGCGTTTGTTTGTGGTTCTCAAATTTCTTCAAGATCCATAATATTACTTCCAGTTCCTCGATCAAGAAACTCTTTCTCAAGGAAATGTGCCTTACTTTTGATGGAAATCATATTTACATCAGGATGGTAGATGTAATATCCGCTTCTGTTATAGTATCCGACAAATATAACTTTTCCTCCTCGAGGATCTAGCTTATCATCAGACTCGCTGGTGACATAAGCATCAAATCCCCATACTCCAAGGTAAGACAAATTGGGTTTAGACCCATGCCATATCTCATATGGAGTTTTGTCTACCTTCTTAGTCGGTGCCAGATTGACAAGGAGGGTGGCGGTCATAAGAGCATAACTCCTAAAGGAGTGAGGTAAGTTAGTTCTACACATCATTGATTGAACCATATTAAGTAGGGTTCGATTTCTCCTATCACTCACGCCATTAAGTTGGGGTGTGCTGGGTGGAGTGAACTGTGAAACAATTTCACGTTCCTTCAGATGATTAGTGAACTCTTGGCTTAGGTATTCTCCACCTCAATCTGATCGAAGTACCTTGATAGTCTTACCAAGTTGGTTTTCTAATTCGTTCTGAAACTCTTTGAACTTTTCAAAGGTTTCATGTCTATGCTTCATAAGGTAGACATAGGCGTATCGACTATAATCGTCAATAAACGTAACAAAGTATCTTTCATGTTTTCTAGACATGGTTCTGAAAGGACCACATACATCAGAATATATAAGTGCTAACAGATCCTTGGCCCGTTCACCAACATGGGTAAAAGGATCCTTTGTGAGTTTGACAGCTAAGCAAGATTCGCATTCATCAAAAGATTCATGTCCTGTGGATTCAAGAATCCCTTCAGGCTGAAGCCTTTTCATACGAGCCTTGCTTATGTGGCCAAGTCTACAATGCCATAGCAACGTATCGTTAATTCCAGATTTGATACGTTTAGTAAGATTATATATGTTATTGTTTGTTTGAATATCAATCTCATAAATACCACTTCGAGGTTTAGTCTCAAAATAAAAGATATCATTCAAGTAGGCAGAAATAAATGAATCCTTCAAAACGTACTTGAATCCTTGTTCAAACAATAAAGAAACTGAAATATTGTTTCTGGTCAAACCAGAAGCAAACAAACAATTATCTAAAGTAATTACAAGGCCAGATAGACAAGAAAGATAATATGTTACAGTTACAAGAACTGGTACTCTTTTCCCATCACCAACAATAAGCTCCATGTCGCCTTGTTTTGGTTTCTTCCACTTTTCAGGCTTCTGCAAGACATTAATGATATGGTAACCACATCCAGTATCAAATACCCATGTGTTGCTAGAAACAGTGAAAAGTTCAATAACACAAATCAGAATACCTGAAGAAGAGCCTTCACCATTGGCCTTCTTCGCCTTCTGCTTGTCTAGATAGTCAGGACAGTTACTTCTCCAGTGCCCCATCTTATTGCATTCAAAGTAGTGGCGCTCCTCAGGAGGGGGTGTTTCTTCGTTTTTAACCAGCTGTTTGTTGTTGATAGCAGGCTTGGCAGTAACAACTTTACCTTTACCCTTGCTGTTATAAGCCTTCTTCTTGGGGTTTGGCTTCCTAACACCAGTAGATTGGACCATCAACATTTGACTGGCTTTACCTGGTATGTTTTGCTCAGTAGTTTTGAGCATACCATGTAGTTCAGCTATACTCTTAACCCATGCATTCATATTAAAGTTCATTACAAACTGGTCGTAAGAACTAGGCAGGGAGTTTAAGATGAAGTCTGCTGCCATTTCATCCTGCATAGGATAACCAAGTTTGGCCATTTGGTTGATGTACCCTTTCATTTTAAGTACATGGGCACTAACAAGCGAGCCTTCTTGCATTTTGCAGGATATAAGCTGCTTCATGGTATCGTAGCGCTCTTGTCGGGGCTGTTTCTGAAACATGCCCTTAAGTTGCTTAATCATGTCAAATGCAGCCATATCCTCCATGTTCTTCTAGAGATCAGGGACATGGTGGCTAGCATAAGGCAGGCTACCTCATCGGCATCCTCCTTAAATTTTTCCCAAGTTCTACGGGGAGCGGCCGTATTATTTTCAGGCTCGTTGGGAACAGCGCTATCTAAAACATAGAGCTTTTTCGCCATCTTGAGAACAATTCTCAGATTGCAGTGCCATGCAAGAATGTTGGTGTTATCAAGTTTCTCTTTCTCATGAATAGACTTGAGAATGAAGGAGTTATTGGTTTCTGAAGACATCTGTTAAAATAAGCAAAAATAAATTAATTAGTATTTTAAAATTATTATTTCCTTATTTTAATTAATAACCCATTTACAGTAATTTTGAATAAGGAATGAGAATCTGGCTTGGTCATTTACTAAAGGCAGCTGGGGCACACAACATTAGCAAGTGATAAGGCAGAATGACAACGCTTGTCAATTGTGAAAATTGCACAACTCTCGGGTATGAGGCCGCAACGACAACATGGTCAATGCATTGATACGTTTAGCCTCATCTATGCCTATTTTTCTCTCTAGACAGCTGTGGCACGTAACAAGAGAGAAAAGTAATAATAATCCTAAAACAGGTACATGTGAAAGGGTCGGATGTGTTAACGAAACCCTTGCACCTTGGAAGAAAAACTACATATTAAGTGCGGTGTTGTGGCTCCAAACACTGATATTTCGCTTAATGTTCCAAGTGTTCCTTATAGTAGGATCGCATAGACTATTGGTTTTTATCTCTGGGATCCGGTTTTAGTGTTTACCGAATAGGGTCAAACACAACGTATAATAAAGTCATACGTGCGTTGTAAAAACCTGTTTTACAATATTTAGTTCGTGATAGTAAATGACAAACCCTTTCATCTCTCGGCACACCAGATTTTAATACCCTATTAAAACTAGGTTTATCGCGAGATGGACAACCGATTTTAAGTTGATAATTTTAAATTACCAAGTATTAAGTTTTGAAATTTAAACTAATTTTAGACTTGAAAACTTATTTAGTTATCTTTTTAAAAGGATAATTAATTTTAATTTAAAATTATCAAGTATTAAGTTTTGAAATTCAAACTAATTTTGAATTTGAAGACTTATCCGGTTATTTCTTTTAAAACAAATAATTTGTTTTAATATTTTAACAAGTTTTAAAAATAAGTTTAAAACTTTTTATTTATTTTGATTATGAAAAATGTTTTTAATTAGTTTGATATTATGTTGGAAGTTATAATACTTATAAAATAAAGCAACCATAATAACAAAGTAATATGTAAATCTAATGACTATGATTGTTTGATCTCGTTAGAGCCAAGTACCTAGATCAAACCGGGTCACGTTTCGTTGTCTTGATGGGCTCCCACTGACTCCTCGATTCGCCTTGTCTCCAGTTTTGGCTTCAGGTCTTTAAATATTACAATATTTACAAAAGAAATACAAAATAAAAGAAAACCCTAATCTATTACAACTTTGAGCCATCAAATGGGCCAAAACCATAAAACCAAAAAAAAAACTAACAAAACTAAATCACAACACAACCATTCAACCACAGGGTCCAGCCAGATTTACATATTAAAACACAATCAAAATAATATGGACAATCTTTTGGTTAATATATATTTAACCAAAATATATAAGTTGCCCCAAATAATATAAATCAGAAACTTTAAACAATTTTAAAGTTTGTGATCTATAACCAGTTAACAGACCGGATCTGATTTGCATGTTATAAGCATGGCTCTGATACCACTGTTGAGGTTAAAAGGTATCTTGGTTAGGTTAATTTATCAAAACTGTTTTTGATAATTATTAATCAGATTAATAATAGTTAACGCAGCGGAGTAAAAATTAAATACCCAAAGTGATCCCGACAGGATCTGGTTACAAACAATGCAAATTCAGAACATTATAAACCTACTGATGATATATAATATACCTTGGTTAATAAATAACCTTTTGAGACACCATAGGTCAATAAAGGACCACCATTCGGGGTTTGGATTACATTGGTTATGCCCAAGAAGTTGCCTTTGTTAATATACCGGTGAGAGCCCGCATTGCAAGAATGAAGATATAGGGAGATAATGGATTTCGTTGATGGACCACGTGAACACTTGAATTCCCCTGTAGGCAAGCCATTGACCAGTACCGATTATTTTGAGTAGGCCAGAACTTCTGGGATCCATGATCTCCACTTTTGAGGGAAGTTCATTTGCTCGAGAATCTTATATATGAATATCCAATTAACTGAGTTAAATGCTTTCTTTACTTTAATCTTGAAAATTGAAGCCTTTAATTTAGATTTGTTAGGCCAGGATATTTTTTCGTTTAAGATTAAAATGCCATTTAATATGTTACTATAGGCGATGAAAGCTAATTGTTGGTGGAGATGACGGAACCTATTTACTCCTTCTAATCGAGAAGCTAACACATTAGAGAATATATTTTCAATACAACCAATAAAGGAGATAGATTGGTAGTCATAAAGAGAGGCTTGGGCCTCCCCATTTGGGATCTGGGTGATAAATGAGGAGCACCAGAATTCTTTGATGGAGGCAGTGGTATTAAGAGAACAATTTGAAAAAATCATTTTCAAATAATTCTCAAAATCCTTTGAAAAAACTCATGTTGAAATCATCTGGACCAGGAGCACAGTTGCCACTACATTCTCATACCGCATTCCTTATTTCCAACATGGAGAAAGGAGCAATGAGAGAAAGGCCATCTTGATTGGATAAGGATTTGAGATCAGGTCATGTGAAGGGGGGCCTAGTAGCAAGTGGCTCCCAGAAGTTAGAACGGAAAAAAGTTTCAACTTCCGCATTGATTTTCCACTGATCAGTGGACAAAGAGTCGTTTATCATCAAGCTATTAAGCCTGCTTTCGGCCATTTTGTTATTCATAATCTCTTGAAAGAAAACCAAATTTTTGTCTCCATCAATAGCCGATTTCACTCTTGATTTTTGAAAAGCCTAAAAGAATTGCCTCGAAATCAAGTGATGTAGTGCATAATATTTAGGAGTTATGGTCCGACAATTCAAGGGAGAGAGCTGAATATGATCCTTCTGGCCAAAGACTTATGAAACCGTTACACACCATGACACTATCAATTCTGCTCATTTCGTTACCATTGCTTGATAAATACATAAATTATCTTCCCTTCATTACATATTCTACCAAACCATTATTACTAATAAATTCTTTGGATTGGCGGCTGCCCCGCAGAGTTAAATTTGGATTATTTTTCTTTCTTTTTCAGGGGATCTTACCTCATCAAAATCTCCTATAATCACCAAAATCCTATTAGGCTAGCTTTTAAATATCCAATCTTCCCCATAACCCTCATTTAAGACTTAAATCATGAGGAGCATAGACATTGAGAACATTGATGGTTTCCTAGTAGGCTTGAATTCTTCCCCTGACTAAAATGAAGCATAGATCTTTATGTATCTCAAAATATTTGAAGATTATTGAGTTTCAAGGCATAAGAGTCTCCTAGATCTTCTAACAACATCGATTCATGTTTTGAATTCCCCCAGAAGTCTTTTGTGACAATTTTGTACCCATTCGAGAATTGAGTCTCTTGGAGGCAAATGAAATCAAGCATATAAGTAGTATTCAACCTTTGGATCCTAT
Organism: Flaveria sonorensis; assembly: GCA_025506505.1. NCBI lineage: Eukaryota > Viridiplantae > Streptophyta > Magnoliopsida > Asterales > Asteraceae > Flaveria > Flaveria sonorensis. The sequence goes on from CM046424.1 coordinate 36,132,160, forward strand.
CAACCTAACTCGGATCACTGACCCCCTTATGTTTAGTGATAAGATATTCATTGGACCTAGTTATTTTCACCTTCGCCCATGATTGTTTCACGAACTATGGATTAGAAACCTTCTAAATCGACTTGCACGCATGCACCCGATTTTGATGGTATTCTCTGTTGTTGATCCAATAGGGTTATCAAAAGTTTTTTTCGATATGGATGGATCTTGCGAGTCTTTTGAGGAATTATTAGGGTCCTTCTAGCTTGTACAGTTTCACTTGTTTCGTGTGTTCTTTTTAGTTAACAAAGTTCACTCTATATATAACAATTCGTATCATAATTAGGGTGGGACCCCATCATGAGAAAAGAAAAACTATACCTAACTTCGTATCACAAGAAAAAAAAGTAGTTGCATCACAAAATCAAATAAAGACAACTTACAAAAGAAGGAAAAGTGAAAACAAAAAACTTATATGAAGGAAAAAGAAAATATCATAATATTACTATTATACTCTTTTAAAATTTTAATTAAAATAAGTTTAAATGATAAATGGTAAAAGAAAATATTATTGAGATATACTTTATTCTCGTTCCTTCTGATTTGATAGGAAACCCAGAAAAGAATATTATTAAATTTCGTTAAAAAACTTTGTAACAAAAATATTTTTTTTTACTTTCTTTTCACATCTTTTCAGTTCTTTGTTAAAAAAAATTAAGAAACACAACATTGGGGTTTTAGTCAAGAGATGACTAGACGAGGGCTTTAGATCATAAATTTCAACTAAATAAAACACAACAGTCCATTTCGTGTATACAAAAGGAATGAAGTTATCACACAAGAATGTTGAATAATTATGCAAGAACTTCGATAGCTTCGCATGGAAAACATATTTTGTATCTTAACCGCCGCCTATATATATAAAACTAAAATTTATGCTAGTATATTGGTAAAATAAAATTGCATATATGGATTCAAATAAAAACAGCATGGTTATAATAATTAAAAACATTCATATTTTGAGAATTGTTTTAAAGTTCTATATCATTTAATTTTTATTATCAAATAATAGGTGTTTAGTTGAGATTTGAAATTTATATGTAACTAATATCACTTCAATTAAACTTAATTACTAAAAAAGAAAATGACTCGAATTAAAAAAGGTAATAAATCTAAAAAATATAAGTAGTAATCTCTGCGATCAATCTTTTTAATCAATGATTGAAAAGAAATTGCAGGGAAAATGTCTATTAGATGGGTTTAAGCATATGCACTTTTGTTAATTTTATTCAAATTTTCTCATTTTTTTTGAATGTTCATAACTGTTAGGGATAGATCTCTTGTATAGATTTAAATGATATATATATCACTCTTGTAATCATAATTGTAATTATTGTTTTTAATAATATAAAATAAATATATTTGATTATAACTGTGTTTATGAACTAAATAACATTTATTTTGCACTTCATTTAATATATTCATCTATGATATAATATATTTCAGAATATATGTGTGAATGTGCAGGAAACATTAAAATGTGTCAATTTGGAAAATTGACCAAGTGTTGGAACAACTGCGGATGAATAAAGTGTTCTTCCGTAGATGTTCTCAGGAACATAACTGAAGAATGTACATCTGTGGATCTCATACAGAAGAACAACTTCAGCTGAACAAGAAAAGAAGCTGCTGGAGGGATTGTTGCGGAAGACAAGAACTCCTGCGGAAGCACAAGAACTCCTGCGGAAGCACAAGAACAAGTACTATACAACAGTTGCTGCGGAAGACTAGTTACCTGCGAAAGAGTAAATTCCTGCGAAAGACCAATTAACTCAGAGGTCAACATCAAGTCAACAAGTCAACACGGCAGAACAACAACAACATTAATGACGATGGAAGACTTATTATTCAAGCAGATATTCCACGTCACAACAACAAACTTTATTCATTTTAGATTCGTTGTAAATCTCAAATTCCTAAGCTGATAAACATGGCGAGGATTTTGGATAAGTTTGTTTAGCTTAATTATAGCAACAAAATAGCTAGAAATATAACAGCATTAGATCTCTATAAATAGATACGAGATCATCAACAGATAAAATAAAAAATCAATCAATAGAAAACAACAATAATTAAGAATCATTAGAATCATTAATGATCATTATCTAAATCATTGTATTCAAGATTAGCAATATCAATAGCAAAAAGAAAGCATTACGATCAACATTCTTGAGTTCTCTCGGTTTGATTATTCTTACTTTATTTGTTTGATTGATTGATTGTATTATTATTAATAGATTAAACACCAAGTATTGATAATTCCGCGATCAATACTTGTTCAAATCAATTTTGATAATTTCTGAACGATCCTTGGATTCACAGGTGGTATCAGAGCTTGGTGCTCATTGATTTATATCAATTGATCTATCAGCTTTGATTAAGTTTAATCGAATTCTGTTTTAAAACAAATTTTTTTTTAAATTAACTATCATGAGTAACTCAGTTGTTGGTGCTTATCAACCTCCTAAACTGGAAAACAAATCTGATTTTAAAACCTGGAAAATCCGATTCAGGAATCATGTTAATTATACAGATTCTGACTTATGGGCTTCGATTACCAAAGGACCTTATATTCCACCTGCCTTAGGAGTGGATTATAAGGATAATAATCAGCCCATTACTTTAAAGAATCTATCACCTGATGATGCCAAGAGAGTCAAGATTGACATCAAAGCCTATAGTATGCTTACTATGGCTTTGCCTGAAGAGCTGCTGATCAGGTGCGAATCATACAAGACTGCTAACTCATTATGGAAAATCCTCCACACTCTATGTGAAGGTAGTGATGAGATTAGGAGTATCAAAAAGGACACTCTCCAGGCTCAATATCAAACCTTTCATCATATTCCTGGTGAGTCTGTTCCACAACAACTGCACAGATTCATGCAGCTTGTCACTGAGATGAATATCTTGGAACTTGAGTATAGCAATGAAGAACTCAACAAAAAAATGTTGCACTCATTGCCAGAGAGCTGGACACAAACTGTGTCCATGTTTAAGAACACTATTGATCTAAAGGCAATAGGCTTAGACACATTAGTGGCAAAGGTAGAAGCACTGGAGCTGGACGAAAAGACAATGAACAAGAGTGTGAAAGCACCAATCGCTCCATATCAATTCAAGGAACTGAAGAACTCAGGAAGTGCTTTTATCACCAATGAAGCTGAAGACTCATCCTGTGAAGAAAGTGATTAGGAAGAGGAGACTAGCTTTTATGCTGCAAAGTCTTCTAGCTCAAGTTCCCAAGGAAATCAACACAGAAAGCCCAAATCAAAGGCTGATGAATCAAAGAACAAGAAAAACAACAAGCAGACAGAACCAATTACTGTGGTTCTGAAGTCTGAAGAACAGAAGGCAGCCTTTGCAGCCTTCAGTTCAAGTTTTCAAGCTTACTTAGGAAGCACCCTAACACCGGCTCACTTTTGCCAACAAGACTTAGAAGAACTTTATCCTGATGAAGTGGAGGAGATGGACTTGCAATGGCAAATGGCTATGATTGCCTACAGAGCCAAAATGTATATGAAGAGAAATAAAGGGCTGTCAGTAGGAGGAAGATCAACCAAGATTGGTGTGGACAAGTCCAAATTTAGATGCTTTAAATGCAATCTATACGGACACTTCTCCAGGGAATGCAACAACCAACAGCAGGCAACCAACCAAAGACAACCTGCTCAGAGGAGTTTCTCACAACCCCAATTAACCAATACATCCCCACCAATAACTAACAATAACACAAGTAAATCCAATGCTAAAGAAACTGGTTTAATCATTTTGCAGGATGGTACTTATGACCGGAGCATCTATGAGAAAGAAGTTCTTGCTAAAAATCAAGCACTAATGGCCAACATGGAAAACAAAGTTCCTCCAATGGCTACTGAGGTAAGAGAAAGGTTATGTTCTCCAACTTGCATAGATGAGGTAGAAAGATATAGATCACATGCTCAACAGTTAGCAGATAAAGTAAAAGAAACACTACTTTTAAACGAATCACATGTAAGAGAACATAAACTTTATCAAGTCAAAATAAATTATTTACAAACAGACTTAAATAAACTTGTTTTTGAAAATTACAACTTAAAGGCACAAGTTGAGCATTTAACTGCATCATTAACAAAATCTATGTCAAATCATGCATCTACTGAGGTGAAACTGCAGAAATTCTATCTGTCAGCACATCAGTATGAAAAATTGCTAAATTCTCAGATTGAGAATAAGCACAAAACAGGGTTGGGATTTCATGCAGTTCCACCACCAGTAAATGATAACTATACTTCTCTAACAGAATCTATGACAAACAGTCTGTCAAATCATTTTGTGTCTAGTACCTTGTCTGAGTCTGAAGATAAAACTGATGACAATATAACTAATGACACTGAAACTGATTCATCCAAATTAGAACATTCAAATCAAAGCACATCAGAATTTGATCATGATAATTGTGATGATCTAGATGATAATAGTGAATCTGACCATGCTGGTGTGGTTAAGGAAAAAATTCATGTGAAAGAACACAAAATTCCAAAAGTATTAAATTAACCTAAACTACCCTATCCACCAAAACAAAGAAACCTACTGAAAACAATTCACAAAAGAATTGAACAATCAAGTGAAGGTTTACAAGCAACCAATAAACAAACAAAAGAAAAACCAGCAAAAAGAACCTCTGAAGAAAAGGTTGTGACTTCAATGGATCATCTACGGAGGAGGTCAGTCAAATCCACAAAAGCCATGAAGAACAATCAAAAAGGCAGAGGTAAGGATTCTTCAGCAGCAAAAATGGAGAAAGAGCATAAGCTACACAAAGCTACTATCAAGAAAAAGGAGAACTTGCAGAAAAAGGCTAAGGCTAAAGCTGTCTCCGAGTGTGACGCTGAAGACATATACTGTAAATGGTATGATATGCACAACCACAGTACAGAGGATTGCTATTTTAGCAGCTATTGCTCAATATGCAATATGAACAACCATATGAACACTGAGTGTTATTTCGATAAGTATTGTGCTATTTGCAACAAAAATAATCACTCTACACAGGACTGTTTCTTCAACAAGAAGAACAAAACAAAGATCCTAAAGAAAAAGAAAGCTGAATCCTCTGACTCAGATTCTCAATCTTCAGAAGAAGTCAACAGTCCTGCTAAACATCAAAAACAACAAAGTAAACAAAAAGGTTCTAACAAAAAGGAACAGGCAAACAAAAAGACAGAAAAACATAAAGTGCAAAGAAGGACTCCACACAAGAAGGTGGAACTTGAAGGAGAGGATGACTTCTTTGATCACTTTGACAAAGGTAAATATGTGCCACAGTCAAAATCAAGGGATGTAGAAACATTCTCTACTTCATCTACATCAAAGAAGGATTCTGCAAAGAACAAAATCACTGATGAAGTTAGCACAAACAAAGATGAAACAACCTCAACTTCATCCCCAACCACAAGCAAACACAAAAAAAACATAATGAACCATCAGATAACAAAACTAACTTAGAAACTTCAAGACTCATACATGAGAAAGTTACTATTTTAGATAACAACGGCAAGCCCAAGACCATTAAGGCTTGGGCTCCTAAGTCTAACTGATCTCATTTCGTTTTGCAAGAATATCCAAAAAGGGCTGACAACAAGTGGTATGTTGACAGTGGCTGTTCTAGACACATGACAGGAAACTGTACCCTTCTACAGGACTTCAAACACAAAAATGCTTCATATGTAGCATTTGGTGGGGATAAAAAGGGAGGTAAAATCACTGGGGAAGGGATAGTAACTAATGGAGTATTAAAATTTGAGAAAGTCAATTTTTGTGAAAATTTGCAATTTAACTTATTAAGTGTTTCTCAAATTTGTGATCAAAATTATACAACATTCTTTGATAACTCTGACTGTTACATCCTTAAACCTGGTTTAAAATTCCAGAACACTGGATCCTTCTTAAAGCACCAAGAAAAGGTAATACATATGTGTTGGACATGAACAAGACATCATTAACAAGCAAGGAGACTTGCTTGATATCTAAATCATCAGAAGGTGAGTCACAATTGTGGCATAGAAGGCTAGCTCATTCCAACATGAAAAACATGAATAAACTGGTGAAAAATGACCTAGTCTTTGGTATTCCTAAGAAAGAATTTTATTGTTCCAACCACTGTTTATCATGTTATAAAAGGAAACAACATAAAGTTTCCCATAAAATAAAAACAATTAACACAAACACAACACCACTAAAGTTACTGTAAATGGATCTTTTTGGTCCCACCAATGTGTTAAGCATTGGCAAAAGGCAGTACTATTTGGTGATTGTTGATGATTTCACTAGATTTACTTGGGTATTTTTCTTAAAACATAAAAGTGAAACATCAGAAATTTTAATAGAGTTCATCACTAAGATAGAAAATAAACTTGATCTAAGAATCAAGATACTGAGAAGTGATAATGGAACTGAATTTGTTACTTATGTCTTAGACTCATTTTGCAGGGATAAAGGCATAGCTAGGCAATTTAGTGCTCCAAGAACTCCTCAACAGAATGGAGTTGCTGAAAGAAGAAACAGAACTCTAATTGAAGCAGCAAGAACAATGCTAGCTGACTCACATCTGCAATAACATTTTGGGCAGAAGCTGTGAACACAGCCTGCACTGTTCAAAACAGAACTTTGATTGTCAAAGAACATAACAAAACACCCTATGAACTTCTGTTTAAAAGAAAACCTTTTATAGGATATCTTAAAGCTTTTGGGTGTCATGTATCTGTATTAAACACAAAAGAGCATTTAGGAAAATTTGCTGAAAAAGCCTATGATGGTTTCTTTGTTGGTTACTCATCAACATCTAAATCATATAGAGTCTACATTCCACATGATAACATAGTGGAAGAAACTCCTAATGTATCCTTTGATGAATCCTTATTCCCACAGTCTGTCAAAGGATCATCTTGGTTATTTGATATAGATGCATTAACTAACTCATTTAACTCTGGTTATCTTAATGTGACAGGTGCTGTGGATACATGTTATCCCTATGTTCCTCCAAATATGGGTGTACCTTTGACAGCTGATCCACCAAGAGTCATTACTCCAGAAAACCAAAGTGATAATGATCCTAATACATCAGCACAAAAACACAAAGATGGTTCAGATGTTTTTACTCCATGCACATCAGCAGCAATACCCTCTACTTCTGTAGATGTCTCTACTTCCGTAGATATCCCTACTGCAGATGTTGAACGGAGACCCCCCAAAAATCAAACCATATCAGAAAATAATCCCACACCATTATCACACACAGATATGCCTTGGACAGAGACCATAGCTGATCAAGTACCTGCTACGGAAGACATGTCCACGACCCCGGATGACATACATGTTCCTGCGGAAGCTCAGTCAGCTGCACCAGAAAATGAGATGAACTATTTTGTTGACTCCCCATCACAACTACCCTCATCTCCAACAACCAACATCACAAACCTGGATTCATCCATCCAAGTTAATGATGTACCAACAGTTAGAACACATAAGTATCACCCAATTAATAACATGATAGGTGACCTCAATAGCAGAACTACCAGAAGACAAGGGGGAGCTTCAAACACTTGTCTATTCTCCTGTTTTCTATCTCAAGTAGTTCCACCCAACATCACAGAAGCCTTAAAAGATAACAGCTGGATTGAAGCAATGCAAGAAGAACTGTAGCAGTTCAGGAAACAAAAGGTGTGGAACCTAGTTGATCTCCCTGAAGGCCAATATCCTATTGGCACAAGGTGGTTATTCAAAAACAAGCTAGATGATAGGGGAATAATAATCAGAAACAAAACAAGACTAATTGCTCAAGGCTACACATAAGAGGAAGGCATAGACTATGATGAAGTCTTTGCACCAGTTGTAAGAATTGAGGCAATTAGAGTGTTCTTGGCATATGCATCATATAAGAAGTTCATAGTTTATCAAATGGATGTAAAGTGTGCCTTCTTATATGGTAAGATTGATGAAGAGGTCTATGTATCTCAACCACCAGGCTTTGAGGATCCTAACTATCCTCATAGAGTATATAAGCTTGACAAAGCTTTATATGGACTTCATCAAGCACCAAGAAAATGGTATGAAACACTGTCCAATTTTCTTCTAAAACATGGATACAAGAGAGGAACAATTGACCAGACACTCTTCCTCAAACATGAACACCAAGACCTCTTAGTTGTTCAAATATATATTGATGACATCATATTTGGATCAACAAACAAGAGACTTTGTGAAGAGTTTGAAGCCTTAATGCAATCTGAGTTTCAGATGAGTTCAATAGGAGAATTAACTTTCTTCTTAGGATTACAAGTTCATCAGAAAACAGATGGCATCTTCATCAATCAAGAAAAGTATATCCTTCAAACATTAAAGAAATATAACCTTGCAGACTGTACATCATGCAAAACACCAGCATCTACTATAGATAAAATTGTACCAGATCCAAGATTATATAGATCTATGATAGGATCCTTAATGTACTTAACTGCTAGTAGACCTGACATAATGTTTGTTGTGTGTGTGTGTGCTAGGTATCAAGCAGATCCAAAAGAGTCTCATTTGAATGCAGTAAAGAGAATATTCAGATACCTTAAAGGGAAACCATCACTTGGACTATGGTATCCCAAAGAAGGAGACTTCAAGCTTTACTCCTATTCAGACAGTGACTATGGAGGATGCAACAACAACAGAAAATCCACAACTGGTGGATGTCAATTTATAGGACCAAGACTTGTGTCATGGCAGTGCAAAAAGCAGACAAATGTCTCAGTATCCACAGCTGAGGCTGAGTACATAGTTGCTTCAGCTGGCTGCTCTCAGGTTGTTTGGTTGCAAAACCAATTACTTGATTATGGTTATAATTTTCTTCAAACTCCTATACATATTGACAACTTAGCTGCTATGTTTATAACTGCTAATCTGGTACAACATAGTAAAACTAAGCACATAGAAATTAGATATCATTTTCTAAGAGACTTCTCAGAAAAAGGTCTAATTAAGTTGGTCAAAGTAGATACAATAAATCAGCTTGCTGATTTATTCACTAAGGCATTTGATTCTGTCAGATTTAACTTCTTAATAGAATCATTAGGCATGATCAACTTAGAATAAGTTCATCATATCAACAATAGACATAGGTGTGTACTAACTGTGAACATATGAGACCACTTATGTAAGGCACAGATATACTAAGGACATGATAGTATGCTATAATTGACATATATCCTACTTTCAAATTAACAACTATCTACTGATCCGAAGTGTTGGATATGTGAATAGGTTCATCTTAAGTGGAAAATCAGGTATGACATGCTCAACTTAATTTCAGATGACTTCTTATGACAAAGTCATTGTGAGGTGTATATTAAGTAAGTCTAATTCGGATGTGCAAAATTCCTTACCCATGCACACTTACTATGTTGTAACACCTTATAACCTCTATCTTTGCGCATCTTGACTCTCTGTTTTGCGTAAGCAAAGACCTGAGTCATGGGTCACCTCTGTTTTACGTGAGTAAAGACCTGGTGACCTGATGCAAATCATAAAACTCCAAACAGAAGCTGCTCTCAAAAGAATCCAAAACGAATCAACAGTAAAAATATACAAAGAGCATGAATAAACTATCAGCATTAATAAGATTTCAAAGAAATCTTAAGATAGAGCTTATAATCTACGAAACATGGGTCAAGTGTGATAACGTGATGGATTGGGCAGTTTCTAGAATGGACACACTTTCACAACATCTTGCATGATGCACTCATCTCTGTTCATCACTAAACTAACCACAACATGATAATAAGCATGACATACTCGACATACACTCTTGTTTGAACTTCTGCGGATCACAAATATTTGCAATCTACACTAGATAAAGTAGTTAACAAACCTAACAATAATCTGCAGGAGTGTGTTAGTGTCATAGTATGATCCTTCAGTCTATCAAACAAGTGCCTATGCATATGCTTCTCTCTTTTATGTGTTTATTCTGTTAGTCAATGTAACAGTTCACATGAACTTCTCTTATTAAATTTTTAATAAATTCTTAAGTTTCTGATTCATCACAAATTTAGGGGGAGTAATAAGTTCATTAAAACCTATGTTAGACATACTGAGTTGATGAAATTAGAACTTGAGCACTAACTTGGTTGCAGGCTAAAGGATATCTGCAACAGGAAGCTGCCACTTATACACAATTGACATGAAGCAAGTCACAAGGTCCAATAGTAAAACATCAAATGAATTGACCATGAGTCAATTCATACAAAGATAAAACATAGACAACATTAAGTTTTCCTTCGGAAGATTCGGAAGACATCAAGTTTTCCTTCGGAAGACATTTTTCTTTCGAAAGATAACTTGTCTTCAAAAGTTTGAACTTAATCATCCAGAGAATTCCTGCGGAAGACAGAATGTCAAATTCCGCAAGTACAATGAGGAAGAAAGACATTATAATTTTCGTAGATGTAATCTACGTAGATAACCATACTTTGCTTTAGTTTATTAATTGTTTGGATATTAATTGCTCTTTGCCTTATTAATTGTTTAATCATTAAGTGCATAGTTATTAATTGTCCATAGTTATTAATAGGCATAGTTAATACTTTGAGGGGTAAAGTGTAAAACCGAGGAGAGATTAAGTGCAACTGGGTCCCACTGAAATAGGATAAGGTCAAATGGTAAAACCTCGGAGGGGCTAAGTGTAATTGACAGGCTGTTTGAAAAGGTATATATAGGCGCTTCGACAGTTGGCCTTTCTATCAAAAAAACAAACCCCCAAATCAAAACAGGATCCAAACTGAACATCATAAACCCTTACCAAAACCTCAACCTAATCTCAAATAGTTACACCTCTCACGTAATCAACATCGCCATCATGGCTAACCAATTCGTGAAAGAACACAATGTGTGTGCATATCTAGATCCGAATGTCAATGATGAGTGTAGACCCATCATACAGTACTTGAGAAGATCAAGATTACACTTCGCACTAACTGCCGATCCGGTCATATATCTGTCGCATATGATGGATTTCTGGAATACCACAGCTATTGAAGAAGGAGATGAAGGGGCCATGATAACCGTAACCATTAGGAACCTACCCCTCTGGGTGAATGAAGGAATCATACGCGGGGCTCTAGAATTAGGAGATGAAAAACAAGGTCATCCAGATGTATTCGACCACGAATACATCCAGAAAGTATTCGACCTGATGGGGTATGATGGTGATTATCAACACGGTGAAATCAAGAAGGGAAGGCTATGTAAGCCATATCGATTTCTGTGTCACACATACCTGAAATGCATTTCCAACCGAAAGTGCGGATTGGACAGATTCTCGCGACATATTTCCTCCGGAATCATTGGCATTTTCGAAGGGAGGAAGTACAACTACGCAAGATATATAATGAACTGCCTCTGCGACCATGTGTGAGTGCAGAAGGAAGGAAAAATGTTCATGTTTCCTCGATTCCTACAACTGATCATAAATGAACACCTTCCGGAGGTCGAGAGAGTAGGAGATTCGTGTGTGTCGAACCATCTGAGCAGATCACTTCTGAACAAACTATCTGGGACGTACCAAGGAGGGGAGGTACAACTATTTGCTCATGTAATAGATGAGAATAAGGACATTCCTCAGGAGCTGCTGTGGGTTGAGGAACCACAAACTGAAAGCTCATCAGCACCATCTGCCACACACTCCCAGCCTGAAACACCACAACATGCTTCACCCAAATCACCTCAACAAGAATCACAGCCACCACCATCACCCATCCAATTGACATCTTCAAGTGAGAATACTGAACCCATCTCTCCTGACCAATCTCCAATATCAATCAACTCTGCTTCTACTGAAGTAGTTGGTCAGGATGGGACTCAACCTCCACTCCCACAATCACCAATCTCCATAACATCAATTGATACTGGTGCCACAGAGCCCATATCTCCTCTACCACCAACTGAACTAACCATCTCACCCACTCCTACTGAACCCATTGATAGCTCAACACCAACAGAAGAACTCTACCTTGATGAGGATGTTGATGAAGCCATTAATGATGAAGATACAGAAGAAGTCTGTATTGATGTAGAAGAAAAAGATAAAGAAGAGGAAGTTGAGCAAGAAGAGAGTGCTTTCATTGATATCATTGCTTACAATGAAAATGACCTGAATGAAGAAGAAATAAATGTAAGCAAAAGCTACTTGGTGGCCCAGTACAACAACCTTGTACTAAAGAGTAACAAGAGGATGGAAAAGCTGAGAAGGATGAAAAAGGAGTTGAATGAGAAAGTTGAAGCCATTAGAAGCTTGGAGAGCAGAGTAAAAAGGCTGAGGGAAGATGTAGTGATGAATAATAAAGCAATAGATGCTTTAAATGATCTGGTAGATGAGCAAGCTGCAAGTCTGAAGCTAAAAGATAATGAGATTGAAAGTTTAAAGAAGAAATTGACTAAGGCTGAACAGATTAAAGGTGAAACAGTAATGATCACCTACAGCAGAAAAAGGAAGTACTTAGGGAAGACAGCTGATGTTCTGGGTGAATCCTTAAAAAGAGCAAAATCAGATTCACTAGAGCTGTCAGCCCTTAAGGAAGAAGTCAAGAAAGATAGTAATGAAGAAGGGGAGGAAGAGTCTCCCAAAACTGAGAAAGAATAAACAGAAGTACGTCTGACTACTGCAGACATCCTTGATGAAAGACCACAGTCATCCATGTTCATGCAATTAATCAATTATGGATTTCCATTTGACTTGGTGGAAAAGATGAACATGGAGGAGATGATTCAAATTCTAAAAGAATTTGAAGCTGTGAGTATGATGATTCCTGTGTGTAACTTTGACACCTTCTCAAAGTTCAAGTCAATAGAGAGAATAAGGAAGGAGTTAGGTTATTGTGATACCTCCGGGATTACAAAGTACAACATGGTTTGCTGGCTGCTAAGTCATAACCATGACCAACATGAACTCAAAGGAAGAACCATTGGTGAATTAAGGGCGATGATGGAATATGTTATGAAGGTAGAGCTGGATACAGGAGTAAAGCTCAGATCCGGAGCCCCCAATCCTGCTTATCAACAACAATTATCACAAACTCCTGCTGAGCCTACTATGGTTCAAGCAAAAGACATGCATAAAGGAAAAGAACAATTGATCAGAGAGCCAAGAGATATAATCCCCAACAAGATATGGCCTCTTGGAATAGCTGTGAGGGAGATCACCCAAGAACGACTAAGTCTGATTCAACTTTTTGATCAGATGACAACTCCAAGATTAGCTGAAGATAATCAGATTATTGCATGGAAGTATGATGGTGATTGGGATTATGCAATGATCAAGAGGGCATCTGGCATGGTGCAATATTTTCAAAGACTAAAGAGCTTACTATCACTGCCAGATGTAGACCTTCATACATTACAATGCTTTCCCATCATTAATTATCCCATAAGTCCAAGGGGAAGAAACTTCTCTGGGATTGTGAACAGTCTGAAGAACAAGTTCAAGCAAAATATGATCAGGGAAGCTATGATGAATGATGTTGTGCACTTTAGAAGAAAGTCAAAGTCTCAGTCCAAGTCCAAACTGGTTGATGATGAATTCTTGAAAAGGATTGGAGCTGAAGATAGATTTGTTGCATCAATTAAAACAATAGATGGCAATCAGTTCATATGCCCCATTACTGACTGGGGGTATGTTGAAAGGAATAAAGAACTGGTGCTGCTAAGGAATGATCCTACTAAGAAGTCAACAAGCATAAGACTTTTTGACCCTGTAGAACTAAAGTTGTTGCACCCAAGCTATACCTCTTATCTTCATGATAAACACTTTCCAAGGCTGCAAGATTCAACTGCTCAAAATGACTTGTGCTTCTATGTACACCTTATTCAAGTCATTGACAAATTGCATGCCAAGGCGCACAAGAGGAGGAAGTTTGAAGCTGGGCAGCTGATTGGGTAAGAAATAAAGCCTATAATAGAATTAAGAATTTCAGAACAGGACGAATTAGAGGTGGTGTCAAATAATAGTGTTGTTGCGACACTCACCACTGGAGAGGATGTCCTGGGTATGAAATACAAAACACTGAAGAGGATGAACAGACGACAGATAAAGTATCAGTATGAAGATCAGAAGACGACTATAGATTACTTTAAATCAAGAATTTTGGCAAGAGTGAATGAACTTAGAGTGCTAAACCAATTATTACTAGAGTCTAAACCTAAGGGGGAGTACTGTTAGGGATAGATCTCTTGTATAGGTTTAGATGATATATATATATCACTCTTGTAATCATAATTGTAATTATTGTTCTTAATGATATAAAATTAATATATTTGATTATAATTTTGTTTATGAACTAAATAATATTTATTTTGCATTTCATTTAATATATTCATCTATGATATAATATATTTCAGAATATATGTGTGAATGTGCAGAAAACATTAAACTGTGTCAATTTGGAAAATTGACCAAGTGTTGGAACAACTGCGGATGAATAAAGTGTTCTTCCGTAGATGTTCTCAGGAACATAACTGAAGAATGTACATCCGTGGATCTCATACAAAAGAACAACTTCAGCTGAACAAGAAAAGAAGCTGCTGGAGGGATTGTTGCGTTAGACAAGAACTCCTGCGGAAGCACAAGAACTCCTGCGGAAGCACAAGAACAAGTACTGTACAACAGTTGCTGCGGAAGACTAGTTACCTGCGGAAGAGTAAATTCCTGCGGAAGAGTAAATTCCTACGAAAGACCAATTAACTCAGAGGTCAACATCAAGTCAACAAGTCAACGTGGCAGAACAACAACAACATTAATGACGATGGAAGACTTATTATTCAAGCAGATATTCCACGTCACAACAACAAACTTTATTCATATTAGATTCGTTGTAAATCTCAAATTCCTAAGCCGATAAGCATGGCGAGGATTTTGGATAAGTTTGTTTAGCTTAATTATAGCAAAAAAATAGCTAGAAATATAACAGCATTAGATCTCTATAAATAGATACGAGATCATCAACAGATAAAATAAAAAATCAATCAATAGAAAACAACAATAATTGAGAATCATTAGAATCATTAGTGATCATTATCTGAATCATTGTATTCAAGATCAGCAATATCAATAGCAACAAGAAAGCATTACGATCAACATTCTTGAGTTCTCTCGGTTTGATTATTCTTATTTTATTTGTTTGATTGATTGATTGTATTATTATTAATAGATTAAACATCAAGTATTGATAATTCCGCGATCAATACTTGTTCAAATCAATTCTGATAATTTCTTAACGATCCTTGGATTCACAATAACTTTTATACAAAGCATTATTATTTGTATAAAAAATACACAATAAAAACGAGTGTTTTTTATCTTGTAAACATATTAGTATTGTTATATATAAAGATAATTAAATTTTTATATTTTCCAGCTCATATGAGATTTGCTCATTATTGTGTCTTTGTTACAGTTTATTGTGGTTTTTTTGTTAGTTATCATGTTTTCTGAATACATATAATAAATGAAATATATTTAACACAATCAACTGATATTTGATACAATGATCTGATATCCTATACATAAAGGCTTAATATATTTGATACAATAATCAAAATGTTATTACCTTTAAAACAAATGAAGGATACATGTGAAGCCCAGAATCCATCTTAGACTTTTAGATTAAATACTCTTTTTATTATAACCCTAACATATTAAAAATATTAAATATATACTAATTATATGGTATGATCCCAATTTATGTGACAGTTTATAAAACCACAAGCCAAACCATTCGTTACGGTTTGGGCATTTCCCGAGTTCAAACTGAACTATGAAAACCCTTATCGAAAATTCAAAGAAATAAAGAGAAAACAAAAACCCTAAAGGAAAACATCAGATAAATTTAGAAGAAAATATTATGTATATTTGATAAATTTTTTTTAATGTTGTGATCTTAAGTTTCTTTTTCTTCAAAGAAATGAAAATAAGTGAACAATATTTGTGTTACATAGGTTTTTAACGAAATTAAGTGAAAAGAAGTTTATTAACGATCTTCATTTTATCCATTTACACTTACAACCTAGTTTATTTGTAGGAACTTACTAAATTTTCTTTTTGTATAAACTCGTATATGCATAATCTATATATATATATATATATATATATATATATATATATATATATATATATATATATATATATATATATATTTCTTCAAAGTCTAGGGAATTATTCAAATGAGAACTCTTTTTTGTAAAAATTGTAGAATTTTTCAGACACACATTTAAACCTATTAAACATCACATGCAAATCAAATGTCCTTTACATCTTTTTTTAACACGTTTATAATTTTTTTTCACTACAAATTTTTTTTTTAAATTTCATCATAAAATTTAATATTTTTTTTATCTTTTCAACGCGTTCCATATTGATATACTTTAAAAAATCGTCCACCCGTTATTTAAACATGTGTAAATTAGTCATTACACATGTACAAATACGAATTTACACGTGTAAATTAGGTATTAAACGTGTGTAAAATGAAGTTTGTGAATAAAATGATTTTTTTTTTATTTTTTATAATTTTTTTTATGAAATAGGAATACCTTTTTGTTTTCTTAACTTTAAGTTATTATTTGTTTTATAATTTTTCTACTATATTTTTGTTATTTACCCTTATGCTACTAAAACTTATGGCTCATATTATTTTTTAAAATTCTCACAAAAAAAGTAAATCCCTAACTCTAAACAAAAAAATAAAGTTAATTTTTTTTTCATATGTTTCCTTTATTCTCTAAAGTAGGACTGGGATGATTTAGGCTCAACTTATTTAAAAACCGAGCCGACTCAGCTTATTTATTCTCACGAGTTCAAATTGTGAGATTGGACTTGATGTGTTTATAAACGAACCGAGCCAAACCGGCTTACGAGACAACTTATTTATCTTTCACACAAATAATTTTGTTTTTTTTTATATATTCATATATATACGAACAAAACAAACTAATATTTTTACATTTATTTAATGCATCTCGTTATTACATTTATATAATATCACTATTTCAAAAATTATAATATTTTTTATACTTTTATATTTATTTTCGCAATAGAAAATATCAAAATACCCATATATATATGGTCTATTTTGAATAATATGTCATAGTTTCTATTGATAATATATATAAACTATGTTTTTGGTTTTAATTTAAGCGAGTTAATGAGCCAGCCAACGAGCGAGTTTTTGGATATCGTGTATTAGCTTTAACCTTTAAAGTTGTTACCTTTATCTTTTAAATCAGACTTGTGTTTAGCTGAAGCGTTATAAAACGTTAGTTGATTCAAAATCAAAACCCAAAACATGTATCCAATTACACACGGTTTAAACAAATAGTCCAACACACCCATAGGGTGTATAAAGTTTATACCTTGACGATCAACACCAAAAACCGAAAAACGATGGATGCAATAATGGTCTCGCTAGTTGACCCATTCACAAAATCGAAATATACACGCAACAGTCGCGTTGTACTACAAGAACCAACGATAACAGCGACGGTGGGTGTTGTGGTGGTGTGCGGAGGCCGAGAAGGAGGCAAGGGGGGTACGATGACTAAACAAGTAGGGATTAGGGTTTCTCTTAATCTTTTACTTATAATTACGCTATTTACACTTTAAGCCCCTGGTTAATTAATGTTTAATAACCTTGACAAATAACAGTTAACTATCAACAATCTTTCACAATATTAATTAAGATTCAAGTAAATGAACTCATATAAACGTTTAACTTTTAACCCTTTAATTAATCAACTATTTCATTAAATAAATAACTAATGATTATTTCTCTAAATAACCAACCACCGGTTATTTAGTCCTCGTTTTGTGAACTATTACATGTAACAATTAGATGAATCCTTTGTTGTTGTTCAAAGTTTAACTCTTTAAATCGCATCTTGATATTAACATTGATATTATCGATGATCGGATATATAATATCTAACACGAGCTGTCTTTGGCTCCAGCTTGGCTTGTTTCAAACCGTGCAAAGCCGGCTTGTCTCTTTTAAAAATAAACCGATTTCATACAAACTATTTATAAGCTACTTTCAAACGAGCTTCAAGCGAACCACGAGCCGTAAACATTTTTAATAACCTACTTCAAACTCCTCTAGACTCCTCTTAAGTCTTTTAGTAAACTCAAGTAAATCGGTAATTTTAGAAGAAGAGTTAAAATTGTCTTCTTGAACACCTCTATCACCGCATCTAAAGCGATGTCGGGGCCGGAATGCTTTGCGAATCCACCGGTGATGAACAACAGTTTTGGAAACGGGACCATCGAAATAATCGGAGGCCTGAAATCCTATATCACCGGTCATCACTCTTCGAATCGTGCTATCCTTCTCGCTTCAGATGCTTTCGGTATCACCTTACTACTCATCATCCATCACTCGCTTACTAATAATAATAAACAATTATAGTTTGCTGTTTGTGCAGGCTATGAAGGAGCTATGCTGAGGTAACGGTAGTGCTCCCTGTGAGTTAATGCTATGATCATTCCATCTTCTTAATTTGATTCATATATATATATATATAAAGGATGTTCAGAAGAACGTCCAGATACATGTTACCCCTGTGGAGGAATAGAAAAAAAAAAGCACCTTTCTTGTTCACTCCTGAAACAGTTTCTTTCTAAATTTATATTTACTCCAGTTTTGAGTTGTACTTATTGACCTGATATATGGTTTGATCAAATCATGACTTGTTGGATCGACTGGTTTTCACTAATACAGGAAGCTTGCTGACAAAGTCTCTGGTGTTGGGTACTTGGTAGTGGTTCCTGATTTTTTCTTTGGAGATTGTATTCACAGCACAAGTCCTCCGGAAGCCCGTGCAAATTGGTTAAATAACCACTCTCCGGTCAGTTCTTTTTTATATTTTATATCCTTATATAGTTTTATCATGGTTCACTTCATCATGTTAAAGGAATTATAAAGTTTGTATATGATTCGATGATTACACTTTTTGATGCAAACTGGCTTTAGGAAGAAGGTTGCAAAAATGCAAGGAAGATAATTGGTGAACTTAAAAGCAAAGGAGTGTGTGCTGTAGGGGCTGCTGGATTCTGCTGGGGAGGTAAGTTGCTTTCTCAATTCTCGCGTACTCCATCTCCCCTGTTATATCGCAACGTGTGATACATAGTTCTTGGGAACTATTTGACCAACATTGACATAATAAAATTCCCTAATTAATCTCATAGGTTATTCGTAAGAATAATGATGGACGAGTCGATTATTTTAGATAACAAGCTAAACGAAGTAGTTGTTGCATTGTTCATGGTGTGTGTGTGTGTCAGTGTGTGTCTATATTTGAAGAAGAGAAGAGCTAGCACAAATCGTCTTGGCAGCGTAAACTTCTGCTAAATGAATTCCTTTGCTTTGGCTTTGAAAGTCTTTCTGTTCCCGATTCAACTCCTTCATGTCATTGATTGATGCAAGTCTTTTTCCTTGTGTGATATGCTACATTACAAGGAGTTATGCAACCCACATGAGCCTGCGCAGTTAAACCAAATTTGAAACTACACCATTTGAGCCGGAATAGCTGAAACTATTTCGTGTTTCGTTTCCAAAGTCAGTTGTCTTTACCCAAGTGTGAACTTGAGACGACTCTCAAGCGGTTCCATTCCTTCTTACTGTACTTCTGGGTCAACCCAACCCGAATGGGTAGAAAGGGGTCAGCCAGACAGCGGTCCACTTTGTATGTTTTAGGTCGGATGGAAAGGGCGGTAGTAGACTAGTAGTGTTGAGGTTGAGTGGGGCCGACAGTTTTAGGTGTCCTGTTTCGGATCGGGTTACCATGGGGTGAAGGGGGGTGATGGTGGAGGGGGCGGAGATGGCGAGGGGGATGGTATGGATGGATTAGAGGCTGAACTAATGGGGATAAATGCTGGATTCTGGAACAGGAGTGGGAACGCTGTTGAAGGGGCAGGAGAGAATGGTCCAGGTGGTTGAGGTTGAATAGGCTGTTGGGGGGTAAGCGGGAGACGGGTGGCGGAATAGTGGTGAGTGGTGGTATAGGTGTTATCGAAGAGGGTGGTGGGAGGAATGATTGGGGTCAAGGAATGTGTAGGAATGATGGGATGTTGTGAAAGATTGGAATAGGGAGATTTTAACTCGTCAAAAGTGACGTGTCAGGAGAGGATAACCTTATGTTCAAGGTTTTTAGCCGTCTCAGTTCTAAAAGTTCCTTCCTGTAATCCATCATTGTCTGGCTTTCTGTTTTTACGCACCAGTTAGTGTTCTAGATTCAGCCAACAGTCTTATTGCCAAAACTTTATCAGGAGGCCTGTGAACACTAGCCTCATTTGCTGCTTTAATATCATACCTGCAAAGCCGAGTTTATCCAATCATGGGTTAAAAAACTAGCGGGGTGAGTGTGTGTGTGTGTGTGGGGGGGGGGGGGGGGGATGGTGTAGTCGACTATCGAAGTAATAAGGATGAGAAGACAATGATCTGACAGTCCCCTTTGGGAGAGCATACAATGATGATTGATGCCTAAGGCCACAAGTCTGTCTATATGTGAGTTTTTTTCCTCCGGTTGGTATTTCTGACAGGTTGGCTTCCTTGATAAAAATCAAAGAAAAGTTTAGAGCTTGATGCACAAAACTCAGAGTTCATATGTTCATCAGGAGGATGAGCGTCGTTGAAATTCCCAAGGAAAAATCCCAATTCCATCATATGAGATTTTTTAGCAACAGTAAGTTGTTCCATATAAGTAGAGTTACGCTGTTACATCCTGAGGTGCGTATCTGTTTATTATACTAAGGTCATCTGAGAGACCATTTATCGACACACTAATAAGATAGAAGTTCTGTGGCACCAAAAGCAATATACCCTCTAAAGTTTGTGCGCACATTGTATTCTGACAGTGTCTCTTTCTCAGGAATGATGGTTGTTAAACTGGCAAAGTACTATGACATAAAGGCTGCTGTTTTATTGCACCCTGGTCGCTTGACAGACGATGATGTTAAAGGTTTGTCTCTCCTAGATGCGGTAAAATGGAGAGTTGTATAATATGTCTGTTCAAAAAATTTATAAGAGTCTGGTTGGGTTGAAGTAATTTTCTTTTTATCCAACATGCTCATCTTTTTTGTAAACTTTTGAGGCAGTAATGACTACAAAATTTATACTGTTCTATTGAGAAACTAACATTTTGAATGAAATAAGTTTGGGCTGACCCGTTCTACTCATAGAACCGTTTTCATTTACTTTCTTTTGTCATATTTATTCTATGTGTTTGGCACGTTAGAGATATCGACCCATTTATAACTAAATAGGTTGAAGTTATGTTTAAACACAAATGTTGTTTCAGAGGTGAAGGTTCCAACTGCCATATTAGGAGGCGAACTTGATGAACTATGCCCACAAGAAGAAGTCAAGCATTATGGGAAGATTTTATCAGAAAATGAAGAAGTAAGCTCCATTATCTAACAGACCTCGGTTCCTTATTTTTAAGAGAAAGTTATTTTCTTCCTACGCATATCACATGATAACTCTCAGTCTTTGCATAAAAACTGCAGGTTGAAAGCTTTGTGAAGATATTCCAAGGTGTTGGTCACGGATGGGCTTCAAGATATAGCGCGGATGATGAATCTGCTGTGAGGAGTGCTGAGGAGGCTCACACGGACATGCTGAACTGGCTTACCAAGTATGTCAGATGAACTAAAATTCGAGATCTAGACTTTTGGCAAACTCAAACTATTGTGAAATAAATAAAGCCTGGGAGAGATGGGTCTTGCCCTAGAACCCCGCGCGAGTGACTTTATTTTGATAGAGAGTTCAATATCTATTCCCAGACCCTGCTAATAGCCTGTTATGATAGGATTTACTGGGTATGATTGATTGAGATAGTTCAATATCTATAGTTATCGTGTTCTATATTACCAAATTAGATTTAAAGTCTGTTTTATGTATTGTTATTTCAGTTTGGTATTTCAGTCGTGTGTGTTATTGCGAGAAACAACCTTGTGTTTCTTAATTACCAATAATAACTAGTTGTATTCCACCCGCCGCTTCGCCGCGGGATTAAATCTGTTTTAACGTTTTTGGAGTTTTCGAAGGCTCAGAAATGATGGTTTATTGTGACTGCAAACAACCATTTACCAAAACAATAAACACCAAATTCATAATTTAATCATCATCGCCTAGATGGAAAACAAAAAAAAACCTCAAGCGCACATCATCACCAAACCAAACAACCTAACATGGTCAACGTATTTGGGGCTTTGAGCTCTCAGACACCGACATGTGCCTAGGGCCATCGTCATCGAGCAACCACCAGAAGCAGACAACATCCAAGGCAATGTGGAACCATAAGCAAATCGCATTGAAAAAACAACTAAACCAACTACTGATCACCATCCTGTATTCATATACAGGATAATAACCCAAAACCACTGCCCAGAAACACCAACACTTAAAAACCCTAAAAGGGTATCGCAGAGAGACGGAGAAGGAGCAAGAGAGGTGGTCGGACCACCACTGTCAAAAGCCCCATCATGAAGAGCCCCACCATCATAATCACGACCGTCAAAAGCCCCACCATCAAGACCACCACCATCAAGACCACCGATGACCAAGAAACGGTTGTTGCATGTTGTAGATCGGGAAAGGAGGTGCTTGGAGTGCAAAACCACCGCTGCCATTGCTAACCTTTTAGGGCTTCGCCAGTAGCGGTGGCGATAACCGATGGCGGCTGTCGCAGCAGTGATGGTTGATAGTGGCGGTGCGACGGTTGCGGTGCAGCGATGGTCGCGAAGTCGCTGCAGTGATAGGTGACAACGGCGGTGCGACGAGATGCAACAACGGCGGTACGATAGTCATGAGGTGGTGCCGGTGCGACGGTGGCAGTTCTTACCACCAAAAACCTTTCGCTGACCAAGGGAGAACGCCTGCGAGGATACCTCCCGTCGACATTGCACAGCCACCATCGCATCTCTCTCTCTCTCTCTCTCGATTTCTCTCTCGCGGAAGTAATGAAGCGTTGTGGACAAGTTAAAGAAAGAAGGATAAAGACGGTGGTAGGTGGCTGCATCCCATGGTTGTACCCTACGCAACACATACTGAAAAGGAGATTCAGAGGACCAGATTGCAAATTCAAGAAATTATTGACATACATCAAAACCTAACTATTCCTCAAATTGTTTTTTTCATATTATAGAATTAGCTTTGAGACTGTCATCAAACAATGTAATGCTTATTGATTACGGTTTTGATTATTGTCTTGCTCAATTGTTCTTGATTCAATTTAAACTTATGCTTAGTTATTGTTTACATATTTTATACTCATATGACTTTGAGTGTGTGATTCATGTTACACTCTACAGCATAATAATTTACTGTCTTAGATATTTAATCCTCATATGAGTTCAGTCCAAAGTTGCGTTTACGGATCATTTATTGATGATATCCTTAAATGTTGGTTCTCGAAAATTAGTTAAATAAACATCGGTTTTTGGTTTAATAATGTTTTATGGGTTCTTAAATTACTAATTTACTATGCTTTTTTCACCCTTAACTTGACAAGTATCTTCTAGATTTCCAAGGTTGAAAAATGACATGTTTTTTTATATTGTATGGTAATTGTATTACTTATGTTGTAACATTTAATTTAAAAATTTTGTAAAAGTAATTAGATAACTAAAACAACTTTTTTCATAAAAATATGAGTAAATTACAAATTTTGTCATTTATAATTGTGACAACCTTGAAATTCGACGATCTTAGAAAACATTTAAACATTATAACAAAACACCAAACCGAACACACAAGGCCTAATAAGGCCCTTCAAAAGATTTAGGTTTATTCAAAACCCAATTCCATAATTATAAGTTTGAACACTAGCTAGACATTCCCAACAAGTTATAATGTGAACTTATATAAACTTACAAATGAATGGTCAAACTAATAAACGGTTAAACGCGTTAAAAACGTGATCTTAACGTATTTTAATTTGTTTAATCACCAGATAATTTATGACACGACAAAATAAATATTCTTGAATATTTATAATATTTAACATCTAAAACTATCATGAAATGAAACGTAATATTTACGAGAGACGGTTTTGTACGCGACACAAACTGAGCCGTTAACGAACCCAATTACTTAACCCCCTATATAAAAGAACTAGCTTTAGTAATACGTGTATTACATGGGTTGAAATAATTAAAAAAATTAATTGAAGTGAAAATCTATATATGTATTTCTAGTTACCGAAAGCTGCAGACCTAAATGCTCTCGATCTGGAAAAACCATAAAACCACTAAAATCAAAACCCTAGAATGATAAAGACATTGATCGAGGAGAAAAGATAAAAACTTCATGACTCAAGATTTTAAAATGTACGATACATCAATTTATTAATTTATAAGTGGTAATGCATAATTTATGATTGTAATTCTTTTTAGCTAACCAGGATGATACAATGTTTACAACGACAATCAAATTCAACTACAATATTTAATTTAATGCAATAAAGTACCCTGATACAAAAGTAGAGTTGCACAAAACGGGTTTGGGCCGGACCCGGGCCCGGGTACAAACCGGGTTTGGGCCCAACCGGGTTTTTTGTACCCGGGTATTGGTGAACCCGGGTACGAACCCGGGTCGGGTTCAGCGAGATACAAACCCTACCCGGTATACCCGGGTAGGGTCGGGTCGGGTTCGGTTCGGGTATGAAACCCGGGTTCAACCGGGTTTTTGC
The DNA here is from genome assembly GCA_025506505.1 of Flaveria sonorensis. NCBI lineage: Eukaryota > Viridiplantae > Streptophyta > Magnoliopsida > Asterales > Asteraceae > Flaveria > Flaveria sonorensis. Next base: position 36,156,958 of record CM046424.1, read on the forward strand.
CTTTTTTTTTTTTTTCTTTTTTTCTTTTCTTGTGTGTGTGTCGAACACCGGGTCGTATGTTTTTTTTTTCTTATATTTTCTTTCCTTTTTTTTCTTTTTATTTTTCTTTTCCTAACCGGGTTCACTTGAATGACAAAAATTTAAACAACTTAATATATAAATATATACAAATCTTGAGCAGAAAATGTTACACTTATAATATACAAATATTAAATACTTTTTATATAAAACATTTGAATGACAAAGAAATTTAAAAAGAACATGAAAGACATATAATATTAAAACAACTTAAAAATAACAATATCGTCTAATTTTATCTACTACGAGATGCTTGATCAAATGCTAATTCTTCATCGGATATGCCAGAAGATACTCCGTCTTCTACCTCTTCATCATGTACTTTAGCTTCGAGTGTAATCTCGTCTTCGAGGCTTGTTTGGTCTTGTATACGATCCGTTGCGTCTAAGTGATCCTTTAAACAAATGCACATCTCCACTGCTTCCGGAGTTAGTCTTGTTCTTCGTAATGATATTACCCTGCCACTAAGAGAAAAAGCAGATTCCGAAGCTACCGTAGAAGCTTGGACGCTTAGTAAATCACGGGCCATAGCAGAAAGAATCGGAAATTGAGATTTTTTTCCTTTCCACCAAGCCAAAATATCGAATGCACGATAATCTTCAGTAGTCATAGTGGAAATAAAATCCGTTCCACTATATCTACCGAGCTCACTTTTTGGGGTGTTACCTCTTTGACGTTTAGCCGTCACATCCCGAACAACATTCAACATAGTAAAAACAGGGTCTTTAAACGAGATACTAGCACTTGAGGTTGATCCGCTTGGCATGGTTATGTTTACGTTAGGCCCATATCTATTTAAATAAAAATTATAAATTGTTTTCAAACTATGATTAAAATTTTCTTTTGCCTCGTTTGAAAAATCAGGGTTTTCGTCATGCATATCCAAATTGTCATTTATCTCATCTATCAAACATTCAACCCCCGCAACATTTAGAAACGGATTTAAAGCGGCGGCACACGTAAAAACGGGTGGTAAGTCCTTAAAATTTTTTAAACTTTTCTTTCATTGGTTCTATCATTTGATTAAACATATTATTTTTATTTTGAAAATTTTTAAAATTCAAAGACATAAAATATAGTTCTTGAAGCACCGAATAACTAGTGGAATAATAAACTCCCGATAATTTTGTTGTTGAGTTTTTAAAAACCTCAAGAAACTCGGATAGACGTTGAAGATTCTCCCAACCCGCATCCGGAAATGGGTCGGCTTCACCATTATCCGAAAGACTATTATGAAAAGCTTTCAAAGTGCCCTTTTGTTTTAAAGCACATTCAAACATGTGACAAGTCGAATTCCACCGAGTAGGTACATCCCAATTAGGACCTAAAAATCTAGAGTGCGTATCCTTACAAAGTTGTTTATAATCTTGATATCTTCTTCTACTTTTTTTAAAAACGTCATGTAACATAAATCGAAAAGATGTAATAAAGTTATTAACATATTGCCCGATAGTCCGTCTTGCACTACTAAATTAATAATATGTGCAACACAACGAGTATGGAAAAAATCACCGTTTGCAATCGGAAGATATTTTAATTTTAATTTTCAACGCGGTTGTGTTGTTAGAGGCGTTATCAAATGCAATTGAAAAAAGTTTATTTTCTAATTTAAAAGTACTTATTACATTATCTAAAAAGTAAAACAAAAATTCTCCGGTGTGTGGATGTGGAAAAAGATCAAATGCAATCGTACGTTTCATCAATTGCCATGAATTGGGATCCACCCAATGAGCGGTGACGCAAAGGTACGATTCGGGTAAACCGTGTGGAGCCGACCAAACGTCACTAGTTAAGTTTACACCGGTATTTAAATTTTCAAATAATACAATTAAATCATTTTTTGCTTGTTTTCATAATTTTAAACAATAACGTCTAAGTGTAGTACGACTTACGTGAGTGTAACGAGGTTGAAGCGTCTCTCGAATTAAGTTGGTCAACCGAGGATTGTCGAAGTGACTAAAAGGCAAAGCTTCTTGAATCACGAACTTCGCCATTCGATCTCGAACCGTATTAACATCGTAATTAAAGATTCCACCGTCTCCACCCAATTGTATTTGTTGCGAATCCGGATTACTTTTCAACGACTTACAAAACTTCTTGCTAATGTGTTTGTTTAAAGTCGTGTTAGAATCTTTAGCAAGCAAAGCTCCACAAAACTTGCAACGAGCCTTTACAGACCCGTCACTCAACTCAACCATATCCCAATTGCACCAAACATCCATGTTACGATTGTGTGCAAGAACACGAACGACAGTTGGAGCGTTAGACGAACCTTGACCAACGAAAGATTGTGAGTGAGCCATATCAAGATTGAAGAGAGTGAAAGTGTAAAACGAGAGAGTGAACGTGTAAAACGAGAGTAAACGAGAGTATTTTTTGCGTTTTTTGCGTATATTTTTGCGTTTGAGACTTGGGTACTAAACCATATCAACCCACACCTATTTATACTAACTTATAAGGCAAAAGTGACCAAAAAAACGGTCACAAATCGAAGGTAACGGCTATATAGCCGTTAAAAAACGGCCACTTTTTTAAAAAAAAAAAAAAAAAAACGGTCGAAACCGGGTCCAACCCGGGTTCAACCGGTTCCGGGTCGGGTCGGGTCGGGTCGGGTTCTAAGAAATTCTAGAAAATCATACCCGGTTCCAACCCTACGGGTTTTTTTCGGGTCCAACCCGGGTATGCATATACCGGGTCGTACCCGTACCCGGTTCCGGGTCGGGTCCACCGGGTCGGGTCCGAACCCGGTTTTTATGCCCAAGTCTATACAAAAGTGGCACGTACAAAAGCAAAAAGAAAATCATAAACAAAATGGCTCAACTTATACTCCGAATCATCACAAATCTTATAGAACTTATTTAGGCCCACAAGACTGCCATATATTGTTTTCTATGGTATTTTTAAAGTAATACGTGATTTTTTATTATAATAATTGATATTCAAATGTTTTAGTTATTCAAAAAGTTAAATTAGAAGGGCAAACTACGGTGAATAGAAATGAAAATTCTAAACTTTTTCAACCCAATATAAAAATGATGCATACAATAAAAAAAATACGCTTATAACTATCATCATTTTTAGCAAACACCCTCATTAGAACTGAATTTACATGTAATATGTTGATATGGCACCACTTGATACCATGCCACGTATGAAAAAAAAAAATGCTCGAGTGAAAAACTCAAAATGATATTTCATAAGTTTTTTTATTAAATAACTACTTCTGCTAAAATGATAATGAGATGCAACATACTTTTAAAATCATTAAAAAGGTTAACTTGTATTGTGTGTAATCTACCCAAATTAGAACCATGAAGCTTAAAATCTTACCTAAGATTATCGCTGACTCGTCAAAGGCAAGACTATTTTAAATAAATCCACACATTGATCATAAGAAGCAAGCATTCCCATGTTCAATGCCATAGCCCTAAAGACCGTAGGACCTGCACCTTTCCAAAAAGCCAATACACCTTTGTTATCCTATATAGTGCATGATATGTATTTGTGTAGTTACGGCTTAAACAGCATGCAATTTTGCATCAGCTTGCATTAGCATGACTTTCCAAAGAAGCTCCAATTACTCAAGCTGTTTGCCCACATAGAGTTTTCTAGTATAAAGGCAGGTGTTTTCCATCATTTTCCTCAAGTGCTTTGTTTGATTGAATCATATTAAGTAATTAAAATCTCACATTATTAATTACATTGGAAATTAGATTAATTTATTATTACATGTGTAGTAGTATGGTCCTTGATGATAGTACCTGAATATACCAAGCCTTGCAATTGTGTGTGTAGCTTGCCTAAGCAATGCGGCAAATAGGCCCTACCCAAGATAATACCCTTAATACATCCTTAAATGAATGACGAATGTAATACTAAAAATATGGCGAATAATAATAAATAACGGAAAGGAAAAAAATAATAGAACATCATTGATGAGAAAACTTAAACATCAAGCTTGGTAAAAAATAACAGAGGCTTTCACAGTTCTACAAATAATTCAGAACTTCCATAAGATATTATCAGTTTTTGGGAAAATATCACGAATTAAAGTAATCTTATGAGTATTGAAAATATATGACAAATATCAAATTAGCAAAACCACTAAATGTATAAGCCTTAACTGAAATTCCCTTAATCACATATGCTACTTTTGACTGTCAAAAGTAGCAACCAGCATAAATAATTGGAATTTTGGGATATTGGATCATTTTGGAAATGTGCTATATCGTAATATGATTCATAGATCCAATGAGCTTGTGTTGTATCATAGTAGGATAGAAAACACTCTAATAACATCTTTGATCTTACAATCTAAGCATCAGATCATCCACAACAATTATCTGATCAACAAAGACAACCAAAATCAATCAACTTAAATCATTCTATATCACAAAAATGTTTCACATTTCCAATGATCCACGTCATGTAGTGTCAAAATTGTAGTAGGGAAATGGTTATTTAAATAGAACATTACAACCTAAAAGTCAGATAATTGTTAATCAAAAAAAAAAAAAATACAAACATTAACCAGGTAAAAAAAAGCAGACCTATAAAAAGGCACCAATTCATTTGTTCTTCAATATAGTTTTTGTTACCTCCCATGTAGATCCTTGAGCCAACTGAATTCTCATAATAAATAACATATCCTGCCATGTAAATAAAATAAAGCATTATAAAATTCAAATCAAAGGACCAATATTTGATCCAACTTTAGATAAAAAAAAAGGATCAAACTGTAATTAAAGTGAAATGTGCTTATGTGCATCCCCCTCCCGTACAAAAAGCCGAGGCTGTCAAATTTTATTATATATTGAAGTTGCATTTGCTTAACCATTAAATAAGTTGTAGACCAATCTAAACGAATGAGAAAAAAACATACCTGGACCACCAAATTATAAGCATCACAATCAAGTAATCTGAAATGTGAAGCAGATGTTATATGAGCAGTACAAACAACATAGCAACCATCATGATTGGTGACAAATTGACAACAACCTGAGAAATGAACAGAGGACCTTAGATGTCATCAAAGCAACCTTTAATTATTTCAACAAATCTAGTTGTATATCTGATGTTGTTTCTGCATGTTATGATACATGAGTTCTCCAAGCAGTAAAGGCAAAAACTATTTGAAAAATAAGTGAAATCTGATATTAAACATATATGTCGATCGGTGACCTTATCATTCTATATACGTAGAGAGTAGCATGATAATAACACACAATCAACTGCAAAAAGCCAAACCCTAATTGAACAATATGTAAATACCAATTATTGAACTTCAATAATTATTTTTTCCTACATCTTGTGAGACTGTTAGGTTGCATAAACATATGTATAAGATACTTAATAGCTATCAAGGTGAGATGATGTTAATTGAAAATAGTGTGATAATCAGGTATGAAGCCACAAAAACATAGGAAATGAGGAAGATGATATCATAAGTATGTGCAAGTAAAATATACACATGATACATCTCTCTTGTCTATAAATTAAAATTACCTGCACTCCCCCATAATGATATATATCGTAGATTGTTGTCAACACTATTCTTGGTTTCTACAAAGTTTAAAATTTAGATTTTATTAATTAATGGATTCTTTTACAACCTTTAGAGATCTCAAAAAATAGAGTGCAGCCTCAAAATAAGCTAAAATACATGTCCTAGCAGGGCAGTGATAGTGCACATGCCATTAATAGACATGTATAATATTAGGATGTGTTCAAGTTCCCTGCATTTAGTTAATGGCTCCTCAAAGATATTCTAATATATCTTGAAGTTAATGAGTATCTGTGTAATAAGAGTATAAAATTAAGTCAACTAGTAACAAACCAAAATGAGCTAAGTTTAAAACCTGTGATAAACATCAGCCAAACAGGAACAACAGTGAACAAAATCAAAACAAATGCATCAGTTAACAACACCTACCAAAGAAAAAACCAGATAAAAGTATAAACCCAAAAGGCTGTTCAAATGCCGGTTATCTGAAGAGCAACGGTTGGGGCTCGACATTCAACCATCACCATAGAATTAACATCAAACAACCCAAAAGAGTACAGAAAGGTAGACCTGAAAACCCTAAAAGGGCGTCAATAGTGGAGTTCAACAGTACACAACATGAACAGAGGGCGAAATCCATCAAAAAAACCAACTTGATCTCCTTTCGAAAATCACAATCTTGAAAAATCAATTCAACAATCCCAATACTCTGAAACAAACACCAAAATAAAGAGAGACCCCCCAACTTAGTGTTTTTACCATCATCAAAAACAGGAACCAACCAAAACCCACAGAAGGTACATATGAGAGGTTAACGTTGGGTCTCGCACCACTATGGGAAAATATTGCCGTCAGCATCTCCTGGCAACACATAATCCCCCCTCTTCATCCCTAGACATATGTGAACCATCCGTGTAACCACACGTGGCCCAGGACCACCGCTCATCCTGCCATCAGGAAGCTTCGGTGACAACCGTGACACCAAACCCCAAACTCTCTCTCCAAGTCTCTCAAAATCAAAAACTTGTCTCTTTAAACAAACATGCAGATGCAAGAGTGGGGAGATAAGCAGGCAGCCTCATGAGGAGGTGTCAGACGCCACCAAAGGCGGTCCACTTGGACCACCGGCGGCATCCAACACAACAATCGCATGAAAATCCACCACCTCGTCGCCCGCTCAGATTAGTCGGAGAGGCCAACAAAGTTGAAGAGAAGATAATGCAGTTTTTTCTCTATAAACACGTTTGGGGGAGGGGGTAAATTGAAAACCCCTCAAACCTTTGTGGTCAAACCACTAAAAACCAAAGACCACTATTGATGGCCACTTCTTTTATTCATATATAGGGTAATACATCGAAGATAATATTTTAAATAATTGAAAGGTAATCTTATTTCATGAATACTTTAATCTCAAACAAATAAAATTGGAGTGTATGCATTCCTATTATTCACTCTATCGAACAAGAAGTTAAAATCAAGCATAAGAACACCGAGTCCAGTTGTTGAAGACAAACCTCAAAAGGAACCAAGAATCCTATGTACGATTAGGACTATCGAACAAGAAGCCCAAAATCTCTGAATTGGAAGCAATGAAGACTTGAAAATCAGCCAAAAAGAGCATGAATGCGGCTAAGAAAAGGTTGACGGAGATGTGCAAACAACCAAGTGACAACCATATGTCATGTGCCAACCCCAATTACCTTTTTCTCATTTTAGGGTTTCTAAACATTTTAGAGACCCCCCCCCCCCCCCTCTCCAGTCGACTTCACCGGAGCTACCGCGGGCGGTGGCGAGCGCACAACCCCATCCCACTAATCTCGACACCCTGAACACTCTTTCAGCCGATTCAGATATCGAATAGTAACTCTTGGAGAGAGGCGCAGAAGCTCTCCCTTTGACTCAAGGGGCCTTCCACCACTTTGACTGATGCAGACGCGGTTCTCTCGTCGCGAAAGAAGTAATGAAAGGTAAGCCCCGGGTCAACCCGCGCTCCTTGTTGTGAAGATGGTAATGATTTTGTCTTAAATCGTGACTATGGTGGCGAATTTCAGTGGCGGCGGTTGAGGCGGTGATGCTCGAAAGGTTGCGATTGTGGTATGTGATGATTGTGGGGTCGACAGGTGGTGATGGCTGTGGCGATGGTGGTTGTTTTGGTGTGTTGAATCAGCGACGAAAGTTGTGCCCCTGTGATGGCTATCGACGATGGCCGGCGATGATCTTGGTCTCTTGATTTCAGTGGCGGTGATGATGGAGACGATAAGGATGACTGTGATGGTGTTGGTTGTCGTGGATTTTGACAGCCCTGATGCTAGCCGCGAGCGGCGATGGATATAGGCGATGTCGGTGTTGGCAGTGATAATTGTAGTTGTGGTTGAGGTGTTCGCGACGGTGATGGTTAGGGTGACTGGCGGTTTGACAGCCTCGGTGGCTAGTGGAGGTGGTAAGTGTTGGGTTGTGGTTGATAACTGTGGTGGTAGTTTTCAGATTTCCCAGTGTTCGCAAAGGTAGTGGCGGTGATGATAGTCCATTTAATAAGCTGCAAGCTCGCAGCTTCAGGAACTTCGTTGATTACTCCTGATCATCGTCTTGGTAATTAGCTATTACCTTACCAACCAGCTAATTAGACGCGAGCCCCTTCTCGGGCGGATTCCTCCTTTTGCTCCGGGGTATTAGCAGTTGTTTCCAGCTGTTATTCCCCTCCCAAGGGCAGGTTCTTATGCGATACTCACCCGTCCGCCACGCATGTGTTAAGCATGCCGCCAGGTAGTGAAACAGAGGGTGGTGATGATGTCGGTCATGCTTGTGGCCGTGAAGGTGACTGGTGGTTGTAGTTATGGTACAACAACGGTCGTGGTGTTGGTTGTGGTTGTAGTTGAGGATGGTGGTGAAGATGGAGGTTGCGAAGGGAGGTGATGGTGCTGATGTTAGTTGTGGTTGTGTTAGTTTAAGCTATTGATTAGGTTGATTGTGGTTGTTGGTTGTGGTAACCGGGAGGTCACCATGGTGATGGTGGTTGTGTTGGTGAGAACGGGTCAAACCTGGTCAACGAGGTGGTTAACAACGTGAACATGATGAGATCGAGTCGTGTACAAGCGGGTTCGAGTGCATGAGCCGGGTAAAAGGTATAATCGCACGCGTTGCTCATTTAATATAGTTATAATTTGCATGTGTGTTATTTACGTTAAGCTCTAATAACATACATAAAATATCAAACGAAAACGAGTGATACAAGATATAAATTGCTTTAAAATGAATCGTTTTGAACACAAGACTTGAATAACATTTAATAACGCTTAGAAACCGACAAAAGTAGTATAGATATGTCACAAAATGAGACGAAAATATATAAATGTAAAATCTAGATTTTAACGTGACAAATAGATATAAATGCATGTAAATATAAATGCATGTAATCGAAGTGATCGAGTTCTAGTATAAAAATAACTATAACTACTAGTACATTACAACTAATAGATGTTTGATTAATCTTATGTCTATTGTCAATTTAATTACTAATATACTATTAATTAATATTATTTTCACTAACATTATAACTATTATTGGTAATAATAGTTATGATGATATAGTCATACATTGTTTATATTACTATTAGAATATTCTTGACGTTCAATATTAACAATATTATTCTCTAGCCATTATGATATGGTAAATAACTTTATTAATATTAAGTATATTATTAGTTACATTAATATTATTAATGTTGTCATTATCAATATTACTTGTTTTATTAATAATACTTTTATCATCCAAACCATATATAATTCCAATAAATTAGAATCCTAATTGTATAAATCTGTATGCATACGCATGAAGACGACAATTAATATTTCCTAAAAAGTTGAAGGTTAATAATATACAAGTGTCACATACCCTAATAAAGACTTAGAACTAATAAGTTATCGAATCAAATAAACTTAATTAATTTCTAGTTGGACTATCTCTATTATAATGATCTATATGTTAACAAATAAATGATATTGTATATACATAAACCTATATATGTAAATACCTAATAAATATCAACTGATTATCATTAGGAACCCAAGTTATATAACTAATACTCATATCATTCAACAACATACGTCTTATCTATAATATTAGACGACTACCTCATCCAAGCTAATACAAAGAGCTTAACCGCACATGTGATAGCGTTGTTGTATTGCTAAGTACCGACGTAAGTGTACAATTAGGATTACATTGGTGAATCCCTACACATATTTATGAGGCTTCAACATCGACACACATATACTTTTAAGAGAACCCATGTGAGTTCTCGTAGCCCCCTTTTTATCTTAAATTACTTTTGAGGTGAAAAGCATACTTGAATCTATTTACTAAACTTATTTATAATGTGCAATTATTTAAGACTTTCTTTTGTTATTATGCACATACAATGACTGTCGTTTTACACAACCATTAACTTTGGATAGAACCGGTGGATCTTATGGGTAGTACTACTTGGGAAATCCCCCACGCACAGTGTGTCCTTTAACAGGAAAACAAACACTGAGACCTATAGTGCCACAGAGCCTGTAGTGTCACTGCGGCATATTATCTGCACATGCATATTTCTTTGACAGTTTGGGTGTTGCTATTCGGATATTCAATCCATATTAGATGGGGATTGGATAATCAGGTACAGGGTTGGTTGTGGATTTATTTAATTGGCATCATACGTGTTGAACTTTGTTTTCTATAAACCTACGAACTAAACAAGTATTTTTAGTTGACACTTTTAGTATGCTTTTTAGGAACCGAAAACCACAAATAACTTGGTGTTGAATCGTGAAGGATGAAACTACTGAAAACTCAAGATTTAAGCATTGGTCATCAACTGCTGAAACAGGCCAAATGCTGAACTCAGGATTTCAACATTGGCTTTCAACTGCCGAATCAAGCCAAGTGCTGAATCCATTGCCGAAGGGTATATACTGAATGACTGATGATCAGCATACACCAAAGCAACTACTGATCTACTTATGCTGAATGTCTGCTGATCAGCATATGCAATCAACTGCCCATCAGCAGTGAACTCCATAAGCTGTCGATTGACTACTACATAGAACAAGCATGTCTGTGCCAACGGTTGCTGTGTTCCACCTTTTGCCGACAACATAGTACAGCAGTTGCCAACCCCGATACACAAATTACCTGTTCTACTGTAGTATCGGAATATAGAATAGTTTATTCTCTTTGTTTAGTAAAAAAGTTCTCACACTTGTATAGTAGAGGCAAGTTTTCTAAGCCATTTGATTGTATCTGCCGAATTGTAAACTTTATACAAAATAGATTCAATCAAGTGAATATTTTGAAAGAACTTATTGTGCATTTATCTTTACTTAAAGTATTTGTGTTGTGATAGTCAGTAACTAACTTAAATTTCGCATTTGTTAGTTACTGATCTAAGAATAAGTTTTTGTTTTTCTTAATCAACCCGATTCACCACTTGGCTTGTTACACATTTTGAAGAACCTCATGTAGTAGTTGTACCAAGTTCCAGAAAGCCATATTATGAAGCATTTAAGAGTAATTTCGATGTAATAAAGCTTTTAATATTATCTTGTAAACAATGTTGTTTTTGATATTAAGTCTCGTCGCACTCTTGTTGCTTCCGCTGTGTGCTGAAAGTGGGGGGTGACAATAATATACTAAATTAAGGTTTGGGTTCTCTTTAAAAGAAAATTACAATCTCTATCCTTTATGTGAAAAGTTGTTACGGATTTCATCCTTTTCACTAACGGCCGTTAACTTTCTCAGTTGAATCACCTCATGTGCACATGAGTGCATTTTAGTCTTTTAACTACCAAAAGTACAATATTCATTGTTGTTATTATTATAATTATTATTACAGCAAATAAACAAGTAATACCCCCCCCCCCCCCCCAACCCCCCCCCCCCCCACCCCAACCCAACCCAACCCAACCCTCCACTCAACCTTAGAAGGGAAAGCTCTTGTAAATATATCTTCAAATACATTGCTCAAATTCCTTGTGCGTGAAAATGTTGCTGCTAGTAGTATTTTGCACATAAAAAAAGCTTAAAAAGAACTTAAACAAATAAAATATACAGAAGAGCCAAGCATGTCAACACAATAGTACTCTACTACTTTATTCCACTCGAATTGGAAGCTTCAAACACAATGTATGGCATCATCCTTTTCCATAGCCTCAACTTGCAAGGATATGTTTTTCTTCAATGGAACGAAAAGAAAACAAGTGTATTCACCTGTTTCTAATATGTGGACTAAAACTTGAGTCAAAATAAATGGCAATATTCTAAAATGTAGCCTTACGTGCAGTTTTGAAACCACTCTAAATATTTTAGGAATAAAATTTAATAATTTAATGCAGCAATTTTATAAAACAATTTATATAACCAACATCAACAAAAGAAATATGCAGCAACAACAACATACAAATACAATATATATATAATATTAAAAGAGTAACTTAGGGGACACTTGGTACATTTCTAGGCACCCTAAGTTTATTTTAAAATTTAAATTTTTTAAAATTGGTATTTTTAAAAAGTAATTTTTTCTATAAACTAAAAAAATTAAATTTAGGAGTTATAATAAACAATTTTAAAAAATAACATTTTTAATACGGTTTGTTTTGAAAAAAATGTTTAAGTTTTTTTGGAAAGAAAGTTTAAAAACAAAAGTTTGAAATTTGATATCGTTATTTTATTACTTATAGTTATTACTGATATGTAATTTTAATCATATATTATTTTAGATTATCATTTTATACTTCATAAAATTTTATTATATTTAATATTTTATTTTTTCAACCCGTATAATACACGGGTTTACTAAAATTAATATTAAATAAATAATAACTAACAACTAATTAGAGATATTATGAACATTTATAGCCCGATCCAACCCGATTTAATACTATATCTCTATATTTGATTACAGGGTCAAAATAATTCGAAATTAATCTAATTATTGCATATAACTTTTCAGTGTATATTATTTAAATCTTAATTTTTCATACTAATATCCTCACACCCACTCAATATCTAGCTTATGATTTGACCCGTCAAAAGTATTCATTTTAAGTCTAAAAAAATACAGTTTTCTTTGACTGTATATTTCGCTATGACAATAAACAAAAGTTAAGGTCAATATCTGCCAAGTGTCGGTTTATACTTGAAAGAGTCTATATTTACGTATGATCAGCTTTATGGCATCTTGTCACAAGTTAATAGTAAAAATGAATTGAACCTTTTAGCTTTAAATAATGAGTGTAAACCTACTAATGTTATTACAAATGTAGTTTACAAAGATGTTTTTGCTCATTTGTGACCTTATAATCAAAAGTTATTATGTCATATAACACACTTGATTTTATTTTTATTTTTATGTTATTTAATAATTAACTCTTCATACTTCCGTGTAATACACGGGTAACTAAAGCTAATAATATATATAAACCATAACATACATCATCCAATATTCTTTTGGGATTGCAGCAATAGAGTACAAAATTTACAATAGTGTATTAATATCCCAACAATAGATCACTTAATACAATTTTACACAACTTTTATTATATACTTACAAAAGGAAATTGGATGTAAAGTAATGTACAAGTGGGTATGCACAATAAACTAGTGTGTTGTTAATCTTTTGTTTAAACTGGTTAATATATTATTTTCATTGCAAGCAACAATTGGGTTGTCTAGATGAGATGTTTTGCATTCTTTAACATCCGTTAACAGGTTGAGTCTGATCCTTACTCTAGCCAAACCGGGTTGAAACTTGAAACCGGGTAACCCGCGTCGGGTTTTGGTCAAAAAAATCCAAACTGGTTTGACCGGGTTGCGGGTTGGGTCCAACCCGGTTTCAAGAGAGCAAAATGGTAAAAATCGGGCCGGGTTTAAACCGGGTTGGGTTGGGGAAAAACCGGGTTGGGGTGTGGAATGGACAAACCAGTTTGAACCCTAAGGGTTGAATCGGGTTGGATCCAGTTTGTGGAGCTACCAGGTTGAACCCGGGTTGGGTTCGAGTCTAGTAACCGAGTTGGATGTGCATCTCTACGCTAGCCCTTTCAATTTAATTTTCTACATTGATTCCTCCCACAACCTTTTGACCGATTTTGAACACCAAATTCCATTTACACCTCTTGATATTTTGAGTTTTGACAAATTAAAAGTTCTATTTGTTGCATTTTAATTGCTTTAATATTTTATTATTACATATATTACATTTAGATATATTTTGTTTTCCTTTAATAATCTTTAATATATAATATATATCATTTTAATGTCGTTAATGTAATAAAAACTTGATATAAATTCTATTCAAAATCGAGTAAGGTTAAAATATGTTTTTTTCTTACAATTTTAGGTATATAATGTTTTTTTTTTTTTTTTTTTTTTTTTTTTTTTTTTTTTTTTTTTAATTTTGAATATAAATTTACAACATTTTATATTTCCTTACAGTTCAATATGTATTTTATTTGCAAATGAGCGTGTCGAAATTTGATTTACTTTTATATCTTTGGTATATAATATTTTATAAGATCCCGAATATATCGTTGTAACATTCTTAATTTTTCTATGTTTCATCATGAAATTTATTAGAAACCAAACTTTGTCAACTCTTACACGGTTTACAAGAATCCCGCTGCATCGTGCGGGGAATTCCACTAGTTAAGCTACAATTAATATACTAAGTTTTACAAAATGCCTTATGGAAAACTTGTGGCATAATGTTTCGAACTAATGAGCCGATTTCGTTTGGAATCTAACAAAAATAAATACACACAAGTGATTTATAAATATTGTGAAAATAATTTTGGATTGAATATGGAATATTGTTCTAACTCATGATGTTGAATATAACAAGTTTGGTTTTGATATTAATGGTTACTCAAAATTCTCAAAATTGCTTTCTATTGATAGCTTTGATTTCATTGAGTACAAAGAAAATAAGAGAAAATATACATACGGGTTACATCACTGTGCCTTTTATGTACATATCTAAAAATATAAACAATAGACAAAAATGTCCTTACATGAAAAGTACATATATTAAGCTAAGTACAATGGTTCTTCAGGTGTAGGGAAAATCCTTTATGCGCAAATGAAGTGTTGATGCGTAGTAAATGCATCATGCGTAGATGAAACACTTGTGTGAATTTCTTATGTGCATGAGAAGTTGTTCATGCATAGAGAAATAGAATTAATACATACAAGAGTTGACTTGATGGGTGTAGATGAATAGACTTGATGCATAGACAAAATGTTGACGGGTAGATAAACAATCATATCATACGCAAACAAATATTGTCTAAACATGAGAAGGAAGTCATGCGTAGACAAATACTTAAAACAGATTTTAATAGTAGACAAAAGAGTGTCAATTGGTTTGCAAAAAGTAAAGTCAAACTTTTTAAAAAGATCTTTTATATATTGATATTGATTTACGAAAATTCATTAAAGGTCTCGTGACTTTCGCCCGAAAAAAACTCTTTATTAAAATCTTTTCGTTTATTGAATAGGTAGTTGGGGGACGATTGGAGTTGGGTTTTATTTATATTATTTTTAACTTCTAATAATTAGTAAATTACACAATTAGTCATTTCAATTTTTATAAAGCTAAATGACCAGCTTAACAAATGCTAAAAATAAGTTACAAAAAGAAACTATAAATATCAAACATGTTACTCGAAAAACTAAACTTATTATTTATACAAACCAAATGATTGTTTATGTATTTAATTCTAAACTAGTAGAATTCCGTCGCATGGTTCGTGCAATCTGTTAAGTCTTGTCAAAGTCGATATGACTAGGTATTTAACAAAAAATTATAATGGAACGTAGAAGAAGTTAAGAACATCTATTTAGAATTTTATAAAATATTATATGCCTAGAGTTATAAAAATTTCAAATTTTGACCCAACTTGTTTTCTTAAAAACATCTATATGAATACATAAATAAATTCCTAAAACTTTATATTTTAAAGCTTATTAAAAAAATATGTCTATAAGTAACATAAATAATAAAATAGTAAAATAAAGGAATGTGCTAGTGTTCTTCAACGTTTCCTGTTAATACATATAATATTAAATGAAAATTATAAGAAAAGTAAATATAAAAATGAAAAAGAAAAAAAAAAAAAAAGTAGCATCAAATTGACCCCTATGCCCTCCAAATGTTAACTGACCCCTTCCAAACCAAACGGCCAAAACGCTTGGCCGCAAAACCTATTTCCGCCCCCTTCTCTCTCTTATAATCACATTACTCCCCTCTACGATATTTTCTATCAGTACAAATCATCGATTATTTTCTTTGACTCTTACCACTGTACTGTCGCCTCACCGCCAGTCCTCCGCTACAAAACTACCGAAGATGAGCATGGGACTGGCGGAGGACGACTCAAGGATCGAAATACATCTTCCTGCGGCTGACATTCACTGGGACATGCTTGATAAATCCAAGTTTTTCTTCCTGGGTGCCGCTTTGTTTTCCGGTGTTTCCACCTTGTTATATCCTGTTGCCGTGTTGAAAACACGACAACAGGTACTTGTAAATGGCACGCCATGCTTCAAGATGGCTGTGTCGATTCTACGACACGAGGGTTTCAAAGGTTTATATAGAGGGTTTGGGACTTCTCTAATGGGTACTGTTCCAGCTAGAGCTCTTTACATGGGTGCTCTAGAAATGACCAAGAGTAATGTAGCGGGTTCAGCGTTGAGAATGGGGTTTTCAGAGGTCGAATCGGCTGCAATCGCGAATGCTGCAGGTGGGTTAAGTGCAGCCATGGCTGCACAGCTGCTGTGGACACCAGTTGATGTGATTAGCCAAAGGTTAATGGTTCAAGGTGGAAAAGGTGGTTCGGCTGTTTACAATGGAGGCATTGATGCATTCAAGAGAATTATTCATAGAGATGGTGTTAGGGGATTGTACAAGGGATTTGGTATTTCAATCTTGACATATGCTCCATCAAATGCTGTTTGGTGGGCTTCTTACTCCACCGCATATCGATCTATTTGGGGTCGTGTTAGTTCTTACAGTTTGAGGAAAGAGGACATCGTTGGTGGCCCGATGGCGGTTGTGGCGGTCCAAGGGCTTAGCGCCACAATAGCGAGCGTTCTTTCTGCGTTGGTAACAGCGCCATTGGATACGATCAAGACAAGATTGCAAGTTTTAGAAGTTGAAGATTGTAATAGGAAGGCAAGTGTTGTGCAGACTGTTAGGAATTTGGTAAAAGAAGGTGGTTTGAGAGCTTGTTATAGGGGATTGGGAGCAAGATGGGCTTCAATGTCTATTTCAGCAACTACAATGATCACCACTTATGAGTCACTCAAGAAGATGTCTACTAAGAATCAAGATTTCTATGGGTTCCTTCACTGCTAGAGTTGAGTACTGTTATGGAGAATAAGAATATAATATATTACCCTTTTGTGGACTTGGCTAATTTATCAGATAAACGGGTAGAGTGAAATAAATCAAAGCCATTTGATTGTAAATGTGTAAATATGTAGAGATGTAAATACTAGTAATTAAGGATATTTTTATCTAGGAAATGTTGTTGTTTTAATCTTACCTCTCTACTTTTTCTGTGAAAGAATAATAAATTGTTATATAATAAGACTTATATTGCTTCGCTGACGACACGAGTTTTAATTATAATATCACATTTGTTAACGCTCTAATCAAATTATGATTTATGTGTCACTTATAAAAAATTAGCTTACAAATATAATTCTATGATTTCCCAAGGTTACGTGATCATTTGACATAAATTTGAGATTTAATTCATTACATTTATATAATACACATATTCTTAAACAATAGTAGTACTCATGATGGTGTGGCCTAGAAGAAACCAAAAAAAACCGTCTAAGCAAATTTGTCTAGTAAAGGGGTAGAGGGTAATAAAACTAGTTTTGCATTTAGAAAATTTTTAGATGTAGAAAATTGAACATAGAAAATAATCATACATATTAAAATATATCATCATATTACTTGAAGTCCATCGGTACATGGATGAAAATTATGCTTAAAGTGCATGGGTAGATGGATGGAAGGAACCAAAGATTCACGTTGATGCAATTCAAACATCCATTTCTTCTTGCCAAGAATTATAGTAGAAGTTAAGAAAGCCTTGAACTCCCTACTAGAATGTGTTTGGAAGAGAAGAGGAAATACTTTAAATATATGAGTCAGAAGTTGAGGATGAGTATACTTGTGAGTCAAAAGAGTGCAGAGTCCTAGTGCTCTTTTGCCAACAAGTATATATGAGCTATATCACCTTCTAAATCAGAGAAAGACAAGGATATCCAAGTTTCTATGCCGGCAACAACACCTTTTTCTTTCTTATTTAGGTTATGGTGCTTTGCTTGTAGTATTCTTTAATCATCCTTTTCTCTCTCTTTTTTTCTTTCTTTTTCTTTTTTTTTTGTTTACAATTAGGTGTATTATGACCTAGGTTTACAATTGTAACGCCTTATCTCCTATCTTGACCCTTTAAAGCTTTTATTCTCATATCCTTAATATCTCTAATATAAAAACTTGTTTCTAAGTTGTTTTGTGAATACAAGACTTTACATTACCCGTATCTTATTACATTACATACTTAACATCATAATCTACATACGATCATTTATTGGTACTTAGATTACATAAGTGTGATCACATAATTAGGGGGCAGGTTTAGTTACGATACAAAGGTAATATTTAGTCACAAAGCATAGGATCCTACAATTTGTCTAAGGTAAGGTACTTGCGGAGGTGTAATTTAGTTATAGAGGCACATACTCAATTTTGACTAAGGCAATATACTTGTGGGGTTCAAGAAGTTACGAAGGTACAAAGGACTCGCAGAGCTTCTACTTACTTATGGAGGTACAATCCTCTTTGTAAGTGATACCACTTTCGAATTCAGGCTAAGTGTATGGTGAAACACAAGTGGTAAATGACTTGCAAAGGTACACTTTACTTACAGAGGTTATAATTATTACAAAAGTAACTAGCCTAATGATTTGTAACAACGAGTCAATAGTTATGAGGTATATAGCTAGTTACTGAGGTGTTAATGCACTTACGAGGTCTCCTATTTGAAATTTTCTCCTCAACTCATCAATTGCGATGGCCATTATTACTTGCGAAGGCAATGTTCATTTATGGAGGTTATAACTCCTTCATCTGTAACTTACCTTAATCCATTTCTTCATAACTTTATAGTTGGGAAGGCCAACCTTATATATGAAGGTCCATGCATAGATACAGAGTCACACTTATATGGGAAGGCATCATCCCATTTATGGTGGTCCTAGCTTACATGCGGACGTAGTTGTCCACTTACGTGGGCATTGTAGCTCGTACAAAGACATCAAAGCCTACTATTTTCATATCTTTTCATCATCACACTATCGCACAGTCATATAATTGATGAAACATGCATATTTGTTTGGGTTCATCATAGATAATCTTACACGTATATACTATTTCATGTAATATACAATAAACCTTAAAACACACATGCAAAAAGGTAAAAACTTTACATTCGAAACATGTAGACCTATAACAAAAACATTAATGAAGATGCATACTAGCTAACCCAAGTTACTAACAAACATGTAATTCAATTATATAAGAAGAACATCTAGAACTCACCTTTGTGTTGTGAATAAGGATAAATCTTGGAAAATGATGCTTCACGTTGGGTAGAACCAAGACACTTCAAGGTACCACCTTTCCTCATAAAACATATCGAAATCTTGGATCTCATTGTTTATGAGCTAGATCTATGAGAACATTAACATGTTGAACGTGAAAACCTACCTCTTTTCTTGTTGCAAACTTTCTCACTCTAGCTCTTTCTCTCTCTTGAAACTTGCTGTTGATGGAATGAAGAAGGGAGTGGGAGGTGATCACCTTTCTTTTTATAGTAGTTTCTAGGGCAACATTCCATATTTGCACAACTTTCGTCCCTTAGGTTTCATTTAATTCCCGAGAGCATCCATTTACATATTTAACAGAGTGCTTAATCGGAAATTTTAAAGTGTTACATCTTTTTTTTGCCTTTTTCTTTTTTTTGAAAAATGGTTACTTGAGTTAAACATCTTCTTTCCACTCACCACTATCTTCTTTTTTCTTATTTACTAGTAAAAGGTTGACCTTCAAATTTATCCCACTAGACTTATGTCACAAGGGGCAATGAACATTACCAACGAAGTGTTTTCGGTGGAGGGAGGTTGTGATAGATAATGGAGTACAAGAGTTGGAGATATTATGTTCAAATATCAAGGAAACTTGATGTTCGACTTTTCCGTGTATAACTAATCTACGTATGAGTATCAATATCTAAATTTATTTACCAATGTTTACAAGTTAATGGTTCCTAATTATTATTAATTCTAAATAGTTAAAAACAATGAAATAAAATTAGTTTCTGATCTTTAAATTTATTGTCAAGACAACCATACCCATAACTCAACAAACTGTTCCATTGTAAGATCACCCATTATTTACACATGATGAAAGCATATTATTAGGTCACATGCACCTTCTTGTTGGCCTGATCTATGTATTGTTACAGGTCACCTACTCAAGGTATTAGTTTAATAAGCTTAAATCACTCTAACCCATGGCATCCACTAATCGTAGGTACAATCAAATCTATAACTCAACAGACTAGTCTATGAAGGTGTCACCCATTTTTTCAATAATCACCTATATCTATGATCAAGTGGTATTTTATCAAAATGAACAAAGCTAAAGAATCTCACATTCTTAGTTTCATTTTCTCTCATGTTTTACTTTGAATAAAATCCTAGTGTTTTTTGTTAAATAATAAAATTATTATGGTGAATATCTGTATATTGGAAGTCTTCCTCTGAATATTACAAAGATGCCAGAACATCAGTGGTGGTTTTGCTGCCACTTATGCATAAATCAAGGGATTACTTGAGAAGCACCTTGGACGTTTTATACACCCATAGCTTGTAAAGTTCACAAACGCATTGTTACAAGTCATCGGCTGAGGTATTAGTTTGATAAGCTTAAATCTTTATGATACATGGTATCCATTAAGGGTAGAGACAACCAAATCCATAACTTGACAACGAAATCTATCTGATCCATGGTTTTACTTTCTTTTTCGGTTATTCTACAGTAAATCCCATTGTTTTTCATTTAATAGATGTATGAAACATATTAACTCCTTCAAAGGTTGTGAAGTTTCACTTTCAGAAAGTGATTTTGAATGCCCACGTGAGGACTATCTAAACGAGCGTTGAGCTGAAATGTCCCTTTAATCTAAACTTAGCATGGTCGTTTCAACACAAGGGTTGACATCCTAGATGTCAAAATCAACTCTGACGACCGTTTGAGTGTTGTATGGCAATTGATCATTTGGTTGTAGGGATTACGTCATAGTCACCTTAATGACCAAACGTCCGTTTGAATGTGATTGGATCAAGTGATAATGTGAGATTAGATGGTGGTGGTTTGGGATAGCATGGCCTTATATGTGTGTATGTGTGGTCATCACACACACATGTATATGTATGTATTATTTAGGAGAATGTTTGTAAAATAATACATACAGTTCAGGCTCAAAACTCTACGTTCACAATTTTAGTTTATTTTTGTCACCTTTGAATAAATTATTGTAATGAAAGATATATACAATTCTATTTTTACAAATTTTATTACATATAAATACATGTACTATGTCACAAATTCTCTAGTGTAACTATGGTTTAGGGTGGAAACTTACCTACTTATTCAAAAATTTACATTTGAGGAGTACTTATGACCAGGTGAATAGTTTGCTGGAATCGTATTGTTAGCTACAATGGTTTTCCCATCTCCTGATGTGAGCTTGAAAGAAAATGGAGCTTTAAATGATGTGTCTATGTCTTTTTTTCATACTTCACCCCATATGTTATCCATAGCTGAAAAATTTTTATCGCCGCTGTGTGCTATCTCCACATGACTTAAGCCACCATCCCCATTTGTATATTCTATTGCTGTTGCAAACCAGTTTGGGTTGCTTTTTGCGTCAACTTTGAATGCTATCTTTGTGCCACCATAGTGGCATGGCACTCTACAGCATGGTATGCAGGGTTCTTGTTTTCAGCAATCAAAAAGTGATTATACATATAGATGATAAGTGTAGCAATGTTTTGTCTTATAATTTTGTGATGCACCTTTTGTACTCGATGTCAACTTGTCCAAGTTGTCTTAGATTGTGATCTTGCCCATGAACCGCCATCGCACCAAAAGCCAATCCACTTAGATCAAAATGATAAGCTATATTATCACATGCCCCTGGACATTTATCACTTATAGTCACAGTAATTGGTTTCCCTGAGCAGTATGGTTTTCGTGAACATAATATCTATACGTTTATTTGAATTATACCCATCATAAGTACAAATATTTTTCATTTTGCATGTAACAACTGTTGTGTTGTGGGCTCCGATCCATCTTGGGTCGGGCCCTGAAACAGCCCAATGACAAGCTGCAGAAAAGGGTTAGGGGCAGCCGGCCCTAACCCTAATCTGCCTCAACTTATTTATGTTAAGTTTTTATTGTCTTTTATTATAAATACCCACATATGTACTTGTAATCTTTGAGTCTTGAAAGTAATAAAAAGAAACCCTGGTTCGTAGCCCGTGGACGTAGGTCAATTCTTGACCGAACCACGTTAAATCGCTGTGTTCTTTACTGCTTTGATTATATATTCTGTGCTCGTGTGTTTGTGTGTGTGTTCCTTTCTGTCGAGAACAGCAACAACACTGCTGTTGTCTTTCTGCTGCTGCCGCCGCCAAACCTGCAATCAGCAAGGCTGCTGATTGCCATCGACAACCACCAGCAGCCGCCATTACAGCTGCCGCAAAGAGGTTTTGCTGCTGCCAAGAACAGGCTGTTGCCCTGTTCTTTTCTGTGCGCCACTGCTGCTGTTGTTTGGGCTCTGTTTCTGATCAAAGAACAGCCACAAAACAGATTTTGTTTTCTGGGTATTCTGTTCAGTTTGATTAGTTCAAGTTATTGGTTGTTTGGTTCAATTATTTCCGCTGCGTAATTCTGTTCATTATTGCTATCATTATCTCGTCACTCGTTTTAGAAATCAATTAGAAATACCGACAAGTTCTTAAGACCCGAGCCGTAGTATTGTATTGATTTCCGTGCCCTATCCGAATCCTCGGGTCAGCCGCGTACACGTAATACCTAACAAGTGGTATCAGAGCCTTGGTTGCTCTCATCCTTTGATCTCCGGTATTATGGCTGATGAGGGTAAAACGAGAATCGAGAAGTTTGATGGCGTCGATTTTGGATGGTGGAAGATGCAGATCGAGGACTTACTTGTTCAGAAATATTTGAGTGCAACACTGCTTGGTGATAAACCTTAGAGCATGAAAGATGCTGATTGGGCTGCACTAGATAGGAAACCAGTTGCTGTGATTAGACTCTCGCTGACAAAGAATGTTGCCTTTAACATTCTGAAGGAAACGACAGCCAAAGGCGTCATGGATGCACTGTCTAACATGTACGAGAAACCGTCCGCAGCCAACAAGGTCTTTCTGATTCGGGAACTTGTAAACACGAGATTGAAGGAAGGTGGTTCTGTTAACACTCACATTAACAACTATAACTCTATTATCTCTCGCCTAGTGTCTGTCGATATCAAATTCGATGATGAAGTCCTAGCCCTACTATTGTTATCCTCATTACCTGAAAGCTGGTCAGGAACCGTTACAGCAGTTAGTAGTTCGTCTGGGAACACTAAGCTTAAACTTGATGGAGTTCGCGACTTGATTATGAGTGAGGACATTAGAAGGAGGAGCACTTGTGAGTCTTCCAGTTCCTTGTTGAGTACTGAAGGCAGAGGAAGGAAGAATGAACGAGGTGGTAATAGGGGCCGATCTAAATCAAAGAGAAGAAGTAAATCAAGACCAAGAAAAGATATTACTTGCTGGAATTGTAAGGAGACTGGGCACTTCAGAAGTCAATGTCCTAAACCATCAACATCTAAAGAAAAGAAAGAGGTTAACGCTGCTACAGATGATACAGATGATGATACTCTTATCTGTTGCGTTGAGAATACCACTGAGTCATGGATCATGGATTCTGGCGCTTCTTTTCACGCTACCTTTAGCTCAAAGAAGATGAAGAATTTGAGAACAGGAAACTTTGGCAAGGTTCGTTTGGCTAATGATCAGACTCTGGATATTACTGGGATGGGAGACATTGATCTGAAGACTCCTCTAGGAAATACATGGACACTAAAAGATGTTAGGGTAATTCCTAAGTTGAGGAAGATGCTAATCTCTATTGGGCAGCTAGATGACCAAGGTTATGATGTGTTGTTCGGGGGTGGACAATGGAAAGTCGTCAAAGGAAACTTGGTAGTTGCTCGTGGGAAAAAGAAAGGTACTTTATACATGGTTGAGGTACCAGCAGGTGATGTGAATGCAGTAACCAGTGGACCAAGTCAATCCAGTCTGTGGCATCAACGACTTGGTCATATGAGTGAGAAAGGCATGAAGATGCTAGCTGAGAAAGGTAAACTCCCAGACTTGAAGAAAGTAGAACTTGAAACCGGATTCTGCGAACCATGTGTGCTTGGTAAGAAGAAACGTGTTACTTTTGTGAAGACGGGAATGACACCAAAGGCTGAAAAACTTGAACTTGTCCATACTGATGTGTTTGGACCAACTCCTGTGACATCATTAGGAGGCTCCAGCTATTATGTTACCTTCATTGATGATGCGACGCGCAAGGTATGGGTTTATTTTCTCAAGAACAAGTATGATGTGTTTGATGTTTTCAAGAAATGGAAAGCAGCTGTTGAGATGGAAACCAATCTGAAGGTGAAGTGTATAAAATCAGATAATGGAGGGGAATATATCAGCAATGAATTTGTGAATTACTGTGCTGAAAGAGGAATCAAGATGATCAAGACGGTTCCCGGGACTCCCCAACAAAACGGAGTAGCTGAGAGAATGAACAGGACGTTGAATGAACGAGCCAGGAGCATGAGACTGAATGCAGGGCTTCCCAAAACCTTTTGGGCTGATGCAGTTAACACTGCTGCATATCTGATAAACAGAGGACCTTCGGTTCCTCTTGGTTTCAAAATACCAGAAGAGGAATGGCTTGGAAGAGAGGTTAGTTACAAACATCTGAAGGTATTTGGTTGTGATGCCTACACTGGTGTGAAAGACTTTGAGAGGGATAAGCTTGATCCCAAGGCAAAGAAATGCACTTTCATTGGCTATGGATCTGAATCGATGGGATATAGGCTTTGGGATTTTGAAGCCAGGAAAACTATCAGGAGTCGAGATCCGGTCTTTAATGAAGCTAAACTCTACAAAGAAAAGGATTCAACCATACCAGAAACTCGTAAAGATCAGGTGGTGTTTGAAGATGATAACCAGAGTTCAGAAAGCCATGGGTCAGAGACAGAAAGTCAAAATACAGAAGAAGAAAGTTCAAAACTGAAGATAATGATCAGGAAGAATTTGGTGAACAAGATCTCTTTGATAGTGGGAGTTCAGATCCTGCGGATGAACAGTCCCCACCAGCAAATGATTCAGGAAATTCAAATACTTCACATTGGGTTAGGAGGTCTACTCGAACGTCTGTACCTCCTCAAAGATATTCTCCATCAGTTAACTATCTTCTTCTCACTGAAAATGGTGAACCACAGTGCTACTCAGAGGCTATTAGTGTGAAAGATTCGTCTCAGTGGGAGCGGGCAATGAAAGAAGAAATGGGTTCACTTGAAAAGAACCAAACTTGGGTTCTTACTAAACTTCCCGCAGGGAAGAAGGCGCTTCAAAACAGATGGGTATACAGAATCAAGGATGAAAGTGATGGAACTAAGAGATACAAAGCACGATTGGTAGTTAAGGGGTTCCAACAAAAGCACGGGGTTGATTACAATGAAATATTTTCCCCTGTGGTTAAAATGACTACAATCAGACTGGTGCTTAGTATCGTGGCTGCAGAAAACTTACATCTAGAGCAGCTAGATGTAAAGACAGCTTTTCTGCATGGCGACCTTGAGGAGGATATCTACATGGCACAACCAGAGGGTTTTCAGACAGCTGGTAAGAAAACATGGTGTGCAAACTAAAGAAGAGTCTTTATGGTTTGAAGCAGGCGCCCAGGCAGTGGTATATCAAGTTTGATGATTTTATGGGCAGAAATGGGTATAGGAGATGTGAGATGGATCACTGCTGCTATCTCAAGAAATTTAAAAATTCTTATATCATTCTTCTCCTTTATGTGGATGATATGCTGATAGCCGGTTCCGACATGTCAGAGATCAACAGATTAAAACGACAGTTGTCTGAAGAGTTTGAAATGAAAGATCTAGGTCCAGCTAAGCAGATACTCGGCATGAGCATCACCAGAAATCAGAAAAACGGTTCTTTAATATTGTCTCAAGAGAAGTATATTAAGAAAATATTAGAGAAGTTCAAGATGAATCATGAGAAGACTACTACCCGAAATACACCACTGGGTAGTCATATTAAGCTTTCTAAAGATCAGTCTCCAAAGACAGATGAAGACAAGGCCGACATGGCAAAGGTTCCTTATGCATCAGCTGTGGGCAGTCTTATGTATGCAATGGTATGCACAAGGCCTGATATTGCTCATGCAGTGGGAGTTGTTAGCAGGTTTATGTCCAATCCGGGGAGAGAACACTGGGAAGCAGTTAAATGGCTGCTTAGATATTTGAAGGGTACTTCAAAGATGGCTTTATGTTTCAGGGGTAGAGATGCAATTCTCAAGGGTTATTCTGATGCAGATTTGGGTGGATGTAAAGAGACCTACAAGAGTACAACAGGGTATGTGTTTACTATGGGGGATACTGCAATATGTTGGATGTCTAGGCTCCAAAAGAGCGTGGCACTTTCAACTACAGAGGCTGAGTATATGGCAGCCGCTGAGGCTAGCAAAGAGCTTGTTTGGTTGAAAACTTTTCTGGGTGAATTAGACAAAAACAGGCAGAGTATCCGTTGTACTGTGATAATGAAAGTGCTGTGAAACTTGCAAAGAATCCAGTTTATCATGGGAAGACTAAGCACATTCATATGAGGTATCATTTCATCAGGGGGCTAATCAGTGATGGTACTATCCAGTTGAATAACATCAAAGGGGACAGGAATCCAGCTGACATGTTCACTAAAGTTGTCACATTGGATAAACTGAAGCTCTGTGTAGCTTCAGTTGGCCTTCAGGGTTAATTGCAGATGAAGGCGGCTACGGATCAGGTGGTATGAAAGGTTCTTTTCGTAAAGGTTAAAGATTACAGAAGTACGAGACAAGTGCAGGTGCAAATGTTTCACGCATTCAGGTGGAAGCAGGTTGAAGTGTTTGACGCATTGATGTGGAGGGCTAGTAAAGATGTTTCGAAGCCCAAGTGGGAGATTGTTGTGTTGTGGGCTCCGATCCATCTTGGGTCGGGCCCTGAAACAGCCCAATGACAAGCTGCAGAAAAGGGTTAGGGGCAGCCGGCCCTAACCCTAATCTGCCTCAACTTATTTATGTTAAGTTTTTATTGTCTTTTATTATAAATACCCACATATGTACTTGTAATCTTTGAGTCTTGAAAGTAATAAAAAGAAACCCTGGTTCGTAGCCCGTGGACGTAGGTCAATTCTTGACCGAACCACGTTAAATCGCTGTGTTCTTTACTGCTTTGATTATATATTCTGTGCTCGTGTGTTTGTGTGTGTGTTCCTTTCTGCCGAGAACAGCAACAACACTGCTGCTGTATTTCTGCTGCTGCCGCCGCCAAACCTACAATCAGCAAGGCTGCTGATTGCCATCGACAACCACCAGCAGCCGCCATTATAGCCGCCGCAAAGAGGTTTTGCTGCTGCCAAGAACAGGCTGTTGCCCTGTTCTTTTCTGTGCGCCACTGCTGCTGTTGTTTGGGCTCTGTTTCTGATCAAAGAACAGCCACAAAACAGATTTTGTTTTCTGGGTATTCTGTTCAGTTTGATTAGTTCAAGTTATTGGTTGTTTAGTTCAATTATTTCCGCTGCGTAATTCTGTTCATTATTGCTATCATTATCTCGTCACTCGTTTTAGAAATCGATTAGAAATACCGACAAGTTCTTAAGGCCCGAGCCGTAGTATTGTATTGATTTCCGTGCCCTATCCGAATCCTCGGGTCAGCCGCGTACACGTAATACCTAACAACAACATATGAATATAAGTTATATAACCAAAATGAGATAAACCACATGCCTGAAAACAATGCCCACATCCCTTTCCATTCAAAAAAATATTTTAATTTCCTGCAGCGATCATCGAGTTAAATGGAGGATCGTGCACATCGTCCTCCTATCCACAAGCCGCCCCTGCTGGTTATAAAGACAACTAGAATAGTAATAAATGGGCATCGGCCCAAATTTATGTAAAATACATTGTCACTATATAATTATGTTTCATATTTGTATCAACAAAATCGGTATTTGTTACATGAAAATATCATTTCATTACCTTTACCAGAACCGGTTTCGGGTCCATATCAAGTCGCTAGACCAGTATTATTGCTCAAGCCATTACGTTTAACACTTTATTTCCAGTTCTCTTTCAACCAATTTATATATAGCACCATAACGGTATTTTATAATCGTATACGACATTTTGCAAATATAACAAAAATTTAACTATGACATTACGAAATTTGTAATAGATGCATTTTTATATAGGAACATATTAATTCACCGCAGGTCCCATATCATAGATATACGTAAAACACTTGTGCATGTAAGGCTAGAAACAAAAAAAATTTCAATTACACATATCAAAAATGTGAACCGACAAACATAAAGTATGCACGTATGCACTAAACAAATACGTAAATTGACATATATCCACAAGACATGTGCATTAATAACATATCATACAATATAAAAAAAAGGTGGTGCTGGAGACACCGCAGATGTTTTAGGAGAGACACCTGACCTAACCGTTACGGTTAGGCCTAAACGTGAGAGTTTGAAACCTAAACGTGACGGCTTGACCTAAACGTCACGTATTGATGTACTCCCGACAAAAGTACACTAATAAAGACAAAAGTACACTGATAAAGAGGCATGGGTCTGAAACAAAACGTGACGGTTTGCCCTAACCGTCACGGTTAGGGTACGAGGTACACTTGATGTTGACAGAAAGTTTCATGAAACCCAGGTACCTACCACTTCGAACCATCATGGTTAGGCCGAACCGTCACGGTTAGGCCAAACCGTGATGGCTTCTCGTCCAGATTTTTCTATATACATGCACTTCATGGTTTCATGCAACCAACCATCACGAACCATCACGAAAAAAACTTTAATTCATCGTTTCAAAAACACATAATTCGAAAACAATGTCGGGTTCAGGAGATCATTATCAAAAGCCAAAGCTTTCAGATTTGAATGAGGAGCCACCTATCAAAAATTCGAACCAGGTTGAAGTAGTGTCTATTTTATTATAAATGTTTATTTGAAATATCTAACCATTACCTTTTTAGGAATATTACGTATACGGGAGTCACCCTTCGTGGGGGTTAGAGGAAACTAGCCCGTCGAACACATTTGCTGAAGAGGAGTACAACTCATATTTGGACCGACGGGTTACGGTGAAGGGTACAAACATCCCCCTTACCATTCTTACGAACATGCCCCGAATCCGTACCACTCACAAACTGTTAGGGATACTATGTAGTCATAATTGTAATCATCAGTTTTAATGATACACAATGAATATATTTGTTTATGATTATGTTTATTTAATAATTATTGTATGATTAACTAACATTATAATTTCTATGTTATGGTTATATGTATTGGAACAACTGCGGATGAGTAAATTGTTCTTCCGTAGATGTTCTTAGGAACATAACTGTACATCCGTGGATCTCCTGCGGAAGAACAACTTCAGCTGAACAAGAACAGACCAAGTGCTGGAGGAATTGCTGCGGAAGACAATAACTCCTACGGAAGCATAAGTTGCTGCGGAAGCACGAACAGAATAGCTGCTACGGAAGACTAGTTTCCTGTGAAAGAGTATTTTCTTACGGAAGACAAATCAACACTTGTATTACACATCAAGTGGTCAATCCAAAGTCAACAAGTCAACGTGGCAAAGCAACAACAACATTAATGAAGATTGAAGATGTATGATTCAAGTGAATATTCCAAGTCACTTCAACAATCTTATCTTTATTAGAATCATTGTAAAATACGAACTCCCATGCCGATAAATGTGGCTGAGGATTCGGATAAATATTGTTAGCTTAATTATAGCGATAAGTTAGCAATAGATTAGAACAGAATAGGATCTCTTTATATAACATGAGATCAATAATATTAAAGAATAGAACAGAAGTCAATTTTTCTGGAAACACAAAAAGCAATATAGAGCAATATAGAGTATTACAGCAATATAGCAAGCATCATCGGAGCAAGAGCATCATCGTATCAGTAATTTATTTGAGTAATTATTCTTTTCGTGTATTTTGTTTGGTTAATCGTTAAATCAACAAGTATTGATAATTCCGCGATCAATACTTGTATAAATCAAGTTTGAAAATTTCTGATCGATCCTTGGATTAACAAGTGGTATCAGAGCTTGGTGCTCATTGATCCAGATCAATTGATCTATCAAGTTTGGTTGGAGTATAACGATTCTGTTTATAATCATTACATCAATTAACATGAGTAATTCGGTAGTTGGTGCATATCAACCTCCCAAACTTGAAAATAAGTCTGATTTCAAAACATGGGAAATTAGATTCAGGAATCATGTTAATTACACAGATTCAGACCTATGGGCTTCAATCACTGAAGGTCCTTATATTCCACCGGCATTGGGTGCAGACTACAAGGACAAAAATCAACCCATAAGTCTTAAGAATCTATCACCTGATAATGCCAAGAAAGTCAAGATTGACATCAAGGCATATAGCATGCTCACTATGGCTTTGCCAGAAGAGCTGCTGATCAGGTGTGAATCCTACAAAACCGCTAACTCATTATGGAAAATCCTGCACACTCTGTGTGAAGGAAGTGACGAGATTAGAAGCATTAAAAAGGATACTCTCCGAGCTCAATATGAAACATTCCATCATATTCCTGGTGAGTCAGTTCCTCAACAGTTACACAGATTCATGAAACTTGTTACTGAGATGAACATCCTTGAGCTTGAGTACAGCAACGAAGAGCTCAACAAAAAGATGCTTCACTCCCTATAGCTCCTTATTCCTGGAATTGAAGATGAGAAGGTAGAAGCCCTGGAATTGGATGAGAAGACAAGGAACAAGAGTGTGAAAGCACCTATAGCTCCTTATCAATTTAAGGAATTGAAGAACACTGGAAGTGCTTTCATATCCAATGAAACTGAAGACAAATCATGTGATGAAAGTGATGAAGATGAAGAGACAAGCTTCTATGCTGCCAAGACCTCTAGCCCAAGCACACAGAGTCATCAACAGAGGAAATCCAAATCCAAAACCGATGAATCAAATAAGAAAAAGAAAAACAAACAAACAGAACCACTTGCTGTGATTTTGGAGTCTGAAGAACAGAAAGCAGCCTTTGCAGCGTTTAGTTCCAGTTTTCAGGCATATTTGGGAAGCACTCTTACTCCGGCCCAATTCTGCCAATAAGATTTAGAAGAACTTCACCCTGATGAAGTGGAAGAGATGGACTTACAATGGCAAATGGCAATGATTGCATATAGAGCCAAGATGTATATGAAAAGAAACAAAGGACTCTCAGTAGGAGGAAGATCAACTAAGATTGGAGTAGACAAGTCCAAAGTCAGATGCTTTAAATGCAATCTATACGGACACTTTTCAAGAGAGTGCAATAACCATCAACAGCAGGCTGCTGAACAAAGACAACCCTCAAAGAAGTTTCTCACTACCTAATTAACCAATACTGAATCCCCACCATTAGCTAACAATAACACAAGTAAATTTAATGCTAAAGAAACTGGTTTAATTATTTTGCAGGATGGTACTTGTGACTGGAGCTTATATGAGAAAGAAGTTTTGCCTGAAAATCAAGCATTAATGGCCAACATAGAAAACAAAGTTCCACCAATGTCTGCGAAGGTAAGAGAAAGATTGTGTTCTCAAACTTGTATAGATGAGGTAGAAAGATGTAGACCACATGCTCAACAGCTGGCTGATAAAGTAAAGGAAACCTTACTTTTAAATGAATCTCATGTACGAGAACATAAAATTTATCAAGTCAAAATAAATTCGTTACAAAAGGAATTGGATAAACTTGTGTCTGAAAATTATAACTTAAAAGCACAAGTTGAGCATTTGACTACATCGTTAACTAAATCCATGTCGGATCATGCATCTACGGAGGTGAAGCTGCAAAAATTCCAACTGTCAGCATAACAATATGAGAAGTTGTTAAACTCTCATATTGAAGCTAAAGACAAAACTGGACTGGGATTTCATGCAGTTCCACCACCAATAAACGATAATTATACCTCTCTGCCAGAATCCATGACAAATGGTTTATCGAATCATTTTGTGTCTAGTAACATGTCTGAGTCTGAATATAATTCAAATGACAATTTAACTAATGACACTAATAATTCTGAATCATCAAACTCAGAACTTTCAAAACAAAACACATCAAAATTAGATCATGACAACTATGATGATCTAGATGATAATGATGAAACTGAACATAAAAGTTTGTATAAGGGAGAAACAGATGTGAAAGATTACTCAATTCCAAAGGTTTTAACTGAATATAAATTACCCTATCCACCTAAACAAAGAAACCTTCTAAAAACACTCCAAACAAGAGTAAAACAATTAAATGAGGGTGTACATGCACAAATCAAGCAAACAAAAAAGAAGCTAGTAATAGAAACCTCAGAAAACCATGTGAACTCAGCAAATCATCCACGGAAAAGATCATTAAAAGCAACAGAAATCATACTGAACAGACAACAAACTGATAAACTCAAAACTAAGCATAAGAAAATTCAGAGTAAACAAGAACAATATGACAATCTGCCAGGAAGTGGTAAGAATTCATCATCAACAACCATAAAAAGAGAGATTAAGCTGCATAAAGCCAGTACAAAGAAACAGTCTAAGGATAAAGCTGTATCTGATAGTGAAGCTGAAGACATGTACTGCAAATGGTGTGACATGCACAATCACAGTACAAAGACTGCTACTTCAGCAGTTATTGTTCAATATGCAACATGAACAATCACATGACTAGTGATTGTTACTTTAACAACTATTGTGCAATATGCAACAAAAACAATCACTCTACACAGGAGTGTTTCTTCAATAAGAAAAACAAAACAAAGATTATAAGGAAAAAGAAAGCAGATACCTCTGAGTCAACTTCACTGTTATCAGATGAAGACCAACATAGAGGAAAACAACGGAAACAAACAGAAAAACAAAGGGTTATTAATGAAACAGACACAATGTTGCCAATAAACAAAAAGAAGGAAGAACAGCAAGTTCAAAGAAAGACTCCTCACAAAAAGGTAGCACTTAATGATGAGGATGACTTCTTTGATCATTTTGACAAAGGGAATCATGTACCTCAGTCTAGATCAAAGAATTCAGAAACATTCCCTGGACAATCCTCATCATCTACAACAAAAAAGAAGTCTACAAAGAAAGAAAACACTGACCAAGTCAGTATAACTCAAGATAAAACAACCTCATCATTATCCCCAAAGTCACACAAATACAAAGCAAAACACAATGAAAAAATAGATAACAAATCCAACATAGAAAACGCAAGACTCTTACATGAGAAAGTTTCTATTTTAGATCATAATAACAAGCCCAAGACCATAAAGGCTTGGGCTCCTAAGTCTAACTGAGCTCATTTTTTTGCAGGAACATCCAAGGAGGGCTGACAACAAGTGGTATGTTGACAGTGGCTGTTCCAGACACATGACAGGAAACTGCACTCTCCTGCAGGACTTCGCTCATAAGACTGCTACATATGTAGCATTTGGTGGGGATAAGAAGGGAGATAAAATCAATGGGGAAGGGAGTGTAACAAATGGAGTTCTAAAATTTAAGAAAGTCAACTTTTGTGAAAACTTGTAATTTAATTTACTAAGTGTCTTTCAAATATGTGATCAAAATTACACAACTTTCTTTGACAATTCTAACTGTTACATTCTTAAGCCAGGATTCAAAATTCCAGAAGACTACATTCTTCTTAAAGCACCAAGAAAAGGTAACACATATGTGTTGGACATGAACAACACATCTTTAACAACAAAGGAAACGTGTCTGATATCTAAATCTTCAGAAGATGAGTCACATTTGTGGCACAAAAGAATGGCACACACCAACATAAAGAACATGAATAAACTGGTGAAAAATGACTTAGTCATTGGTATGCCGAAAAAGGAGTTTTATTGTTCTAATCACTGCTTATCATGTTACAAAGGAAAACAACATAAAGTCTCTCATAAAATAAAAACAATCAACTCAAACATAACACCGCTCAAGTTACTGCACATGGACCTGTTTGGCCCAACTAATGTGTTAAGCATTAGAAAAATACAGTACTGTTTGGTGATTGTTGATGATTTCACAAGATTTACATGGGTATTTTTCTTTAGGAATAAAAGTGAAACATCAGAAATTATCATGGAGTTTATCACTAAAATAGAGAACCAACTTGATTTAAGAATCAAGATATTAAGAAGTGATAATGGAACTGAATTTGTTAACTATGTCTTAGACTCTTTTTGCAGGGAAAAAGGTATAGCCAGACAGTTCAGTGCACCTAGAACTCCATAACAGAATGGAGTTGCTGAAAGAAGAAACAGAACGTTAATTGAATCAGCTAGAACAATGCTAGCTGATTCACATCTGCCAATAACATTCTGGGCAGAAGCTGTGAACACTGCTTGCACAGTTCAAAATAGAACCTTAATAGTGAAAGAACACAACAAAACACCTTATTAAAAGAAAACTGTTTATAGGATATCTTAAAGCTTTTAGGTGTCATGTATCTGTTTTAAACACAAAAGAACAATTAGGAAAATTTTCTGAAAAAGCCTATGATGGTTTCTTTGTTGGTTATTCATCAACTTCTAAATCATATAGAGTATACATTCCATATGATAACATAGTGGAAGAAATCCCTAATGTATCTTTTGATGAATCTTTATTTACTCAATCAGTAAAAGGGTCATCATGGTTATTTGATATAGATGCTTTAACTAACTCATTTAATTCTGGTTATCTTAATGTGACAGATGCTACGGATACATGCTACCCCTATGTTCCTCCAAACATGGGTGTACCATTAACAGCTGATCCTCCTAGAGTACCATCTCAAGAGAAAATCAGTGAGCGTGACCCTGGTACATTAGCACAAAAAAGTAGTGATGATACCTCCTTGCCACCATCTATATCCGTAGAAGTGTCACCTTCCGCAGATGATACACAGAAAGGTTCCCAAAATCAGAATGTGTTTACAAACATCCCAACACCATTGTCACATACAGATATACCATACCAGAGCCTACAGCTGAACTTGTACCTCCTACGGACAGCATGCCCACACCCACGGAAGACATTACTCGACCTACGGAACCACAGTCGGCTGTACCAGATGAGTTGGATTATTTCACTAACTCACCATCTCAACAAACTCCATCCTAACAAATAAACATCAGCAATCTGGAGTCATCTATCCAAGTTAATGATGTCCCAACTAATAGAACTCACAAGTATCACCCAATTGATAACATGATAGGCAACCTGAATAGCAGAACAACAAGAAACAAGGGGCAGCAAACATTTGTTTGTACTCATGTTTTCTGTCTCAAGTAGTTCAACCAAACATCACCGAGGCATTGAAAGACAACAACTGGATTGAAGCAATGCAAGAAGAGTTGCAGCAGTTCAGAAAACAAAAGGTGTGGAATCTGGTTGATCTCCCTGAAGGCCAATATCCCATTGGCACCAGATGGTTATTCAAGAATAAGTTGGATGACAGAGGAATCATTATCAGAAATAAGGCAAGGTTGATAGCACAAGGATACACACAAGAGGAAGGCATAGACTATGATGAAGTCTTTGCCCCCGTAGCAAGAATTGAAGCAATCAAAGTTTTCTTAGCCTATGCCTCATTCAAGAATTTCATAGTCTATCAAATGGACGTTAAGTGTGCTTTCCTATATGGAAAGATTGATGAAGAAGTGTATGTCTCTCAACCACCAGGCTTTGAGGATCCTAACTATCCTCATAGAGTATATAAACTTAACAAAGCCTTATATGGTCTACATCAAGCGCCAAGAAAGTGGTATGAGACATTATCCAAGTTTCTGCTGAAACATGGATATAAAAGAGGAACAATTGATCAAACTCTTTTCTTAAAACATGAACATCAAGATCTCTTAGTAGTTCAAATATACGTTGATGATATTATATTTGGATCAACTAACAAGAGATTATGTGAAGAGTTTGAGTCACTAATGCAATCTGAATTCCAAATGAGTTCAATGGGAGAACTGACATTCTTCCTGGGATTACAAGTTCATCAGAAACCAGATGGCATATTCATTAACCAGGAGAAGTATGTACTTCAAACACTGAAGAAATACAATTTGACCGATTCTTCCTCATGCAAAACACCAGCCTCTACCATAGACAAAATTACACCAGATCCAACAGGGAAGTCTATTGACCAGAGATTGTACAGATCTATGATAGGTTCATTAATGTACTTAACTGCTAGTAGACCTGATATAATGTTTGTTGTGTGTGTGTGCTAGGTACCAAGCAGATCCAAAAGAGTCACATCTAAATGCTGTTAAAAGGATATTTCGATACCTCAAAGGAAAACCTGCACTCGGATTATGGTATCCTAAAGAAGGAGACTTCAAATTGTATTCATACTCAGACAGTGACTATGGAGGTTGCAACAATAACAAGAAATCCACTACTGGTGGATGTCAATTCTTTGGACCAAGACTTGTGTCATGGCAGTGCAAAAAGCAGACCAATGTATCAGTATCAACAGCTGAAGCTGAGTACATAGCTGCTTCAGCAGGTTGCTCTCAGGTTTTATGGCTACAAAACCAATTACTTGATTATGGGTACAATTTTCTTCACACTCCCATACATATAGACAACTCAGCTGCTATGTTTATAACTGCTAATCCAGTCCAACATAGTAAAACAAAACATATAGAAATTAGATATATTTTCTTAGAGACTGCTCAGAAAAGGATTAATTAAGTTGGTCAAAGTAGACACAATACATCAGCTTGCTGATTTATTCACTAAGGCCTTTGACTCTGTAAGATTTAATTTCTTAATAGAATCATTAGGAATGATGAACTTAGAATAAATCCAACATCTAAACAACACACATAGGAGCCCGCCAATTATTCTCATATAAATATCCCAACTCCTGTGTAAGGGATCAGATAATCTACGGAAATGATATTATGCTATAACTGCCATATGCCCTACTTTCACTTTAACTAGTATCTACTGAACAGATGTGTTGGATATATAAATAGGTTCAGCTTGAGTGAAAGATAAGTTCTGTCATGCCTAACCTGACATTTAGATAACTTAGTTGGTCAAGTCATTGTAAGGAGGCATAAGTTACTCTACTACGGAAGTGCCCAACTCATTACACATGCACACGTACTATGTTGTAACACCTTATAACCTCTATCTTTGCGCATCTTGACTCTTTGTTTTGTGTAAGCAACGACCTGAGTCAATGGACACCTCTGTTTTACGTAAGTAAAGACCTGGTGTCCTGATGCTAAATCTCAAAAAGGATCAAGTATATCATACTGAAAGAGCTACATATATATCAACATTAATAAGATTTTGACGAAATCTTAAGACAAAGCTTATAATCTACGGAACATGGGTTAAGTGTGCTATGGTGATGATAAGCACCTTCTGGAAGGGACAGACTTTAATGCCACCTTATATGATGCATCCATATGAGTTGCTCTTAAATTCTCACCAAAACATGATAATTAGCATGACATACTAGACATATACTCTTGTTTGAATTTGTGCGGA
The DNA here is from genome assembly GCA_025506505.1 of Flaveria sonorensis. Taxonomy (NCBI): domain Eukaryota; kingdom Viridiplantae; phylum Streptophyta; class Magnoliopsida; order Asterales; family Asteraceae; genus Flaveria; species Flaveria sonorensis. The sequence continues at coordinate 36,194,620 of CM046424.1, forward strand.
TCACAATATTTGCAATCTGCACTAGCTCGGTAGCTAACTAATTTTACCATACAAATGAAGGGGTGTGGCAGATCAGTAGTATGATCCTTCAGGTTATCCAATCCTTGCCTATGCATAAAATTGCCCTTTCTATGATAATTAGTTAACAATAATGACTATGAATTCATAGCCTTCTCATATAAATTTTTGATAAATTCATGATTCATCACAAATTTAGGGGGAGTGATCAATTCAAGAAACCATTCGCTGCGGAAGACAAAACTTCATCTTCCGTAGATAAAAAGCAGAAATTTAGTCTTCCGTAGATGAAATACGGAAGAAACATCCCTGTGAACTGCTTAGATATTAATTGCACTATTACTTCTTTATTAATTAGTTGAGTAATAATTACATAGTTTATTAATAATGTAAATATCCTCGGAAGAGTAGAAAGTGTAAGCGGGTCACACATATTAGACACCTTGTTGAAAAAGTGCAACTGGGTCCCACATGGTTGACAGGCTGTCCGATAAGGTATATAAGCACAGTTTGACTGTCCGCATTCTTATTCATCCAAATTCACCCAAATTTCCTTCAACCAAAAAAATTACCAAAACCTAGAAATCCCTTGACTCGTAATCATCCTCAGGATCTTTAACTACTTCATCATGACTAATCGATTCTCTCAGGACCATAATGTATGTGTGTTCCTAGACCCCTGGGTAGAAGATGAATGCAGACCTATCATTCACTACCTAAGAAGGTCTCGACTCTTCTATGCACTCTCTGCAGATCCAGTCATCTATCTTTCACACATGACGGACTTCTGGAACACAGCCAGAATTGAAGAAGGTGATGGAGGACAGACCATTATAGCCACGGTAGGGAATTTACCCCTTTGGGTGAATGAAGAGATAATTCGGAGTGCATTGGAACTAGGGGAGGAGGAAGAAGGGTATCCGGATGTATTCAACCATGAATACATCCAGAAAGTTTTCGGGTTGATGGGATATGTCGGAGATTACCAAGATGGAGAAATCAAGAAGGGCAGACTGTGCAAACCCTATCGATTTTTGTGCCACACCTATCTGAAGTGTGTATCCAACTGAAAGTCTGGTTTGGATAGGTTCTCACGGCACATATCTTCAGGAATCATAGGAATATTCGAGGGCAGAAAGTACAATTATGCCAAATACATAATGAACTGCCTCTGCGACTACATAAGAGTACAAAAGGAGAACAAAATGTTCATGTTCTCAAGGTTCATTCAGCTGATGATCGAAGAGCAAATGCCCGAAGTGGAGAAGGAAGGGGACGTAGGAGTGCAAAGCCACCTCAATAAGTCCATCTTGAACAAACTAAAGGGACAGTATGAGGGAGGTGGAGTGGATTTGTTCCCTCATGTTCTGGATGAGGAAGAAGACAGCCCTGAAGAATTGAGATGGGTAGAGGAGTAGGAAAGTTCAAGCTCATCAGCCCCTTCTGCTGATAACTCCCAACCTCAAACACCACTGCATACCTCACCCAAATCACCCCAACAAGAGTCACAGTCACCACCGTCACCCATCCACTTGACCACTTCAAGTGAATCCAGCTCATCTGCCAAATCAGCTTCCTCAGCTAAAACTGAGGGCACTGAACCTGTTACACTCTCACCCACACTCACTGATCCACTCAACTCTCCCACTCAAACAGAACCACTCAACTCACCCACTGCAACTGAACCGATTTCCTCCCTAACACCTACCGAACCAATCATCTCACCTACCCCCACTGAACCCATCGATAGCCCAACACCAACTGAGGAAATCAACCTAAATGAGGATGCTTATGAGGTTGTCAATGATGAAGATACAGAAGAGATTTGTATGGAAACTGAAGAGGAGAATATGGTTGAAGGAGAAGTACAACAAGAGGGTGAATATGTTGAAATCACTGCTTATGATGAGAATGATCTGAGAGAGGATGAGATCAATGTTGTAAGCAATATTTGGTGGCTGAGTACAACAAATTGGTGGTTAAAGGAAACAAGAAGCTAGCAAAATTAAGGAGATTGAAGAAAGAGTTGAATGAGAAAGAGGCACTTCTGGATGATAAAGATGACACAATCAGTAGCCTGTAAGGTAGACTGAGAAGATTAAGAGAAGATGCAGTGATGAACAATGAAGTGATTGATGCATTGCTTGACTTGGTGAATGAACAATCAGCAATGCTGCAGTCAAAAGATGATGAAGTAGAGAGGTTGAAAAAGATGGTTTCTGAAGCTGAACAGAGCAAAGGTGATACAACTATAATCACCTACAGTAGAAAAAGAAAATATTTTAGGAAAGTTGCTGGTGTTCTGGGTGAATCATCAAAGAAATCCAAACTGGATTCTTCAGAGCAAGCAGCCACAGTTGAAGAAGCAGATGAAGAAAGTGATGATGAATGGGAGGAGTTGACAAAGGAGGATCCTGAGAAGAAGAAAAATGAAGGAAAAGAAGCAGCAGAAGAACAGCTCTTGACAACTGAAGACATACTAGAAGAGAGGCCCCAATCTACCTTGTTTATGGAACTGATCAATAACGGGTTTCCATATGACATGGTAGAAAGGATGAACATGTCAGAGTTGGTTCAAACTGTCAAAGAATTTGATGCTGCAAGACTGATGCTCCCAGTCTGTACTTATGAGACCTTCAGCATATCAAGAATATGGAGAGAATTAGAAAGGACTTGGGGCACTATGACACAGCAAAGCTGACAAGATACAACATGACCTGCTGGTTGCAGAGTCACAACCTCAAGTCCTATGAGCTTAAAAGCAGATCCATTAGAGAACTCAGGGCAATAATGGAACATGTTATGAAGACTGAACTGGAAACAGGAGTCAGATTTAGAACCGGAGCCCCCAACCCTGCATATCAAAAGCAACAATCATGAACTTCTGCTGAACCTACTATGGTTCAAGCAGCAGACATGCAGAAGGATAAAGAAAAATTGATTAGAGTGCCAAGGGAGCTCGCTCCTCACAAGATTTGGCCTCTAGGAACTACTGTGAGGGAGATTACTGAACAAAAATATACATTAATACAATTCTTTGATCTCATCACAGAACCTGAAGAAGCACAAGAGAATCAAATCATTGGATGGAAATATGATGGTGAATGGGACTGTGCACTGGTTAAAAGGGCATCTGGCATGGTGCAATACTTTCCACGAGTAGAACATTTACTAGCACTGCCTGATTTAGACCTGTATACATTGAGAACCATTTCCATCACCAATTACCCCATAAGTCCAAGAGGAAGAGAATTCTCCGGACTTGTGACCAAACTGAGTCATGAGTTCAAAGGAGATGTTCTCAGGGAAGCCAGAATGGTGGATGCAGAGCACCTGAAGAGAAAGCAAAGAAAGTCTCAGCCCAAATCTCGACTGGTTGATGAAGAATTCTTGAAGAGAGTTGGAGCTGAAGACCCAGCTAATGCATCAGTAAAAGTGATAGAAGGAAATCAGTTTTCTTGCCCAATCATAGAATGGGGGTATGTTGAAAAACTAAGGAATTGGTGCTACAAGGAATGATCCACAGAAAAAGGGCCAAAGCATCAGATTATTTGATCCTGTGGAAATCAAACTTCTGCACCCAAGCTACACTTCATATCTGTATGATAAATTTTTCCCAAGGCTGCAAGATCAACAATCTCAGAATGACCTGTGCTTGTATATACATCTCATCCAAGTGATTGACAAACTGCATGCCAAGGCACATAAAAGAAGAAGATATGAAGCTGGTCAGTTGATCGGATCAGAAATCAAACCTATCATAGAGCTAAGAATTTCAGATCAGGATGAATTGGAAGTGGTGTCCAATAATAGTGTTGTTGCAACACTCACCACAGAAGAGGATGTCCTTGGTCTGAAATACAAGACACTAAAGAGAATAAACAGAAGGCCAATTCAGATCAAGTATGAGGATCAGCAGAAGGCCGTAGATTACTTTAAGTCTAGGATTTTGTCTAGAATACAAGAGCTCAGTGTCTTAAACCAATGATTACTAGAGTCTAAACCTAAGGGGGAGTACTGTTAGGGATAGAACTCTATGTATAGGTTTAGATGATGAATCACTCTATGTAGTCATAATTGTAATCATCAGTTTTAATGATACACAATGAATATATTTGTTTATGATTATGTTTATTTAATAATTCATTGTATGATTAACTAAGATTACAAGTTCTATGTTATGGTTATATGTATTGGAACAACTGCGGATGAGTAAATTGTTCTTTCGTAGATGTTCTTAGGAACATAACTGTACATCCGTGGATCTCCCGCGGAAGAACAACTTCAGCTGAACAAGAACAGACCAAGTGCTGGAGGAATTGCTGCGGAAGACAATAACTCCTACTGAAGCATAAGTTGCTGCGGAAGCACGAACAGAATAGCTGCTACGAAAGACTAGTTTCCTGCGGAAGAGTATTTTCTTACGGAAGATAAATCAACACTTGTATTACACATCAAGTGGTCAATCCAAAGTCAACAAGTCAACGTGGCAAAGCAACAACAACATTAATGAAGATTGAAGATGTATGATTCAAGTGAATATTCCACGTCACTTCAACAATCTTATCTTTATTAGAATCATTGTAAAATACGAACTCCCATGCTGATAAATGTGGCTGAGGATTCGGATAAATATTGTTAGCTTATAGCGATAAGTTAGCAATAGATCAGAACAGAATAGGATCTCTATATATAACATGAGATCAATAACATTAAAGAATAGAACATAAGTCAATTTTTCTGGAAACACAAAAAGCAATATAGAGCAATATAGAGTATTACAGTAATATAGCAAGCATCATCGGAGCAAGAGCATCATCGTATCAGTAATTTATTTGAGTAATTATTCTTTTCATGTGTTTTGTTTGGTTAATCGTTAAATCAACAAGTATTGATAATTCCGCGATCAATACTTGTATAAATCAAGTTTGATAATTTTTGATCGATCCTTGGATTAACAGAGCTGGATTACGAACATGCCCCGAACCCGTACCACTCACAAACAGAGTCGGATTATGGACCTGCCCCGTACCACTCACAAACAATGCCGGATCATGGACATTACGGACATCCCCCGTACCAGTCAGAACCAGAAGTTACACATGTGTCAGATACATTTAATGGGAATGACACAGATGAGAGTGACGGTTCAGTTCACCTTAAAGAAAACCATGGGAACACCGTGGAGCACGATGGGGATGAGGATCAGATAAGAAAGGCTATGGTTTCTTATAAAACCGATAAAGTACAAAGAGTTTTCATTCGTTTGTTTAAATTATTTACTTATTTGTTTTATATATTGTTTTTTATGTCTGGCTTTATAACGTTTTTAGCATTTTGATTCTTGTGAGGACATGGGGAAGTGGGCTAAAATGAGAGGACGCGAGCATGGGTGCGTCATTATGGTGGGTCGGTCATGGAAAAAGGATGTGGAACTCTTATGCAATCGTAGTGGTGAACCTAAATTCATTGGCACAAGCAGGCGTACTAGGAGCATAATGAAAGGATGCCCCTTTAAACTCGTAGGAAAGTACATAGGAAAGAGTGATAGTTGGATGTTGGAGGTGAGAAACGAGACGCACAACCACGATCCTATTGTGTACGAGGAGGGCCATGCGCATCTTAGGAAGATGACCGCCAAAAAATTGATCTTGTCGAGAAGTTACACAGGCAGCATGTGCGGCCACAACGCGTCCATTCAACCGTAAGGGAGCAGTTTCCCGACAGTGCATGTGTTGTTCAGGACAAATTCAATCTGACATCGAAGTTTAGGGCTGAAGGGAAAAAAGGCATGACACCAATGCAGGAACTTGAAAACCTGCTAGAATCTAAAGAGTTCGTGTATGAAACACGGAAGAATCCAGCAACTAAAGTCGTGGAAGATGTTATCTTTTGTCATCCTACCTCGTACAAAATGTGGCGCGCATTACCGCACATGATGTTGATAGACACGACGTACAAGACCAACATGTACAACATTCTGTTTGTTCATGTTACTGGCGTTAAGTCGACATCGAAGTCGTTTTGTATTGCGCACGCATTTATATTGAGGGAACTACAGGACAACTTCACATGGGTCTTGGAGCGGATCAGAGATATGCTCAATGGGTGTGTGGAGCCTCGCGTTATTATCACAGACAGGGACCATGCCCTGATGAGCACATGTGACATAGTGTTCCTGAGTGCTACTAAAAACCTATGCAGGTGGCACGTTAGGGAGAATATCAAGAGAAGGTGGAACATCCATTTCAAAGTAAAAATGTGGAAGGATTTTCCATACTGTTGGAAGGTCCTATGTTCGTCTCCCACAGAGGCATTATACGATTACAATTGCATGAAGATAGAAGAAATGTTAAATGATGATGGTAAACATGGTAAGAATTTCATAATTATTGTTACTCTAATAATCTATTTGTTCATTTTATAAAATTTGTTATTTCTTTCAGATGTGTGAGAATATATTTGGAATAATTGGTTGGTGCCGTACAAAGAGAAATTTGTTACTTGTTGGATGTACGACCGTCTCAACTTTGATAAATATGAAACTAATAGGGTTGAGGGGCAACACGCCAACTTCAAGAGTTACCTCACAGGGACCAATAATACGTTGCACACACTTGTTGGATATGTCTATAACCTCGTGCGTGGCTAGGAGTTTGAAATCTGTAAAACATTCGAGGTGTCACATGTGAAGATTAAAAAAGACCATCGACTGTAATTATTTTCAAAATTGCATTATAAGGTATCTATTTTTTGCATTAGCCTCCTAGAATCAGAGTTGACGAAAATGGAAATGATTCAGGAGTCAGGGGGTTCATATGGACACCAGTTGTCCACGTTCATGGGCTTGCCATGTGCTTGTCGTTTGGAGGTATACTTCCGGGAAGGTAATATATACTTGAAATACATTTTTTTACCATTGTCACATGATGCATATTTTTCACTAATAATTTAAATCCAGGCATACGTATTCCACTCCATGCGGTAGATCCACACTGGAGGAAGCTTGATTTCGAGCCGGCGTACGTCGTGCCACCTGAACCCGACTACGATAAGAAATTTTATGACTTGAAACAAAAGGTCATGTCGTCGTCCAATACTCAAGTAAAAAAAATCGGTTTAAAAAAATGTACGACTCTTTGTTTTCAAGCAAGTCAAAACTTAAAGAGCCTGAGGTGCGTCATGACGGACGTGGTCATCCGAATCTTAAGGAGCAACAAAGAAGAGCGGACTCCAATACATCACAATATGAGGCTGCTAGACACAGGTCGTATACTTCCTCACAACAAACTATGCCTGACCCAGCGAGGCATAGCTCCTATACCCCTTAGTTTAAGATGCCCAACAACCATCCTAACCGGGCAAAGGCTGCTTCAAATGTACCGGTTGCGGGAGCTAACCTAGGGTTTCCTTTAATCTTGAAACCAAAAGACGTGAAGAAAGTTATAAAGTTTAAGGATCAGCTGCCCCAATGGATTCACCAGTACATTTCGAGTTTAAAAGATGTGCAGCCTGATGGTAACTGTGGTTTTCGGGCGATCGCGGTGGTTTTAGGGAAGGAGGAAAAAGAATGGGAGTGGGTTAGGCGACAAATGTTGTCGGAGATGACAGAAACATGTGGTATTGGCGGAGCAATTTGAACCACGACTTGCCTGGTTACTATGATATAGTTCGTAATAGCTTATATTGGTTTGGCACGACTCAACCCGCACCCGCGACCCATTGGCTGACTTTTCCGGCCCATGGACTCGTAATTGCGGAAACATTCACTTGTGTTGTCCATCTTATTTCTTTATTTGGCAGCCATACATGGTTCCCGCTGAGAACAGGCCCAGAACCATTGTTTACCTATCCAGTTGTAGCACTTGCTAATATTAACGAAGATCACTTTATTTGCATACAATTGGAAGGGGATTAGCCAATGCCCAATGTGGGCTATCATTGGCCGAGATTTGCATATAGAGAAGCACTAGAATGGAAAAATATTTTCCAGGATCGTTTAAACAATTACGTCACAATGATGGATCATCTAATAGGCACCGACCCTAAACCACTCACCACAGTTAATATATCAAGATAGCGTATGTATTAATGTATATTTTTGTATCATTGTATTTATTGCGGTTTTTGTATGTTTGTTATAGTAAATTAGCTCTAATTATTATTATTATTATTATTATTATTATTATTATTATTATTATTATTATTATTATAATCTCAATAATAATGATAATAATAATAATATTAATGATAATAATAATTATAAAAATAATAATAAAAAAAAGAAATAAATAAAACCGTGATTGTGAGACCAAACCGTCATGGTTAGGGTTTCTGATAAAATACTGGGGCAACCTCGAGAATCCCAGCTCCAACTACCCGCGTCACCCATCCAAAAAAAAGCTATCACGTCACGGTTAGGGCAAACCATGACATCTTCGTCATTGGCTCAAAAAAAAAAACATTTTCCTAAATAATTTTTTTTAAAAAATAACCCTCTTTAACTGGTGGTAGTGGGTTTTGAGCCCACGCCACTCCCATATTCCCCTTCCGTCTTAACCGGTCGGGCTAGGAGTGGTTCGCTGACTATGAAGGGAAATAATCATATTCATACGGGGAGTGTGAAAACGTCATGGTCTAACCGTGACGTTTTGTCTCAGGGGTGGCGTGTTTGACCAAAACCGTCACAGTTTGTTGACTAAAGCCGTCACACTTAGGGCTAACTATCACGTCTTTCTTGATATAAATGTCACGGTTAGCCCCAACTGTGATGTTTTAAGGCTACCCTAAACCATCTCTAAATCGATTACGATCATCTATATATATCAAAACGGGTATACTCTTCGTGAATATACACACACATCAACATATATACACATTAAGAACAAATACTCTTCGTAGATGTACGTACAAACATACATACATGTACAAACCGTGACGTTTTAAAGCTACCTTAAATCATCTCTAAACCAATTACGATCATCTATATATATCGAAACGGGTATACTCTTCGTGAACATACACACACATCAACATATATATACATTACGAACAAATACTCTTCGTAGACGTATGTTCAAACTATGACATCCGGTAATTTTCCGTTACCAAACTCCGTTAGTTCCGTTAGGTCTTGCATACACGTTTCGTGAGCACGCACTTGTTGTCGTTGAACGTTGATGACTTAATAATAATTAACAATGATTATCTGATAATAACTTGATTAATAATGTTGATTATTAATTTGTGGTTATGTGATTTATGAATTTTAAATATTATTTTTGAATTTTACTTGATGACGTGACAACGTGTAATATCTATTTGATTTATGTGTTTTGTTATTAGTTGAAATATATAATTATTAGTGTTGAATAATAATATACGAGTTGGAAGTTAAAACCATTTAAAAAAAGGTGTTAAAAGGTTATTTTTTATAAAAACTAGTAAAAGAGGAATTAAAGGGTAATTCTAATCAAGTCAAGTTGAACAAAACCCAACCCTAACCCCCTCCCCTCCCATTCGGCCGTAAACCATCTCCCAACCCCCTCCCCTTGCGATTTCAGCCTTCAAGCACCTCGACACAATCGGTTTTGATCAATTCCAAGTAGTACCAAGTGGAATTGTTGATCTATATCACGTTTAAGGTGAATTTCTCAACTAATTTTCATGATTTCCATCAATGATCAAACCCTAGTTCAATTAACATGATGAATGCCGAAATTGATGCTGTTTGAGGATGTTTTGATGTTAGTTGTACTGCATTGATGCTAGTTTATGTGGATTATGCAAGAAATTCATGGGTTTGATGCGTTGTTCATACCTTGCATAAGTAGAAACTTGTATGTATGACATTTGGGAATTATGATGAATTGATGATGTTAATCATGTTTAGATGATTGTTATGAAGTTGATTAAGTATAAATTTAATGAATTTACGAAAGAATTGGATGTTAGATTGGTTTTGGGTGTTACTTTCGCGAAAGGGAAACTTATTTATGTAGATCATTGGATATTGCTAATTGACTATGTTTATGATGTTAGGATCATGTTAGAATGTTTGTTGATGATGTCTAAGGTGGTAGGTTGTGTTGTTTGGGTTGTATGAATACTTGATGCACAACTTTGGAAATTTAGGCTCTTATGGAATATACATGATAATGGATGGTGTTAGGTGATTATGGAACTATGTTGGGATTATGATAGAATCATGATGATGCATGATGTGTTAGTTAAAATTTTAATTGTGGACTTCTTGGGATTTATATGTGTTGTTTGATAAACCATGGTGTATGATGAGCTTTATAGCACTTAAGGGTTTGTAATGTGGCATACGTGAATAACTTGTGTGATAACCATGTATGATGGATTGCTATACTTGATCAAACAAGAATTTAACTTGACATGTCACCGACGGGTCAATTGGGTCAACTTGGTCAAATGAGTCTTGTTTTCCAAAACCTTGGGTCAATGTGGTTATTGAGCACTTAGGGTTGTTAAGTTTTCTATGTATATGTACTTGTACTTGCGTGTTCTTGGAAACCTTTGAAGGGTTGTCTTTCCACTCATCATTAGCTTTTACAATCATTCGTTTGCGTACCAGGTGAGTTCAATGCCCCACTTTTACTTACTTCTCTTTTGGGGGAGAAAGCATACTTGGTTTTAAAACGCTTTACTGTTATAACATGTGTTTGGTAAGACATAGTAGGTTATACCATAGAAAGCCCTCACACTTTCGGATCGTTAATTAAGGAATCTAGCGGGAAATTTTGGGTAGTACTACTGGGTCTGACAAGCCCTACCCGGGTGACCAGAAGTCAACGGGTGCAACATTGTCCTAAACTACTAACAGCGTCACGACCTGGTATGTCGTGGCGGGAGGCAAACAGACAAACATAGTCAGCTTCGATCGTGAAATCACTATTGTTCTTTACTAATGAAATTAGACTAGCTATCTATTATAATGCACTTGTTTATATTTTATTAACGCTACTGTTTACGATAATTACAAACTCTTGAACTCACCAACCATCGTGTTGACACTTTTAGTATGCTTTTCTCAGGTTGTTTCTAGTAGCTGCCCATAGGAGCACGCACGTGTCAAGCATGCTTTGTTCAAACATTGTTTACTTTTAATTTAGCATTTTCTTACGTATTTTGGTTTGGGCGTGTGTTTTGCGTAGTTTAAATTTAGTACCTTGTGTTCGGATTATTTACAAAACGCTTCCGCAAATATTTTAAAGTTTCAAACTCTGATTTGTTTTAAAGGTTGCATATAGTGTCGTTCGGAGTAACTAATGACTGAGATCCTGGTTTGTTCACTCGCCTCGCGGTAAAACCCCACACGTAGATTTTGAGGGTGTGACAGATTGGTATCAGAGCCATTGGTTATAGGGAACTTGGTTGCATACACACTAGACTATAACCGCATAGTTTGTTAGTTAGTCATTACTTATCCCATACTGTATACTCATTGGCATACACGTCAAGTACCTCGCAACATGGCATTGTCTTCACGGGCTCTGGGTAAGAGGCCTGCACGTTCTGAGTCACCTCCTCCTCCTCCCGTACCTGATAGAGGATCTAACTGGCCCAGACATCCCTATCCTTCTAAAGAGATAGACTGGGATCAGCCTTTTGCGCTACCCGAGTGCGACACTCCATGGAACTGAGTTACTATCCCACCTATGTTGATCACATGGCCTACATGGAGAGTGTTCTAGCTATAGCTACTACTGGCCCTAGGACTAGGTCGGTGACTGCCTCTACGACACCTACCCTTCCTTCATTGTGTATTCCTCTCGAGCAGGCGGTTGCAGCTTTGGTTGCTACACTGGACATTGAGCGACAGCGCATCAGAGGACTTACTGATGAGAACTCCATTTTACGACACGAGATGCGTCAGCTGCGTTTACTGGTAGAGACACTTCAGGAGAGACTTTCAATGTCTATTGGTGGACATCATACCTTGGCTGATAATGCTTTTGCACTTACTGAGCGCATGTCCGCGCAAGAGCTTCACAGTGTAGGGACAGATGATAGATTGACTGAACTGGAGGCACAGCTAGCGGCACTTCAGATTGCGGATGCCCCTACACCTGGGGAATACCCTAATGAAAAAGACCCTGAAGAGGAACCTGAAGAAGAGCCGGAGGAAGACCCGGAAGAAGAAGAACCAGAAGAGATGGAAGAGGACAGTGATGGATCTGATGTGTTGGATTGATTTTTGCATTCATTTGACTTGGACTACATAGTGTTTCTTTTCTTTTTGAAACCTATGTGGGAAGGGTTGTTTCCCACCCAACTGAAAAACTGAAAATTTTGACATTGATGGAATATTTTGTGAATCATTTACAATTTATTTATCTTTGGCTATTATTTTGGTTATAAATGTTGTGGTTGTGACAAATTCATTATTTCTTACTATTTGCCATACTTCAATGAGATTAATATGTTGGATGTTACTCATTATTGTATTTGTGAATGTAAAGTCAAATTTGGACAGTCGTGGTAGAGGACGTGGACGTGGCCATGGATGTGGTGCCGGTGCTGTAAACATGACCCCAGTCGAATTAGCCGCCTTAATCAATCAACATGTACAGGTAGCGTTGGGCGCTCAAGCTGCCCAATTTGGAGGTAAACGATGACCCTGGTCATCAATTACGTAAATATTCTATTAGATGGTTAATCCGTTTGATTTGACTAAACAATCCAAAACATTGAATATAGGACCGCCAGCATGTATGTATAAGGCGTTCATGGACTTTAAGCCTCACACATACAGTGGAGCTGAAGGAGCCGTAGGGCTTGTGCGACGGTTTGAGAAGACCGAGTCAGTTTTCGTCAAGTGCAACTGTCCGACGGCGGACCAAGTGAAATACGCCACGGGGACACTTCAGGGTGCAGCGTTCTCGTGGTGGAATGCACAAGTGCAGATGCTTGGCCAGGCGATGGTGAATGCTTTACCATAGGACAAGTTTAAAGCGATGATGATGGAGGAATATTGTCCTCGCAATGAAGTCCAGAAGCTGGAAGCTGAGTTCTGGCAGTTGAAAATGGAAGGATCTAAGATCGAGGCTTACACTACGAGGTCTCACGAGTTGGCGACATTTTGCCCTGGCATGATCGATCCGCCGATCAAACGAATTGAACTATATTTGCGTGGCTTGGTTCCAGAGATACAAAGCATGGTGACTGCTGCGAAACTCACCACTATCCAACAGGTTATTCGATTGGCTCACAAGCTTACTGACCAAGCGGTGGAGCGGGGAAAGCTACCCAAACGGGGCGCTGTGGCAAGCATGCCTGACAATAAACGCAAGTGGGACAACTCTAGCAGCAAGGGATCTTCGTCAAATAGCCAATCTCAGCAACATCAGCAACAACAATAGCATACTCAGCAGCATCAGCATCAACAGCAGCAAAGGAGGTTTGATAACAACTGTAGTTTCAATCAGTCATCTTCTTCATCTTAGGGACAAGGTGGATACCTAGGGAAGTATCCCAAATGTAATCAATGCAACTACCACCATACAGGCAGGTGTGATAATTTTCGAAGCCAGCGTTATGGTAAGGCTGGACACGCAGCAAAGGATTTCTGTGGTGAGTTGATGAAGAAACCTCAGCAATCCCAAGAAACACCAAAAGGTTGCTTTGAGTGTGGAAAGGAAGGACACTACAAGAGGAATTGTCCTCAGTTGAAGAAGAACGGGAATGGTGCTGGAAACGGTGGAAACAACAACAACAACGGCAATGGTGACAATAACGGTGGCAACAACGGTGGAGCTAAAGTGAGAGCCTTTGTCATGGGTTCTGGTGAGGCTCTAAACGACCCTACTACTGTTACTGGTAAATTCCCTATTAATGGTCGTTTTGTTACTGTATTGTTTGATGCTGGAGCTGATAGAAGTTTTATCTCTACTAAGTTTAGTAGTCTCTTAAGTGATATGCCTTCTCCGTTGGAATCTAAGACCGTAGAATTAGCTCACACATCCTTAAGGGTTGCGAGATAGAGCTTGCTGGACATACTTTTGACATTGGCCTCATGCCTGTTATGCTTGGGAGTTTCGATGTGGTCATGGGCATGGATTGGCTGTCCGAGAAGCAGGCGGAAGTCATTTGCCACGAGAAGGTTATCCGCATTCCTCTCGTGGACGGCGAAATTCTTTCGGTTAAGGGCAAGAAAGGTGGTGCTGTGATAGGTATCATATCCTTTATGAAAGCGCAGAAGTGGCTACGTAAGGGTCGCTTAGCTATATTAGCCCTTGTGACTGACAAGCAACTAGAGGAAAAGAAGATAGAGGATATTCCGGTAGTTCGCGACTTTTCGGAGGTGTTTCCAGAGGATCTGCCTGGACTACCACCTCATCGTAAAGTTGAATTCCAGATTGATTTGACTCCCGGAGTAGCTCCGATTGCGAGAGCACCTTACTGGTTAGCTCCGAACGAACTGTAGGAATTATTTGTACAACTTCAAGAGCTATTGGATAAAAGATTTATTCGACCAAGCACATCACCATAGGGAGCACCTGTTCTCTTTGTCAAGAAAAAGGATGGCAGATTTCGAATATGCATCGACTACAGAGAACTAAACAAGGTTACGGTCAAAATTGATATCCTTTACCTTGTATAGATGATTTGTTTGATCAACTTCAAGGATCAAGCTACTACTCTAAGATTTATTTGAGGTTTGGATATCATCAACTGAGAGTCTGAGAGGAAGACATCTCAAAGACTGCATTCAGAACTCGTTATGGTCATTATGAGTTCTTGGTCATGCCATTTAGGTTGACAAATGCACCAGCAGTGTTCATGGATCTCATGAATCGTGTGTGCAAACCCTATCTCGATCAGTTTGTTATCATGTTTATCGATGACATATTGATCTATTCAAGGACCAAGGAGGAACATGAAGAACACCTATGTCTAATCTTGGAATTACTTAAAAAGGAGCAACTATACGCCAAGCTTTCCAAGTGTGATTTCTGGATACGTGAAGTACAGTTTTGGGTCACATTGTTAACGAGAAGGGAATACATGTTGATCCTGCAAAGATTGAGGCGATAAAGAATTGGTCAGTTCCCAAGACGCCTAGTGAGATACGATAATTTCTTGGACTGGCAGGATATAATCGGCGATTCATTGAGGGATTCTCTAAGATCGCTCAACCTCTCATAGCCTTGACTCATAAAGGAATAACGTATAAATGGGGTGATAGTCAAGAGTCTGCTTTTCAGTTGTTGAAACAAAAAATGTGTAGCGCACCGATATTGGCATTACCGGAGGGAAGTGATGACTTCGTGGTTTATTATGATGCTTCTATCCAAGGACTTGGTTGTATCTTGATGCAGCATGATAAGGTGATAGCTTATGCCTCGAGACAACTAAAAGTACACGAGAAGAACTATACCACCCATGACTTGGAGCTGGGTGCAGTAGTTTTTGCCTTGAAGAGCTGGAGACATTACTTGTACGGTACCAAGTGCACTATCTACACTGATCATAAGATTCTTCAGCATATCTTTGAGCAGAAGGAGTTGAATATGAGGCAGCGATGCTGGGTGGAATTGTTGAATAATTATGATTGCGCTATCAAATATCACCTAGGTAAGGCAAATGTAGTCGCTGATGCGTTGAGTAGAAAGGAAATTGCTAAGCCCCGACGAGTGCGAGCTTTGCAGCTTACGATTAGCACTTCCTTGCCTGAACAAATCTGAGAAGCTCAGACAGAAGCCTTGAAAGCGGAAAACATTGGGTCTGAATCCTTACGGGGAATGGACCAATAGTTTGAAGTGAAAACGGATGGAATTCGTTACTTTATGGACAGACTCTGGGTGCCTTTGTATGGAAATCTAAGGGACTTGGTTATGAGTGAAGCACACAAGTCTAAGTACTTTATACATCCTGGTTCTGACAAGATGTATCATGATCTGAGGGTGCACTATTGGTGGCCTAATATAAAGGCGGACGTAGCTACGTATGTGAGTAAGTGCCTAACCTGTTCGAAAGTTAAAGTTGAATATCAAAAGCCATCTAGGTTACTATAACAACCTGAGATTCCTATGTGGAAGTGGGAACAGAATTCTATGGATTTCATTACTAAATTACCCCGGACTCCCACTGGTTGTGACACGATATGGGTTATCGTAGATCGATTAACTAAGTCTGCTCACTTTTTGGCAATCAAGGAAACGGATAAAATGGACAAGTTAACTTGAATTTATCTGAAGGAGATAGTTTCGAGACATGGTGTACCGATCTCAATTATTTCTGACCGTGATGCTCGTTTCACATCATATTTTTGGCAATCGTTACAGAAATCTCTGGGTACGCGTCTAGACATAGGTACTGCTTATCATCCACAAACAGATGGGCAAAGTGAACGTACTATTCAAATATTGGAGGACATGTTACGTGCTTGTGTGATTGATTTCGGGAATAACTGGGAAGTTCACTTACCATTGGTGGAATTTTCTTACAACAATAGTTATCACACCAGCATTAAGGCAGCACCATTTGAGGCTTTGTATGGGTGAAAGTGTAGATCACCAGTTTATTGAGGGGAAATTGGTGATAGTCAACTAACAGGCCCCGAGTTGGTGCACGAGACTACTGAGAAGATCGTACAGATAAGAAACCGTATGGCTGCAACACGTGATCGATAGAAAAGCTATGCAGACAAGCGACGGAAACCTTTGGAAAGAATAGGCAAGCTTAATCCGAGATACGTTGGACCATTTGAGATTCTGGAAAGAATAGGTCCAGTGGCGTTTCGATTAGACCTACCTAATTCGTTGAGTGGAATTCATAATGTATTTCATGTCTCAAATTTGAAAAAGTGTTTATCAGACGAGACGATGATTGTACCACTGGAGGAAGTGCAAGTAGATGAACAACTACTATTCATTGAGGAACCAGTTGAGGTGATGGACCGTGAGGTCAAGACTCTTAAGCAAAGCAAGATACCCATAGTCAAAGTTCGTTGGAACTCAAAACATGGCCCGGAATTCACGTGGGAACGTAAGGATCAGATGAAGCTTGAGTATCCTCATATGTTCGAAACAACGATGTCAACCAATGGAGGTAATGATTAAATTTTGGGACGAAATTTCTTTCAACATGGGGATAATATGACAACCCACCCGAAACTCACTTGATTTCTTTGTGCCAATGCAATAGACCAGTGATGTAACACAACCATGTAACGCAATTTTCGGGACGAAAATTCTTTCAACATGGGGATAATGTGACATTCGGTAATTTTCCGTTACCAAACTCCGTTAGTTCCGTTAGGTTTTACATAGACGTGTCGTGAGCACACACTAGTTGTCGTTGAACGTTGATGACTTAATAATAATTAACAATGATTATCTGATAATAACTTGATTAATAATGTTGATTATAAATTTGTGGTTATGTAATTTATGAATTTTAAATATTATATTTGAATTTTACTTGATGACGTGACAACGTGTAATATCTACTTGATTTATGTGTTTTGTTATTAGTTGAAATATATAATTATTATTGTTGAATAATAATATACGAGTTGGAAGTTAAAACCATTTAAAAAAAAGGTGTTAAAAGGTTATTTTTTATAAAAAGTAGTAAAAGAGGGATTAAAGGGTAATTCTAATCAAGTCAAGTTGAACAAAACCCAACCCTAACCCCCTCCCCTCTCATTCGGCCGTAAACTATCTCCCAAGCCCCTCCCCTTGCAATTTCAGCCTTCAAGCACCTCGACACAATCGGTTTTGATCAATTCCAAGTAGTACCAAGTGGAATTGTTGATCTATATCACGTTTAAGGTGAATTTCTCAACTAATTTTCATGATTTCCATCAATGATCAAACCCTAGTTCAATTAACATGATGAATGCCGAAATTGATGTTGTTTGAGGATGTTTTTATGTTAGTTGTATTGCATTGATGCTAGTTTATATGGATTATGCAAGAAATTCATGGGTTTGATGCGTTGTTCATACCTTGCATAAGTAGAAACTTGTATGTATGACATTTGGGAATTATGATGAATTGATGATGTTAATCATGTTTAGATGATTGTTATGAAGTTGATTAAGTATAAATTTGATGAATTTACGAAAGAATTGGATGTTAGATTGGTTTTGGGTGTTACTTTCCCGAAAGGGAAACCTATTTATGTAGATCATTGGATATTGTTAATTGACCATGTTTATGATGTTAGGATCATGTTAGAATGTTTGTTGATGATGTCTAAGGTGGTAGGTTGTGTTGTTTGGGTTGTATGAATACTTGATGCACAACTTTGGAAATTTAGGCTCTTATGGAATATACATGATAATGGATGGTGTTAGGTGATTATGGAACTATGTTGGGATTATGATAGAATCATGATGATGCATGATGTGCTAGTTAAAATTGTAATTGTGGACTTCTTAGGATTTATATGTGTTGTTTGATAAACCATGGTGTATGATGAGCTTTATAGCACTTAAGGGTTTGTAATGTGGCATACGTGAATAACTTGTGTGATAACCATGTATGATGGATTGCTATACTTGATCAAACAAGAATTTAACTTGACATGTCACCGATGGGTCAATTGGGTCAACTTGGTCAAATGAGTCTTGTTTTCCAAAACCTTGGGTCAATGTGGTTATTGAGCACTTAGGGTTGTTAAGTTTTCTATGTACATGTACTTGTACTTGCGTGTTCTTGGAAACCTTTGAAGGGTTGTCTTTCCACTCATCATTAGCTTTTACAATCATTCGTTTGCGTACCAGGTGAGTTCAATGCCCCACTTTTACTTACTTCTCTTTTGGGGGAGAAAGCATACTTGGTTTTAAAACGCTTTACTGTTATAACATGTGTTTGGTAAGACATAGTAGGTTATACCATAGAAAGCCCTCACACTTTCGGATCGTTAATTAAGGAATCTAGCGGGAAATTTTGGGTAGTACTACTGGGTCTGACAAGCCCCGCCCGGGTGACCAGAAGTCAACGGGTGCAACATTGTCCTAAACTACTAACAGCGTCACGACCTGGTATGTCGTGGCGGGAGGCAAACAGACAAACATAGTCAGCTTCGATCGTGAAATCACTATTGTTCTTTACTAATGAAATTAGACTAGCTATCTATTATAATGCACTTGTTTATATTTTATTAACGCTACTGTTTACGATAATTACAAACTCTTGAACTCACCAACCATCGTGTTGACACTTTTAGTATGCTTTTCTCAGGTTGTTTCTAGTAGCTGCCCATAGGAGCGCGCACGTGTCAAGCATGCTTTGTTCAAACATTGTTTACTTTTAATTTAGCATTTTCTTACGTATTTTGGTTTGGGCGCGTGTTTTGCGCAATTTACATTTAGTACCTTCTGTTTGGATTATTTACAAAACGCTTCCG
This sequence comes from Flaveria sonorensis, assembly GCA_025506505.1. Classification (NCBI taxonomy): domain Eukaryota; kingdom Viridiplantae; phylum Streptophyta; class Magnoliopsida; order Asterales; family Asteraceae; genus Flaveria; species Flaveria sonorensis. Next base: position 36,214,024 of record CM046424.1, read on the forward strand.
CAGATATTTTAAAGTTTCAAAATCGGATTTGTTTTAAAGGTTGCATATAGTTTCAAAATCTGATTTGTATTTACATACATAATAAACCCTAATAATAATAATAATGATATATAATAATAATAATAATAATAATAATAATAATAATAATAATAATAATAATAATAATAATAAGAATAATAATAATAATATACTCTAATAAATAAAAATAAAAATAAAAATAATAATAATAATAATATTAAACCCTGATGATGATGATAATAATAATAATAATAATAATAATAATAATAATAATAATAATAATAATATTTTTTATACTAAAAATAATAAACATCTAATTATATTATGTAAAAAGAAAATAAAACGTCACGGTTTGGCCAAACCGTGACGCTTTGAAATATTTGTTCAAACATACATATGTTTGAACAAATACTCTTTGTAGACATATGTTCAAACATATATAATAAACCCTAATAAAAATAATAATAATGATAAATAATAATAATAATAATAATAATAATAATAATAATAATAATAATAATAATAATAATAATAGTAATAATAATAATAATAATATACTCTAATTGAAATAAAAATATTAATAATAATAATATTAAACCCTGATAATAATAATAATAATAATATTTTTTATACTTAAATAATAAACATCTAATTATATTGTGTAAAAAGAAAATAAAACGTCACGGTTTGGCCAAACCATGACACTTTGAGATATTTTTTTGAATCTAATTTCTTCTCGATTAGAGCACCTACCCCATCTAATTATATTGTGTAAAAAGAAAATAAAACGTCACGGTTTGGCCAAACCGTGATGCTTTGAGATATTTTTTTGAATATGATTTCGTGTCGATTAGAGCACCTACCCCAGCCACATATGTGACGGTTTGGCCAAACCGTCACGTTTTACTCTTGAATCTGATTTCATCTCATCGATTAACCCACCCCACTGTCACACCCTCAAAATCCGCGAGCGGGGTTTTACCGCGAGGCGCGTGACATACCAGGATCTCAGTCATTAGTTACCAAGAACGACTCTATATGATTAACAAACAAAACCAGAGTTAACGTATAAAATACTGCGGAAGCGTTTTTAAAACTAGAAAACTCAAAACAAGTAGTATGTAAAGAGAATGCGCAAAACATACGCGCCCCAAACACAAATGTTTAATAGGAAAATAAACCCAAATGTGTAAACAAACAATGTAGACAACTCAACGATGTTAATGTGCGTGCTCCTAGGCAACTGGCAACCTTAACCTGAGAATAGCATACTAAACAAGTCAACACATGGTTGGTGAGTTCAAGAGTTTGCGTTAAAATATAAACCAATCAACAGTTTCCAGAGCATAAGTAGTGTATTGCAATAGATAGCTAGTCTATTAACATAAAAATATTAATCATAGTGATTTCGCGATCGAAGCTGACTGTGTTACGTTTGTTGCCTCCCGTCACGACTTACCAGGTCGTGACGAATATGTGTTAGGACAAAATTGCACCCGTTTGACCTCGAGTCGCACAGGTGGGGCTCGTCAGACCCAGTAGTACTACCCAAGATTTCCCCGCTATTCAATATTAACAATCCGAAAGTGTGAGGACTTTCCATGGTAAACAGCACTATATCAATATTATACACACTCATATATAAAAGCGTTTATGATCAACAGTATGCTATCTCCCCCAAAAGAGATGATGTAAAATGAGTGGGGCAAGAACTCACCTGATGCGCGCAAGAATTAACCTAGAGCTTAACTTGAAAGAAAAAGACAACCTTCAAAGGTCACCTAGAACACAAGAGTACATAAGTACGTGTATACAAAATCAACACGAAACCCTAAGTGCTCTACAAACCAAGGAACTCAAGGTTTAAGAAAGACAAGACACATTTGACCCAGTTGACCCGTTTGACCCGTTGGTGACATTATAGGTGATAATTCGTTAATACTAACACAACAGTATGTCATACATGATCAACATACAACTTGATTACATATAGCACATCATTAACCACATGTACTACCTAGATCATCATACAACCAATTGTCATACAAGTCATGCGAATCACAACAGGCCAAAACAGGTAACAAACCAAATCAACATTCATATAACCTAAACAACACATTTAATCACCTTAGAAACCATCCATGAACACACTAGCATGATCCTAATATCCCAAACATGCTCAAATCATCCAATTCAAGGATTTGCACAATTAAAGTTTCCCTTTTGGGAAAGTTCATCCCAAATTCATCAAACTCACACTACATTCATGAATTCATCAATTATATACCAATTCAAGTCCATGACCACATCTAAACATGATCAACAACACTTAATCATCATGATTCATCAACATTCAACACCAAAAGTTACTATTTTTAGCAATGTATGAACATAACACATCTTCTTGATTTTCAATTGTTCATAACATCAACTTAGCATCTAATCATCATCACAAACACATCCATAACATTCATACATCATCCAATCATCAATTCATGCAAAATAAAGTTACTATTATTAGTAACCTATGAACCATAAATCAAAATCGAAGCTTTCTTGCAAAATCGACGTTAACTAGCATCAATCTAACCTAACTAACATAATAACATCAACAAACAACCAAAAATCGACCTTCAATTGCAATATTCGAACTAGGGTTTCGGCCTTAATGTAAATCCCATAAAAACTCGTAAAAATCCAACCTTTATTGCATACTTGACGTTAATTAACATGTAATCTATCTAACAAACACATTAACATCAATAAACAACATGTAATCGACCATCAATTGCAAAATTCGCATGGAACTTTCGGCCAATCATGAACAATCATCAAATCATACAAAAATCTAACCTTTAAACGTGTAATGGCTTGCAATTGATGATTCTAACTTGTTGTGATGCTTGAAATCGATCAAATCCGTGGTTTTGTTGGTGTTCTTGGCCGAAATCGCAAAGGGAGAGGGAGAGGGGATGAAGTCGCGGCCGTAGGTGGTTAGGGTTTGGGATTTTGGTTTTTGATTAAATTTTATTAATGATAATTACCCTTTTAACCCTTATAATTTGTATTTTATAAAGATTAGGCTTTTTGAATAGTTTTTAAATAGTTTTTAACTACTAAACACAATTATTATTAATCACAAATAACAATCATGCATAATTCCCATTTATCACAAAACACACGAAATAAATATGCACGTTTTCACGTTACGCGATAAAATTACAGTTAACATCTAAATCACATAAGCATAACTTAATAATCACATTGTTAACTTAGTTATCATCAATTTAACATTACTGATTACTGTTAAGTCACCAACGTTCAACGACAACTAGTGTGTGCTCCCGACACGTGTATGCAAGACTTAACGGAACAAACGGAGTTTGGTAACGGAAAATTACCGGATGTCACATTATCCCCATGTTGAAAGAATTTTCGTCCCGAAAATTGCGTTACATGGTGAGTGTTCCATCACTGGTCTACTGCATTGGCACAAGGAAATCGAAATCGTGTGAGTTTTGGATGAGTTGTCACATCATCCCCATGTTGAAAGAAATTTCGTCCCGAAATTTAATCAATACCTTCGCCGGCTGGCATCGTCCTTTCAAATAGCTGAGGATACTTAAGCTTCATTTGATCTTCACGTTCCCACGTGAATTCTGGTCCACGTCTCGAGTTCCAACGAACTTTGACGATGGGTATCTTGCTTTGCTTAAGCGTTTTCACCTCACGATCCATCACCTCGACCGGTTCCTCAATGAAGCGTAGTTGTTCATCTACTTGAACTTCTTCCAGTGGTACGACCATCGTTTCATCCGTTAAACATTTCTTTAGGTTTGAAACATGGAATACATCATGGATTCCACTCAATGAATCAGGTAAGGCTAGTCGATAAGCCACTGGACCAATTCTTTCCACTATCTCAAATGGTCCAACGTATCTCGGATTTAGCTTTCCTCGTTTACCAAACCGAACTACGCCTTTCCATGGTGAGACTTTTAATAAAACCTTGTCACCTGTCTGAAATTCCAAAGGTTTTCGTCGTTTGTCAGCATAGCTTTTCTGTCTGTCTCGCGCTGCGGCCATGCGGTTTCTTATCTGAACAATCTTCTCAGTTGTCTCGTGTACTAACTCGGGACCCGTTAATTGACTATCACCAATTTCAGCCCAGCAAACTGGTGATCTACACTTTCTCCCATATAAAGCTTCAAATGGTGCTGCCTTTATACTAGTGTGATAACTGTTGTTGTAAGAAAATTCCACCAATGGTAGGTGAACTTCCCAGTTATTCCCGAAGTCAATCACACAAGCACGTAACATGTCCTCCAAAGTCTGTATAGTACGCTCGCTTTGACCATCAGTCTGTGGATGATAAGCAGTACTCATATCCAATCGCGTACCTAAAGCTTTCTGCAACGACTGCCAGAAGTGTGATGTGAAACGAGAATCGCGATCAGAAATAATTGAGATTGGTACTCCATGCCTCGAAACGATCTCCTTCAGATAAAGTCGGGTTAACTTCTCCATCTTATCTGTTTCCTTTATCGCTAGGAAATGAGCAGATTTTGTTAATCGATCCACGATAACCCATATTGTATCACAACCCGTAGAAGTGCGAGGTAACTTAGTAATAAAATCCATTGATATTTGATCCCACTTCCACATAGGGATCTCGGGTTGTTGTAGTAGACCAGATGGTTTCTGATACTCCACTTTAACCTTCGAGCAGGTCAGACACTTACTCACATAAGTAGCTACATCTGCTTTCATGTTAGGCCACCAATAGTGCGCCTTCAAATCGTGGTACATCTTGTCAGATCCAGGATGTATAGAATACTTGGACTTGTGAGCCTCAATCATGACCAAGTCTCTCAGATTTCCGTGTAGAGGTACCCATAGCCTATCCATGAAGTAACGAATTCCATCCGCTTTTACTTCCAATTGTTTTTCCATACCCCTTAACGATTCAGACCCAATGTTTTCTATTTTCAAAGCTTCTGTTTGAGCCTCTCGGATTTGTTCAGGTAATTGCGTACTAATCGTTAGTTGCAGAGCTCGCACACGTCGAGGTTTAGCAGTCTCTTTTCTACTCAGCGCATCAGCAACTACATTTGCTTTCCCTGGGTGGTACTTAATAGCACAATCATAGTCGTTTAACAATTCCACCCAGCGTCTTTGTCTCATGTTCAACTCCTTTTGCTCAAAGATGTGCTGAAGACTCTTGTGATCGGTGTAGATGGTGCATTTGGTACCGTACAAGTAATGTCTCCAGATCTTTAAGGCAAAAACTACCGCACCCAGTTCCAAGTCATGGGTGGTATAGTTCTTCTCATGAATCTTCAATTGTCTAGAGGCGTAAGCTATCACTTTATCCCGCTGCATCAGGACGCATCCAAGTCCTTGAATAGAAGCGTCGCAGTAGACTACGAAGTCATCACTACCATCCGGTAACGCTAATATTGGTGCGCTACATAATTTATGTTTCAGCAACTGAAAAGCAGATTCCTGACTCTCACCCCATTTGTACGTCGTTCCCTTGTGAGTCAAGGCTGTGAGAGGTTGTGCAATCTTAGAGAATCCTTCAATGAATCGTCGATAATATCCCGCTAATCCAAGGAATTGTCGTATCTCACTTGGGGTCTTAGGAACAGACCAATTCTTTATTGCTTCAATCTTAGCAGGATCAACATGTATTCCCTTCTCGTTGACAATATGACCCAAGAATTGTACCTCACGTATCCAGAAATCACACTTAGAAAACTTTGCGTACAGTTGTTCCTTTCTAAGTAATTCCAAGATTAAACGTAAGTGCTTCTCATGTTCTTCCTCGGTCCTTGAGTATATCAGTATGTCATCAATAAAGACGATAACAAACTGATCAAGATAGGGTTTGCACACGCGATTCATGAGGTCCATGAATACTGCTGGTGCATTCGTCAACCCAAATGGCATGACCAAAAATTCATAGTGACCATATCGTGTACGGAAAGCAGTTTTCGAGATGTCCTCTTCTCGAACTCTCAGCTGATGATACCCAGACCTCAGATCAATCTTAGAGTAATAGCTTGATCCTTGCAGTTGATCAAACAAATCATCGATACGAGGTAAGGGATATCTATTCTTGATAGTAACCTTGTTCAGTTCCCTATAGTCAATGCACATTCGAAATGTACCATCCGTCTTCTTCACAAATAGAATTGGCGCTCCCCAGGGCGACGAACTCGGTCGGATGAACCCTTTATCCAACAACTCTTGTAGTTGGGCAGATAATTCCTGCAGTTCGTTCGGAGCTAATCGGTACGGTGCTCTCGCAATTGGAGCGGCTCCTGGAGTCAACTCAATCTGGAATTCAACTTGACGATGAGGCGGTAATCCAGGAAGGTCTTCCGGAAACACCTCGAGAAACTCACGAACTACGGGGATATCCTCTATCTTCTTTTCCTTAGTCTGTTTATCTGTGACGAGTGCCAATATGGCTAGTCGACCCTTTCGTAACAACTTTTGTGCCTTCATGAACGAAATGATGCCTATCACCGCACCACTCCTATCACCTCTGACCGTAAGGACTTCTTCACCAAGGGGAATCCGTATGATCTTCTCGTGGCATATGACTTCTGCTTGTTTATCGGAAAGCCAATCCATGCCTACTACCACATCAAAGCTTCCTAACGTAACAGGCATGAGATCTATGGTGAATGTATGACCAGCAAGCTCTATCTTGCAGTCTCTAAGAATATGCGTTACGTGAATCTGTGTACCGTCAGCTAACTCTACGGTGTATTTAGATTCTAAGGCTGAGGGCATATCACTTAAAAGACTACAGAACCTAGTGGACACGAAACTTCTATCGGCTCCGGTATCGAATAATATAGTAGCAAAACAACCATTAACCGAAAATTTACCAGTTACTGTTGTAGGGTCGTTTAGAGCCTCACCTGAGCCAATGACGAAGGCTCTTCCTTTGGCTCCATTGTTGTTATTGCCTCCATTGTTGTTGCCATTACCATTGTTGTTGTTATTGTTGTTGCCATTGTTATTATTGTTGTTGTTCCCATTGTTGTTGTTACCATTACCATTCCTCTTAAGCTGGGGACAGTTGCGTTTGTAATGGCCTTCTTTCCCGCATTCAAAACAACCTTTCGGAGTTTCTTGTGATTGTTGTGGCTTTCTCATCAGTTCACCCCGACAGTCTTTGGCTGCGTGACCAATCTTCCCACAACGTTGACACTTGAAGTTATCACACCGACCCACATGGTGGTAGTTACACCGGTTGCACTTCGGCAGTCTTCCACCATACCCGCCGGGTCCTTGATTTGAGTGCGCCTGGTTGAAGCTTCGGTTGTTATCGAACTTCCGTTGCTGTTGCTGACTTTGCTGCTGTTGTTGAGGTTGAGATTGGCTACTGGATGACGATCCCTTGTTGCTTGAACCATCCCACTTGCGTTTCTGGTCGGGCACGCTTGCCACCGCACCCCGTTTAGGTAACCGACCTTGCTCAACTGCCTGGTCAGTCAGCCTGTGGGCTGTTCGGATAGCTTGTTGTATGGTAGTGGGGTTAGAAGCAGTTACCATACTTTGAATTTCAGGCACCAATCCCTGTATATAATGCTCCACCCTCTTGTGCATTTCATTCACCATCCCTGGGCATAAAGTGGCTAACTCATGAGTACGAGTCGTGTAGGCTTCAATTTCTGAGCCTTGCATTTTGAGTTGCCAGAACTCAATCTCCAGTTTCTGCACTTCATTCCGGGGGCAATATTCTTCAGTCATGATTTCTTTGAATTCATCCCAAGGTAGTTCATTGGCCATGGCTTGACCCAGCATTTGTACCTGGGCATTCCACCAGGAAAGTGCTGCGCCTTCCAATGTCCCGGTGGCATACTTCACCTGATCAGCAGGCGGGCAGTTGCATTTCGCAATGACAGACTCTGTCTTCTCAAACCACCTTACAAGCCCTACAGCTCCTTTCGTCCCGCTGTAGGTATGGGGTTTACAGTCCATGAAGGACTTGTAGGTACATGGTGGTGGTCCTGTTTTGACAACCCAAACATTAGTCAGATACCCTAGACAAATAACTAGGATAATCAGTTTAACCTCTTGTTATTATTTACCTGCTGGTTGTCCCGGTTGGGCAGCAGCCACTGCCGCCTGAACATGTTCATTAATTAATGCCGCCAATTCCGCAGGCGTCATGTTTATGGCTCCGGCTCCACGGCCTCCGGCGCCACGTCCACGACCACGCCCACGTCCTCGTCCACGTGCGTCCATATTTCACTTTAAAATTCACAATTACAATAATGAGTAACATCCAACACATTAATCTCATCAAGGTACAGTAAACAATAAGAAATAATGCATTCACCACAACCACAACATTTATAACAGAAATAATAATCAAAGATAAATAATTTGCAATTGAGTCACAAAATATTCCATCAATGTCAAAATTTAAGTTTGTCAGTTGGGTGGGAAACAACCCTTCCCACATAGGTTTCAAAGAAAAGAAACACTACATAGTCCAAGTCATTTAAAAGGTAGGATCAGTCCAGTACGTCAGATCCGTCACTGTCCTCATCCATCTCTACTGGTTCTTCTTCGGGGGCTTCCTCGGGTTCTTCTTCTGGGTCTTCCTCATCAGGGTCCACCAAAGGTGCAGGAGCTTCAGCAATCTGGAGTGCTGCTAGCTGTGCCTCTAAATCAGCAAACCTATTATCGATCTCCATATTATGGTGATCTTGTGCGTCCATGCGCTCACTAAGTGCTACCACGTTGCCTGCCAGAGTATGATGTCCACCAATGGCCATCGAAAGTCGCTCCTGAAGCGTATCTACCTGGAAACGCAGCTGACGCATCTCAGATCGTAATGCAGAGTTCTCATCAGTGAGTCCTCTAATCCGCTGTCGCTCTGTGTCCAGTGTGGCTACCAAAGCTGCAAATGCCTGCTCCAGAGGGATGCTCAAGGTAGGAAGTATAGGCAAAGTAGAGGCGGTTGATGACCTAGTCCTAGGTCGTGTAGGTGCTACTGGTGGTACGCGCTCTCTATAAGCCATACGGTTTATGTAAGTGGGGTAGAAATCCCAGTTACGCGGAGGATCGAGCTCAGGAGGTATGAAAGGCTGATCCCAGTCTATCTCGCTAGGAGGATAAGGATGTCGAGGCCAGTTAAATCCCCTATCCGGTACGGGAGAAGTAGGAGGTGAATCAGATCGTGCAGGTCTCTTGCCTAAATTTATGGACGACGATGCCATGCTGCGAAGTACATGTTGCGTATGCCAATGAGTATACAGTAAGGAGAGTAAGCGATAAGTAACTAACAACTGTGCGGTTATAGTCTAGTGTGTGTATGCAACCTAGTTCCCTATAACCAATGGCTCTGATACCAATCTGTCACACCCTCAAAATCCGCGAGCGGGGTTTTACCGCGAGGCGCGTGACATACCAGGATCTCAGTCATTAGTTACCAAGAACGACTCTATATGATTAACAAACAAAACCAGAGTTAACGTTTAAAATACTACGGAAGCGTTTTTAAAACTAGAAAACTCTAAACAAGTAGTATGTAAAGAGAATGCGCAAAACATACGCGCCCCAAACACAAATGTTTAATAGGAAAATAAACCCAAATGTGTAAACAAACAATGTAGACAACTCAACGATGTTGATGTGCGTGCTCCTAGGCAACTGGCAACCTTAACCTGAGAATAGCATACTAAACAAGTCAACACATGGTTGGTGAGTTCAAGAGTTTGCGTTAAAATATAAACCAATCAACAGTTTCCAGAGCATAAGTAGTGTATTGCAATAGATAGCTAGTCTATTAACATAAAAATATTAATCATAGTGATTTCGCGATCGAAGCTGACTGTGTTACGTTTGTTGCCTCCCGTCACGACTTACCAGGTCATGACGAATATGTGTTAGGACAAAATTGCACCCGTTTGACCTCGAGTCGCACAGGTGGGGCTCGTCAGACCCAGTAGTACTACCCAAGATTTCCCCGCTATTCAATATTAACAATCCAAAAGTGTGAGGACTTTCCATGGTAAACAACACTATATCAATATTATACACACTCATATATAAAAGCGTTTATGATCAACAGTATGCTATCTCCCCCAAAAGAGATGATGTAAAATGAGTGGGGCAAGAACTCACCTGATGCGCGCAAGAATTAACCTAGAGCTTAACTTGAAAGAAAAAGACAACCTTCAAAGGTCACCTAGAACACAAGAGTACATAAGTACGTGTATACAAAATCAACACGAAACCCTAAGTGCTCTACAAACCAAGGAACTCAAGGTTTAAGAAAGACAAGACACATTTGACCCAGTTGACCCGTTTGACCCGTTGGTGACATTATAGGTGATAATTCGTTAATACTAACACAACAGTATGTCATACATGATCAACATACAACTTGATTACATATAGCACATCATTAACCACATGTACTACCTAGATCATCATACAACCAATTGTCATACAAGTCATGCGAATCACAACAGGCCAAAACAGGTAACAAACCAAATCAACATTCATATAACCTAAACAACACATTTCTAAATATTTAAAATGTGATTCAATATCCTTTGAAAATACAAGGATATCATCAATATAAATAATAATAAATTCACTGTAAGGCCGAGCCCTGGTCGGAATCTGACTTTCATTAAAGTTTTCTTCATATGGAAGTGAAACAATATGTTTCTTTCTATCCCAGAAAGCATTGGGATGATCGTTACATATTTGTAAGTTGAATTGATGTTCTATAACTTTAATCTTTTCTTGTAATTTTGGATTATTTAATCTTTCTTTATATTTAAAGAAAATATTTCTTCTTTTAAAATTTTAATTTGATTTATTTTTCCCTTCAGCAAATCATCTTTTAAATTATTTAATGTTTTTGTTATTGGATTAGAAATGAATTTAAAAACAATTTCTTTTCCTTCATACGTACCAGTTATTCAAGTACGGTTTACGTTTTTTAAAAGAAATATTTTATCAAAGAAAGGGCTTCCAAGTATAACTTGGTTTCCAAGATTCTTTACCAATACAAACCTTGTATTAATAGAGGTATTATCTTGACAAATAAAAGCTTGAGAAATTTTATAATTTACCTCTAATTTTCCTTTCCCAGCATGACTGAGAGTATGAGTAGTTTTATAATAGTATTTCGTAGGAATTAATCCTTCATGTATGCAATTTAAATCTGCACCGCTATCAAAGAGTGCAATTACTTCTATTAAGAAATCTTTTCCTATTAGTAGTTTAATTTTCCCAAGCCATTTTTGAGATGTAATAATTTCCCTTATATTCTTCAGATATAATTCTGATTCTTCTATTTGTTGTATATTTAATTTGTCTTTTTCTAGACATATTATTCTATTATCTAATTCTTTATTATTTTGTTGTAAAATCTTTATTTTTGATTTTAGATTATCAATTTCTTTTTTTAATTGTTGTATATCAATAGGTTTTTTATCTCTATTTCTCTGATTTAGTTGGATTTTTAATTCCGTCAGAGAAAAAGGTTTTGAATCTTTAAAATTTGAACAAGAAGGACATTCTTCTTGTTTTTCCATATATGAAGAGATTATTTTCTCTTTAATCTGTGGATCATCTACCACTTTTAATAATTCAATTTTCTCACTTTTATTTCTATATTTTGAAATTGTAAAATTATTTGATAAATATTCTCTTCTTCTTTTGAAGTATTATTACAGCAATTGTTTTTATAACAGTTTTCTTCTTCAAAGGAAGAGTATAAACTTTTATTTTCTAAAATATTTAAATCTTCATTAGAAGATTGATCAGATTTAGAATCTGATTCTAATAATATCTTTGATATTTGATTTCTTAAATCTTCATCTTCTAGCTTATTAAGCTTTTTTCTTACCCAGCAAGTTTTTACTCTATGACCTATTTTCCATATTTTTTACAAATTAATTTCGACTTATATGTCTTATACGAAGGTTTATGTTCCTCGTATTTTTGAATTCTTTTATTCTTTCTATCTTCCTTTTTCCTTTTTCTTTTCTGATGTTGGTAGGGATTTGATTTTTTAATCTTCTTAGAATTACTTGAGGTTCCTTCTATACCGAATTGACTACAGAATTCACCTAATTGTTTCTTCTCATTTAAAGAGTGTTTTTTAATTTGTCGGTTTAATTTAATTTCATTACATAAATTTAAACCTTCTTGAATACAAGTTCCTATTAACTTGCCATAAGTATAATCATCATAATTTATACTTATTCCTCCTTTTCTAAGGTTATTTCTAACCCTTTCTGCAAATATATAAGGGAGGCCATCTACGAATTTTGGCTTCCAATGTGAGCTATTAGACTCAAGGAGTTCCATTACTCTACTTAGGAAAGTATCTTTATACCACCTAAAGGATGTTAAGGTTCTACACTTAAGATTTTGTAGAAGAGTTCTAATATTCTCTGAATTATCAGACCATCTGCCTGTAAAGTGTTTTATAATATTAACTATTAAAATATACTACTGAGGATTTCTTCTCTATCTGAATCTGATAGACAGTTATCCCACCAACCTTTAAGTTGGCCTGTAAAACCTGATATAATCATCTGAGCTATTGTCTTAGTTGTATTCTTATTATTCTAACAAATAGTGCTATACATAAGCATCCTATGGACAGTATTATAAATCTGCCCTTCTGTTTGACCATCTATATTCCATTCATAAATCATTTTTCCACTATACGAATTATTCACTATGTATTCCTCTTCTTCTATTAGAACATCCTGTGGAGTAGGCCTAGGATAATAATACATCCTTTGAGTCGGCTTATTAGCAAACTTAGATAACTTCATGATCTCATCATTGATCTTTTGCTTATAATCTTCTTCTTTTAGACTATCTTCAAAATCTGATAATGTATTTATTTTCAAATTTTTTAGAATATTAATTGAATCATTTAATGTTTGCATTAAATTTTCTTCAGACTTCATTTTGAAATCTGTTACCTTAGGAGGTAATTGAATACTAGGAGTAGCAATAGATTCCTTTTCTTTTAACTGGTCATTTATTATGACACTTTGTTTTTCTTTGAAATGACATAAAATTTTATCCATTTTCTTTGAAATATCTTGGAGTTGTTCTCCAATTATTATCAAATAAAGATTTGAATAATTTTGTGGTTTTATTAAACTATTTATATGAGAAATCGTTATCTGCAAGGTTTCACCTTCCAAAAGTTTTTGAAAAGCTTGATAATATATTTCTTCTCCTTGTTTTTCAATTTTAAAATCATTAGTAGTAGGGAAAACATTTGAAACTATATTTCCGTTAATATTAAAATTTCTTTCTATAACAGAAATAATACTATTAGTGTATTTTTCAATAAACCATGGAACAAAAGGTATGATCTCTTGTTTTTCATTTAATTCATTATGATAATCTTCTCTAAAAAATTCTTTATCTGTTTTTTCAAATTTTTTGAAAAACCATGTTCTAAATAATTCCCATTTGGGTTGGAGAAATTCCTTAGAAATTTCTTCTCTTACCGGTGATCCCGGGGTAAAATCTAATTTTTCCTTTGGATTCATATTTATACAAAATTTATTTCTGATTCGGTTAGTTCCGGATCTATTCTAATTCCTCGAACTATATTATCCGAGTTTATTATTAATTCATCTATTTTTCTTTCAGGAAATTCTTCCCTAATTCTAGATGTTGATGCCCTAGAAGGACTTCTAACTGTATAATCTACTGGAGAAATATAATAGTGTGATGACACAGATTTTAATAAAGAAGGCTCATATTTTATTTTATTATTTTCAAATTGTATTTGTACTGACCTTTCATTTGTTTGTGAAATATTTATTGGATTATTATTCACATATTGTTGAGATGAGCTTACTTTATCTAATACCCAATTTTCTGGAAAATTAATTTCTTCCCATTTAATTCTTCTTCTAGTTGAAATATTAGCTTTACTAAAATTAGTTTCTATAAGAATAGTTTCATTTAAAGGTTTATCTATTATTTTACAATAAGTATTAAGTGTAAACAAAGGTTTATAATAAATTCTATAACAGATACATATTACCTCTGATCCTGGTACATAATTATAGCCATCTGTTTTAACATTCAAAGTTAAAGCATCTAAAATATTGACATCAGACAATGATAACTGCAAGTTAGGATAAATATTAAAATAAACTGGGCCATGAGCCAGACTAGATTGAATAATTCCCATAAGGGATTGTTTCCAATTTAAGTTTCTAGCATCTCTAAGAGCTGCTAAAAAACTTTCTGGTAAGACTTCTAGAGTTAAAGGCTTAAATGCAATTTGCACTAGACCTACATGAATAAATTTATATTCTTTTTTATATTTTTTGTAAATCTCTTTTTGATAATATTTTTATTATCATTTCATCTGTATTTAAGGAAAATGTTTCCTTGATTGTTTTAACAACTTGTTTTAATCCCAATTTTTCAAAAGTTTCTAATTTATATATTAGTTTGTAATCAATCTTTGGAATAGTCCATTTGCTTAATAAATCTAAATTATGAGGAATATCATATTCTTCTTCCATACTATTTTTAACAGTATCTTCTGATTTTAAAATATTCATATTTGAATATCAGATTTAAGTGTTGAAACATACACTCATACTTTAATAGAATTACCATGGCTCTGATACCATAGAAGGCAGGACCTTGTATGGAAAAAGAGAGGAAAACTATAAAACTCAGACAAGGGCAGAAGATTTAGACAAACGATGGAACTTTGGTGATTTTACACAGCCGTTGTCCAGGATGCTAATATGTGATCAGTATAGGTCAGACCCAAAACGCCCCACGCCTTCTTGGCTTTATGGCTTAGACGGGTCTCCAGGCGGTCGACCACCATATTAACATCTTAGATGGGCTGTAACCCTATCCCACGATTCCTCTTAAATTTTTACCTTTCTCCAGGTTTTAAGATCTCTTTTTTATTATGATAATCTGTTGAGCATGGTGATGTTCCAACATTTAGAGGTTTAGCCTCTCATTGAGGCAATCATACACAAATATAAAAGAAAGAATAAAAAATTACCAGAGACTAGTTCTTCAAACTTCAAACTTTAAACTTCAAATTTTATTGCAGAAAGATTTTTACAAGAGAGAGAGGTGGTTTGGAAATCTCGTGCCTCTAACTAAACACTAAGTCCTCTTTATATAGAGGTCCTGGCACCGAATATTACAGCGAATATTTTTTTATAATTGCGTCTGACGCATTATTATACAATAATTCAAAAAGTAAATAGTATAGTTACAATAATGTAACATGTAGACAAAATGCTTTAATAATTGTTGTCGGCCAACTAGAATTATTGACCTCTTTTTCTTTTTTATGTGGGGCCTATTGTGTCCTTTTCTCTTTTGCCTTTTGTCCAGATATTGGACCATATTTTTTTCGTATTAACATATCTATGTCTTCTTCAACAGGCTCATCTTCCTGCTGACTGTCTTGGAAGAGTTGACTATCTTCCCTGATTTGAGAAGAATCTGATTCAGACATCTTTGAGCTCGATGAAGCTTCATCTTTTCTAAAATGTTTTGCTATATATTTTTTAACTTCTTCCATATATTGATGTAGAAGTTCTTCTTGGCTGATATTATCTGTGCTTGCGCTCATTTGCAATTTTCTTATGATATGTTGGAAAAGACTAGGAGATTCCCTTCGTTGTTGATTATCTTTCTGTCGTTGATATAATTCGATTGTTTGTTGGATATGGTCCAACGTGTCATGGCATTTGATTTTGCCTTCTTCTATCTTCATCATCTGTTTCCAAAATTTTGTCATGTATGTTCTTTTTAAACAGAACATGTTTTCACTGGTATAACCAGTTTTTGGGATCCATTTCCATATCCATGGGATACTGAACTGGACAAAATAATGTAATGAGGCCATTCCCTAAATAAAATTGTTTTTGTGTTGTGCCTCTATTAAGGCAGGAGATAATTCCACCCATTGGGTGTATAAGGTTTTAAACCTTTGTGATTCTTTATTAAAGATATTAACTGATGGACCGTATGACTGCCACCATTTATAAAACCAGATTGGAATATCCGATTCATAGGCTTTAGAACATATTTTAATAAACCAAGAATGTTTATAATTCTGGTTTTCAAATAGGAATGCTTTATGAAAGGCATTCACATAATCCCAATAGTTATATCTAATGGGAGTTTTTGTTTCAGGGTGTAAAATTTCCATGTCTTTTAATGGAGATATTCCCCAATTTTCAACAGATATGATCTGTTTGATTATTATTTTGCTAAAACTTATTGTTTTATTACTCCCAGTATAATGGGTAAGCTCACAATTTGTGGCTTTGAGGTGTAAGGCCCCGTTTCCGGAGACCTCACAGTTGGACATTCACAGTACTATTCATAAAACATTTCATAATTTGTTATCACATTACAGCAGAATTTAAACATTTAAATGCCATTCATTTATTTATAAACGATGTTGCTAAGTAATACATGTTTGGTATAGTTACAAAAGATCATTAGTTTGCATTACAAAGCAGCAATGTTATATTCATGAATGGATGTCAGCCTTGTCCCGACGAGTAGCCTCCCCGAGTGCCATCCTCAGCAATATTACCTGCCAACTGAAAACGCATAAAAGTCAGCTTTGCTGAGTGAGTCCTAGTTTTAAAATCATAAAAAAATATCTTGATAGATTTGTATACAAAATACTTCTTAAAGAAAATATCTTATCTTTCTTTCAGATGTGGTCACACACCATACATACAAATCATATCCATTACATCATCACCATTCTCTTTCTTGCTTATTATTATTATCTTTCACTGTTGATATGGACCAAAGTGCTATACCCCCATATAATGCGCATAAACATGGTACTGGGCCTTAATGTCTATAAATAGACTCTATTCGTGGTGCACATATGCTGGCACCAGTACCGGGGCAGCAACAGTGGTCCCCTCAATCTTAAAGATTGACCCTGTGTACATCCTTTGGGTTAGCTAAACCGTACACAGTTGAGCTAACGACAACATGGTCTTGCACCTCCTGTAAATTTTTACTTGCAAGTCTTTTCATTCCTTATGTTCCACTTTTCGTTAATATTAATCTTCCACTTGATTAATAATAATACTTTATGTTCATAGGCAATCCATATAAAGTCACATGTTAATATCATAATAGGCACATAAGGACATCCCACAACATGCATAAGATAATCAGATACAAGCATCAAGTCAACCATGGTCAAACCCTAATATGATCTTCCAAAATTTTAGAAAATTTCTTGTCTTAAACTAATGCGGATGAACAAAACCAATGCGGGTGAACAACTTGCAAATGCGGATGAACACTTGCAAATGCGGATGAACAAAACTAATGCGGATGCATAACTGCAAATACGGATGAACACTTGCAAATGCGGATGAACAAAACTAATGCGGATGAACAAAACTAATGCGGATGCACAACTGCAAATGCGGATGAACACTTGCAAATGCAGATGAACACTTGGTAATTATTCTGTCGTAAAAGAAATGCTGATGGACACTGTAGCAAATGCGTATGCATAAAAAGAAATGCTGATGGATACTTAGGCTGAATTAAGGCAAATGCGGGTGAACAAAAGTGAATGCGGGTGAACAAAACACTTAGGCGAATATCACAGTGTAAATGCGGATGAACCATCAGACCTGTAAATGAGACATATGCTATAACCAGTTCTAAAACCTCATTCCCATACATTCTTAACATAGATCAATCATGCTAAACTCTTAGAACAAGCTTACCACCTCATAGAACATAGAAGTTCATACACGTACATACACAGTTATCGTACATAACGGTTGTAAAACATTTTAAATGCATTTTCAACCCCAAAGAAGTTTTAAAACATAGAATCGGGGTCCTAGAACTCACCTATTGCAGCAGACAAGTGAATCTCCTCCCAAATTGCGTGCACAAGAGTTCAAACACCTAGAACAAGCTAAAACAAGCACCCAAACACCAAAAACACATAAAAAATCAGTTTCTAAGGTTGAAACCTCAAAGAAACCGAACCAATTAATCACAAAAACCTACTAACCTTGAATAATCTTCTTCTTCTTCACAATTCGACCGAGGAAACACAAAAACTAGCTTTGTTTTCTTTCTTTTCTTCTTCGGAAAGCAGCAGCAGAAAGAGCATGGGCGACCATGCTCTTTATACACCCACTTTTGACTTTTTGGTACTATTTACACAAAACACCCCTCAAATTTGCCTTCTTTTTATTTTCTTCAAATTACTTTTCTTTCCTTTTTATTCTGACGAAATTTCGGGTGTTACAAGTCTACCCCCTTAAAGAGGTTTCGTCCCCGAAACCTGTCACTCTTCGAATAACTGTGGGTAATGTCGTCTCATCTCTTCTTCGGTCTCCCCCGTAGACTCGGATCCTTTTCGGTGTTTCCACTGTACCCGCACAAGTGGAACCACTTTATTTCTGAATCTCTTCTCCTTTCGGTCGATGATTGCCACGGGTTGCTCCATATAATTGAGCCGTTCATCCACTTCAATATCATCCAATGGTACAATCATATCTTCGTCAGCTAAGCATTTTCTTAGATGAGATACATGGAATGTCGGGTGAATCCCATTCAACTCATCAGGCAATTCTAGTTGATAGGCCACCTCTCCTACTCGTGCAATAATTCGGAAAGGCCCTATGTATCTTGGACTCAACTTGCGCCTCTTCCGGAACCGGGTGATCCCTTTCCAAGGTGAGACCTTTAACATAACTTTATCACCCACGTTGAACTCGATGGGTCTACGCCTCTTATCGGCATACGACTTCTGTCTATCCTTCGCCGCCTTCATAAAGGCTTTGATCTTTTACCAGCTTCTCAGTCATAGCCTCAATCACCTCGATGCTTCCTAATTCTTTCTGCCCAATGTCTCCCCAACACACGGGCGTTCTACACCTCCTACCATACAACATCTCGTATGGTGGCATACCAATGCTGGCATGATAACTGTTGTTGTACGAGAACTCTGCTAATGGTAGGTGATCATCCCAACTTCCTCCAAAGTCGATCACATATGCCCGGAGCATATCCTCGAGTGTCTAAATCGTCCGCTCAAACTGACCATCTGTCTGAGGATCGTAAGCCGTGGTAATGTGTAGTCTCGTTCCCATGGCATCAAGGAATCTCTTCCAAAACTTCGATGTGAACCGGGTGTCACGATCTGACACAATAGACACCAGCATACCATGGCGAGCTACAATCTCTTTGATGAACAAGTCCGCCAGTCTCTTGGACGAATACGTCTCGCGGATCGGTAGGAAGTGAGCACTCTTTGTCAATCGGTCAACTATCACCCAGATGGTATCGCACCCCTTCGCAGTACGGGGTAGCTTCGTTATGAAGTCCATGGTGATGTGCTCCCACTTCCACTCGGGTATATCCAACGGTTGGATCTTCCCGTATGGTTTTTGATGTTCTGCCTTCACTTGCAAGCAAGTAAGGCACTTACTTACATACTCTGCCACGTCATGTTTCATACCCGGCCACCAATAGTCTTTCTTCATGTCTTGATACATCTTGGTAGCACCGGGATGAATGGAGTATCGAGTTTTATGAGCTTCGTCCATAATTCGCCCACGTAGATTCCCATATCAAGGAATCCATATTTGCCCAAAGCAGGTATTAACACCATAGGTATTCTCCCCCAATTCTGCAACTAGACCTCTCATTCGTTCGGATTTGAGGCGATCTTCTTTTAACACCTCATTTTGAAGCTCTTTAACTTGCGTTATCACCTCTGAGGTCATCACCAACTGATACGCCTTTACCCGAATCGGTTCGGGTCTCTCCTTTCGGCTAGGGGCATCGGCCACTACGTTGGCCTTGCCCGGGTGGTAATGGATCTCACAATCATAGTCTTTGATTAACTCTAACCACCTTCTCTGCCTCATGTTGAGATCTTTCTGCTTGAAGAAATACTTTAGGCTCTTGTGGTCCGTGAAGATTGTGCATTTCACCCTGTACAGGTAATGCCGCCAAATCTTTAATGCAAAGACCACAAATCATGCGTGGGATAATTGACCTCGTGGGTTTTCAACTGTCGGGACGCGTAGGCTATTACTCTCCCACATTGCATTAACATGCAATCCAGTCCCAAATAGGAGGCATCCGAATACACCACTAAGTCTTCACTCCCTTCAGGTAATGTCAAAACAGGAGCTTGAGTTAATCTTGCCTTTAACTCCTCAAAAGCATCCTCCTGTTCTTGTCCCCACACAAACTTCACATCCTTGCATGTCAACTTAGTCAAAGGTGAGGCTATC
Source organism: Flaveria sonorensis (assembly GCA_025506505.1). Classification (NCBI taxonomy): domain Eukaryota; kingdom Viridiplantae; phylum Streptophyta; class Magnoliopsida; order Asterales; family Asteraceae; genus Flaveria; species Flaveria sonorensis. The sequence continues at coordinate 36,234,372 of CM046424.1, forward strand.
TTGGAAAAGTCTTGGATAAACCTTCGGTAGTAACCCGCGAAACCCAAGAAACTACGAATCTCGGATGGCGTCTTTGGAGACTTCCATTGCATTACCGCCTCAACCTTTGCCGGGTCCACCATAATTCCTTCGGTATTCACCACATGACCCAGAAACTGAACTTCCAGCAACCAAAAAGCACATTTAGACAATTTAGCATACAACTTCTACTTTCTAAGTGTCTCCAACATTTCACGTATGTGGCCGGCATGTTCTTCTTTGCTTATCGAGTAAATCAGGATATCGTCAATAAACACAATCACTGATTTATCTAACATCGACCGACACACTCGGTTAATCAGATCCATAAAGGCAGCTGGCACGTTAGTTAAACCGAATGACATAACGAGAAACTCGCAATGTCCATAACGCGTGCGGAACGCTGTCTTCGGGATATCTTGTTCCTTTACCTTCAGCTGATGGTAGCCAGATCGAAGATCTATTCTGGAAAACCAACTGGCACCTTGAAGCTGATCAAACAGGTCGTCAATCCTTGGTAGGGGGTATCTGTTCTTCACTGTCAACTTGTTCAACTCCCGGTAGCGTATACACATTCTCATACTATCGTCTTTCTTCTTTACGAATAATACCGGAGCACCCCAAAGAGAGATACTCGGTCTAATAAACCCCTTATCCATCAGTTCCTGTAGCTGATCCATCAGTTCTTTCATCTCGGTCGGAGCTAACCGATACGGTGCCTTGGCAACGGGTTGCGCACCGGGTATCAGGTCGATCTGAAATTCTATCTCACGGTTCGGTGGCATACCTGGTAGATCTTTGGGAAACACATCCGAGAAACCACGTACCACTGGCACTTCTGAAAATTGTGGTGTCGACACGTCCGCGCCTCATACACTTCTCTGGCACTACCATCGAAATCACTTTCGGAACCGTAGTGACACGATCACCATAAACTATCACTGAACTCCCATCTGGTGCAACTAACCGAATCATCTTCTTTCGACGCATGATGTTTGCCTCATAGGCTGCCAACCAATCCATCCCCAGAACTACATCTTCTTCCGACGCATGATGTTTGCCTCATAGCAAATGCGTATGCATAAAAAGAAATGCTGATGGATACTTAGGCTGAATTAAGGCAAATGCGGGTGAACAAAAGTGAATGCGGGTGAACAAAACACTTAGGCAATTATCACAGTGTAAATGCGGATGAACCATCAGACCTGTAAATAAGACATATGCTATAACCAGTTCTAAAACCTCATTCCCATACATTCTTAACATAGATTAATCATGCTAAACTCTTAGAACAAGCTTACAACCTCATAGAACATAGAAGTTCATACACGTACATACACAGTTATCGTACATAACGGTTGTAAAACATTTTAAATGCATTTTCAGCCCCAAAGAAGTTTTAAAACATAGAATCGGGGTCCTAGAACTCACCTATTGCAGCTGACAAGTGAATCTCCTCCCAACTTGCGTGCACAAGAGTTCAAACACATAGAACAAGCTAAAACAAGCACCCAAACACCAAAAACACATAAAAAAATCAGTTTCTAAGGTTGAAACCTCAAAGAAACCGAACCAGTTAATCACAAAAACCTACTAACCTTGAATAATCTTCTTCTTCTTCACAATTCGACCGAGGAAACACAAAAACCAGCTTTCTTTTCTTTCTTTTCTTCTTCGGAAAGCAGCAGCAAAAAGGGCATGGGCGACCATGCTCTTTATACACTCACTTTTGACTTTTTGGTACTATTTACACAAAACACCCCTCAACTTTGCCTTCTTTTTATTTTCTTCAAATTACTTTTCTTTCCTTTTTATTCTGACGAAATTTCGGGTGTTACATGAGGATTTCCTCATAATACGTTCTGGACTTATAAGTCTCAGTTGGATAGAATCCAGTATAAAAATATCTCTTGATTATGAACCAAGGTTGATCACTCCATTTTTTATCTTTGTGATCAAGAAGGAGTATAACATCCTTCTTTGGATTATGAATCCAGTTTTCATCATCATTTTCACTAGCAGCTTGAGCATATGATGTTGTTCCTTCAGAGGTTTGACTCTATGCTGCTTTATAAGCTAAGTATTCTTTAAAAGTATTTTCATCAAATTGAGTATTTGAAGAAGATGATGCATATGATAAATCATCCATAGCTATCAGCTTTTTATTACCCATTTGATGGATAATTCTTTCTGTTCCCCTTCCTCTATAAGAGGAAGATCTTCTGCGGCCTCTTCCCCTTTCCCAGGGGATCATTCCTGAAAACATTTATCCACAAGAAAGTATTATTTCTTTATATTTTAGATCCTTTAGTTGTTTATTTAAGGATCTTATTCGATATTCAATCTGTTTAATAGTATAATCTTCTACTTTATCCGATAAAAAGAGAATTTTTTTATTTCTTGAATATTACTATCCAATCCTATTAATTAGATTTGGATATCATCTCGTTTTTCATTTAGTTTGGATAATGCTATCCTCAAGGATCCTTTTGAATGACTCATTAATTCAAATATTCCCTGGAGAGAAAATCAAGAAGACTATTATCAGTCCCCTTTTTATAAATTATTTCAAAATCAAAAGGTGCAAGATGAGATTGCCATCTAGCAAACATCTGCTTAGAAACATCATGTTTAAAATCTTTGTTAAACATGTATTTGACTGCATTACAGTTAGTTTTAATTATAAACTTTTTGTTGAATAAATCATCTTGAAACTTTAAAACACATTTAACTATTGCAAGAATTTCCTTTGCAATGGTTGCATAATTCTTTTGGCTTTCATTCCATTTTCCAGAATGAAACCTAACAAGATATTCTTGTTTATTAATTGGAGATATTTGTTTTAATATACCTCTAACCCTATGTTTGAGGCATCAGTTTCAACAATTTTTTTCCATAGTAGTAATAATAATAATAATAATAATAATAATAATAATAATAATAATAATAATAATAATTGAATTATTTTAATAATAATAAAAATAAAATTAATAATAATAATAACTGTAATAATACTAATAGTAATAATAATAATAATAATAGTAATTATAATATAATGATAATAATAATAATAATGATAATAATAATAATAAAAATACTAATAGTAATAATAATAATAATAATAATAATAATAATAATAATAATAATAATAATAATAATAATAATAATAATAATAATAATAATAATAATAATAATAATAGTTATAATCATAACCCTAAACCTAACCTTTAACCGTAACCGTCAACTGCCAATTTAATAAACATTATAGATAATAATAAATACGGATTTATGCTCAGATATGGATGCACATCTACCGGGCGAACCTGAGTTTATTCCCGAGATTGACGACTACCCGCATCTTCAGTTTGACGATGGGACTACGACAATTAAGCGGTTCAGGACCCTGAGAGGACGAGTGCCAGCACCGGGGACCGTTTTTTCACATGCATGGTTAGGTCTCGTTTGCGAGCATGAGATGTTTACGGAGATTATCGGTGAGGATAGCCCGTGGGAGTAGATGTTTAGCATGGATTTGCCCGCACATTGAGAGCTCATGGTGGAGTTTTACTGCATATTCACCTTCCGTCCGCGTGCGCATGGACTACTGGAGATAGACGAGGATGACATCGCAGAGGGTTGTGTGGACACGGAGGTTTCTTTCAGGGGTCCTGCATCGCATGTCCCTTAGACGGTTCGCTGTCGTCAGCGGCCTCTATACCTAGGAGGAGACCCGAGAGCCGATCTACACCACGGCTTTGATTCGAGGGGCAGATGACGCTGATCAGGTCTGGTGGCCTGCGATTGGTGACGGACCATATGGTGGCGATTCGAGGGTCTCGCACATACGAGACCATCTCTATCTTTACATTCACCGACTGATCGCCACGTCGCCGCTAGACATGGAGCGAGGACCGACAGGGTCAACACCGCCAACCTTCTTTCCAGTGTCTACTCAAACACCATCACTGCCACCTCGCGCATGCTCTTACTGATTACTTTGCCAGCTACTATCGCAGGCAGGCACGAGGGGTGTTGGTATGCGGCAGGATCATGGCGCAGATCGTTCTGGGCCTGGGATACGAGCATGTCATGTCCTAGTTTGCACCGCCTGCGACTCCTGTGCGCCTGGCGGGCCAGGCCACTGCCACCGGGATGATGATCACCCGAAGGTTTGGGGATAGCACAAGGCACCTAGTGCAGAGATTCCATGAGCTTGTGGCATGGGTGCCCGAGCTGTTGGTGGACCCGCCCAAGTTGGCAGGGGCCAAGGTCCAGGTTCAGTAGGTTTACCAGCCGGTTAGTGGCAGGGAGGATGAGCCCATTCGGTTGCCTGCTCATATAGTAGATATGCTTCAGTGACTGGGTTTGAGAATTAAATTCTCATTTGATGTGACTTAACTTAGGATCGAATATGTAGACTAAGTCAGTAATATAGTCGCGAAATTACTATATTAAAGAACTGTTGAAACTGCAATAAATGTTAGAGTAAATGAAGCACACGAACACAGAAGTCAATGATGTATAATATTGATGTTATTACTGTTGATGTCAATCGCTTACAAAGTTAGGGATGAAACCCTATTTATAGGCATACACATTGCCAGTACAAAAGACTAAACTACCCCAGACTTATACATGAGAATCTAGTCTAAGTACAAAATAAATATAAACATTTGTAAGTTGTTCATCCGCATTAGTTCATGCGGATGAACATGTCTTCATCAGCATTTGTTGTTTTGTAATCAGCATTAACTTAGTTCATCCACATTAGTTTATGCAGGTGAACAAGTCTTGTCAGCATTTCTTCATTTGTTCATCCGCATAAACTAATACAGGTGAACAAGTCTTGTTAGCATTTCTTAATTTGTTCATCCGCATAAACTAATGCGGGTGAACAAGTCATGTTCAGCATCTTCATTTGTTCATCCGCATAAACTAATGCGGGTGAACAAGTCTTGTTCAGCATCTTCATTTGTTCATCCGCATAAACTAATGCGGGTGAACAAGTCATCAGCATTTCTTCTGGTTTCATCCGCATTTGTTAATGCGGGTGAACAAACACTTGTCAGCATTTGTTCATAAGTCATCCGCATTAACAAATGCAGGAACTTCATACTTAGCTTTTTCTTACCTTTTGTTCTTCTGTAAATAAGTCTTTTGTTTTGATGTTTTCCAACCAGAACAACCTCCAACCACCTCTTATGTTAGCAAGTATGATCCTTTCAGGGTCTAACAATACTCCCCCTAAGGATTATACTGCCTGGGTTCCTCAAGAGTGTGATGGTGGTGGTGGTTGTGATGATTCTGATGGGTCTTGATGTGATGTCTTCTGTTGGACTGTTGTTGGAGAGATTGTTATTGTAGCTTCATCGGGTACTATAGGTTCTGCAATAGAAGGGTTCAGAATTGCCTTGATCATGTTGGAAAAATCCTTTGCCTCTTTCATCTTGTCTCTGCTCAGCATATGAATCTTTATCTCACTCATGGTGTGGATTGCAGCAATAGGCATTTGTTTCAAGGAGATGGGTTCCCAAAATGAAATTGATGATAACCCATCTCTATGAATCAGGAGGGAACCATCAGCATCCACTTCAAGCTTGACAATGTTTCCCATCTGCAGTTGCAGTTTCTTCTTCCTTCTTTGTTCTCTTTTATTGATTATCCTATCAAAGGCCATTTTGAGAATTTTGATACACTTAAGCATAAACTCTAAATCATCTTCAGCAACCTTATTATTGAGGGGTCTGAAGTGTATTGTGTAGATGTAGTGCACATAGGATTCATCAAGCAATCTCACTTCATAACCATTAAAGATTCTAATCTCAGGAGCTTCTTTTCCTCCCCATTTCCTCTCAATAACCAATTCATAGGTTTCCTCATCATAAAACACATTGGAAATTGGTTTGGTCTTGTGTGTTCCAGCAATCAATTTTATTTTAATGTTTCTGTTGGTTTCACATGCAGCTCTAGGAATACCACCTCTTCAGCCTTTCTTTTTCTTCTTTGTTCAAGGGATTCCTGAATGTTTTGTCTTTTCTAGTACAGATGGCTTTTAAAGACTTGAAGTTATTAGTTCTCTTAAACATCTTCAGAATATCCACAAACTCATAACCCCTGTACATCCCATCATGAATGATTAGGTCCAGATTATCCAACTCTTTTAAATCATGTACCTTCATAGCATTAACCAAGGATGTATATTCAGTAAAGAACTACACCAGGCCTTTGGGAGTAGATACCCCTCTAATCATCTCAGCAGTGGTCAATCCTTCTTGAAGTTTCAGTTGTGAAGGTTCAATGAACCACTTCGGATTTTTGTGCAGAATAGGGGCCAAAACATCTTTGTCTTTTGTTATTAATTGTACATCTTGTGCAGATGTTCTTGTTCTAGGTTTCTTCCCAATCACTTCTTCTTCAAGAGATTTTAGCGTATCTCTTTTCTCATTAATCATTTTCAACATAGCAGCCCTTAGTGAATTGGTTTTCATGTTCCCAAGCTTTCTTTTTGTAAATCCCTGTTTAGAAAGATAATCCTTCATCTCCTTATCTGTCATACTGTAGGGATCAGGGTATGCTGTTTGGGTGTCATCCTTCTTTTCAGGTTTTGTGATACTAGGTGTTGGCTTGACAGTCTTTTTCTCCTTCTCATATTCTGTGACAAAGGATGGATCCAGAAACTTTTCCATCCTTTTCATCTCCTCAACAATCCCTTCATAAGTCATGCTAAACACAACATCAGCATCATATCCATGGTTGATCAGGAACATGGCATGTATCATAAGATCATTAGTCTTAGCCTTCTCTACCATACTCTCCCAGATGGTTCAATAATTGCAGGACTGTCAATAGTAGAGGGTTTTTCAGTTTGTTCATCCTCAATCTCTTCTTCTTCCAACATTATCACTTCAAGAGTTTGTTGTAACTCTTTCTCTGCTTGTTCATGTTCATCCAGGAATTCAGCAATTGCTGCTAAACTCCGAGGATCATCTCTAGCCTTCTTCTTTGGTTGTTCTTCCTCAACCATAGGAAGGTTTCCCTTTGCTTTTTCAGCCAAGTACTTTCTTTTTCTCTTGTATGTAATCACTCTGGGTCCTGATGTTGATGCTACATCAGCTTTGGCCTGTTGTTTTTCCTCAACAGCCTCTATTTCAACAATGATTTCCTGTTGTTCAGCTTCTTTTCTGTTCTTTTCAGCTGTTTCTTTTTCTTTGAACTCTTCACAAAGGTTTTTTTTATCAAGTTTTGCTGTTCAGTAGTTAAGGTAATAGCAGGAACAAGATGCAATCTAAGTTCTTCTTCTATTGGGTCAGGGTGTGGTGGAATTACAACTATAGAATCAGAAGGGGATTTAGTGTTTTTAATGTAATCCCAAAATTCCTCATCTATAATGAATTCACTTGAAGAATATCTATCCATATATTCCATCAAATCTTTCATCATAGCCTCATCTTCAGTAGATGGATCAGAATGTACTACCATATCCCAGCTATCATTATCCCTAACACCACTGGCTTCTTCCTGTTGTGAAGGTACTGCCTTTTCTGTTTCTTCAGTTTCATAGTTTGTTGCTTCTCTTCCAACTTCAGCCTTTAATTAAGCAATCAGTTCTAATTCAACAATTCTTTTATTCAAAGCATCATTCTGTTTGTTGAGATCAGCAATGATTTTTGTTTGTATCTCCATCAGGTGTTCTTGATCTTCCATGGCCAGAGTTTGAATAGCTACAGTGTCCACATGACCACTGATTTCTTCTCTAGCAATCTCTAATGAAGTTTTGAGCTTTTTGATCTCATTATCCTTTTCTTTCATATCAGCTTCATACTTGGCTTTCAATTCTTTTAGTTCCTTTTCTTTTTCATCCAGTTCTAGAATCCTATCATTGATGATTCCAACCCTTCTATCCAGTGTCTTTTCCATTTTAGAAACTTTATGTATCAAATCTGATATCATCCTGTCTTTCTCATATGGTCTGTTTATTTCAGATTCAGCAAAACTTTCTGAGGGACCCTCCTCTGAGATCATTTGTCTCTCAGGTAGTGGTGCAAATTGTTGATAATCCTCCTCATCACTAGATGATTCAGAAGAAACTGATGAACTGGTAGATTCACCAGATCCATCAGTGGCAGCAGCAGCTTCATGTAAGGAGCTATTTAAGGATTCTTCATGAGTGTGAATGGGAGAAAATGGAGGTGACACAATTGGATCAACCCTAAAAGGGGAATGACTCTCAGCATCATGTATTGAAGGCTCAATGTGAAGATCACCACCTACATTAACATGTGGTGACATTGGCTCAATTTGTTCCATAACAATAGGAACATCCTGTTGTTCATCTCTTCCATGTACAAAAACTCCAGCCTCTTCTTGAATAGGTTCCTCAATAGGAACATTCTCTGGTGCTTGTTCCTCAATAACATGAACTTCTTCTTGAGCCTGATCCTCAACCACGGGAACATCTTCTTGTTGATTAATCAGTTGTTGCATCCATGGTAGTAGTGGAAAGAAAGCACCACTATAAAATTTCCTTGGATCCCTTTTCTTGATATACTTGTAAGACTTGGAATTATAGTGAGGGACATCCAGAATAGGACCTTCTAGTGCAATGTTAGGGAAAGCTTCATTGATAAAGCATTGGATAAATCTTGGATACATGAGGAACATGTGCCTTCTTCCCTCTTGAACGTTGGAAACAAGACTATTGAATACATAGGCTGACATGTTGAATGGTCTGTTTAAACACAGTGCATATATAAGAGATGATGTTGTCAATGGAATGTCATTCCAACCAGTCTTTCTTTTGGATAGACAGTGTTGGACATAGTGTATCAAAAATCTCCATTGTAAGTCAACTAGTCCTTTGACTATTTGTTTTGCTTCAAACCCTCCTTCATATCCAATATTGGCAAAGAAAGTCATAATGTCATCATCATCAAACTCTATGGGGGAGTTGGTATCATCACCAAACTGTAGACACTGTCTCACAGTTTGTTCTGAAATAACCAAAGCGTGATCATCAAAGATTCTCCCTGAAATAACTTTTATGCCATCAACCTCTAATACTTTAGCATTTCCCAAGAATGATCTTATGTAGTTCTCATATATGACTAGTCTGACAGTGATAGCATGAGCTACTCTTGTAGCAGCAATGAATCTGATCATATCCCTTAGTCCTTCTGCTTCTGGGACATCAGGGTTGAGAAATCCACTGACATTGTGGAGTTTACTCCAAGTCAGATTTTCCATAATGAATCTACAAAAGATATGAATGAATTAGGGAACATTATGAAAATTTTATCTCAAATGAATATGAATTAAGTTTGATTTGTCAAATTTTGACTTTTTAGGTCAAAATAGTGATTATGAATGTTACTGTTACATTAGGTGGTTTGACCTAGTTTTGATTTTGAATGAAAAACAGCTCAAACTTTGTCCTTTTTAGATGATTTGAAATGATGTTGATTGTGTTTCAAAGTTTTTCATCTTAAACAGTTGATTAGGTTTCAACATTGTTGTGGGATTGTATCCTCTGTTTATCGATGTCTTAGTTGTTTTTAGAAGCACAGTAAATACTTGATGTTTACACTAATCATTGGTTTTAATGAACTCTGTCATTCATTGTTCTTGAGTGTATTTTCAGAATTTCTCAAAATTAGGGTTCCATGACTCAGCATTTGTTCGATTGTCGAAGGTTTTCAGATTTTGAAAATAACCTTGTATTTGACAATACTTCGATTCAACAGACACTTTTGGATGTTTTGATGTTAGATTTGAACACAATGATTCTCGATTAGAGAAGATTTGAATGTTGAAAAAGAACAGTATATGGCACTCGTCTCACTATAAAAAGTTCACTCAAAATTTGAAAAGTAATAAATGACTCACATTAAATGAGTATTTATAGTACATCTCATAATTTTCACAAAATTTTACAAGTGCTGAAAAGTTCTACTATAGCAAATGAGCATAGAGAATTTCTATGAGCGCATTTACTGTAACAAAAGCGGAAGAAGTAATTTTACCCATCCGCATTTATTGTAGCAAATACGGGTGAACAAAGTTAAATTATCAGCATTTACTATAGCAAATGCTGATGAGTTGAACTGTCCACATTTACTGTTTCAAATGCGGAAGAACACTTTGTTGTCCGCATTAGTTTTACTCGCACAAAAACAGTTACCCGCACAAAAACAATTACCCGCATTGATTAAATGACAGGGTTACCTTCACCCATATTAACCAATGCTCTTACCCGTATTAAATTTTGAACTTGTCAAAAATTAATGTAGTTGTAGTGGATGATCCTGACTGGTTTTGCATAGCTGTTTCTGATTTTATGAAGATGAGTCTGCATCATTGGTGCTTTATGAAGATTTAGTAGATTCTGAGATTGTCAATTCTTGCTTGGATTGACTTGTATCCTTGATGTGATACATGTTTCCCAGTTTGACTAAATTTAGGCCATGTGCATCTTCTGAAGCAGTTTATGGTATAATTTCCATACAAACACTATTCATTTAGATTTAAAACAATGTTGCCTATTTTACATTTGTAAATATCATGTTTTTGTAAATATTTCCTTTTAAAATTTTAATACTCCCCCTAAAGTTTATATCCATATGGGATAAAACTTTACACAAATTTATAAAATTTAAGGAAAATATTTCTGAATTTTTGATTGTTTTGCTTATCTGTAAATGTAGAAATTTTGTACTATTGTTTCAAATTTTGGGATCATAACAATCTTATCTTTCATAAGTGCAAGTTGTCATGAACTTATTGATTGAAGGTATGTTTATCCTCTTAAACTCATTCTTGGTCAATATTGTAATGCATGTGATTATTATCCTGTTTTGATTGGTTTAAACATTTAACATGAACCTCACACCCATAAGCATAGTAAGATCAACTATCCTCATGTACTGTATGGTAGAACTTTCTCACAACTTTCAAACCCGGTCATTTAAATTATGAAATCTCATTCATTTTGGGTAAGAGGGATCCACATTAAGATTCTTTTACCTGATCCTTATTGTTATTTGATCCTCATTGGGATTCTTTTTGCTCTTTACTTTGGAAGTTGATCCACTTTGGGATTCTTTTTGTTCATTCACTTGGAATGTAATATTTTTTTTATTTGTCACCCAGATGGATGTGTTCCTCGTTGGGACTCTTTTTGGATCTTAACATCAGCACTATGTGCTTGTTTCTCCAGGTCTTTGCTCAGCAACACAGAAGAGAAACTGATATGTGAGAGAGATTCATAAAGTATCATCACCTGGTGTGTTTAGGATGCTACACATACATACACTTAGACAGGTTAGATACTTACATACTCTGAGATGATGCATTCACAGTTGAATGTGATCTTTAGTTTATCACAACATTCATCTTTTGTTCCAAGTTGAGCCTACCCACATATCAGGTAAGTCATGTCAATCTTTCAAGATATTGAATTAAGCATAGTGAATGATATAACAACTGTAATTATATCATTTCCCTAAAAAGTACAAATCAAGGACTTCAACAAAAAATTGATTTCTTTTTCTAGTTTTGTGAATTTTTTTTTTTGATGTTTTTTGTAAATTTTGATTTTTACTCAAGGTTAATCATGCCGATTGATTGGACTAAGAATTCAAACCGACTTGGGTCAAATGCTTTAGTAAACAAATCAGCTAGCTGATTGTCTGTGTTAACCTGAATCAGCTTGATTAAACCTTTTTCAGCACAGTCTCTCAAAAAGTGATATCTAATTTCAGTATGTTTTGTTTTTTAGTGCTGAACAGAATTGTTTGTTATGAAGACAGTAGCAGTGTTGTCAATATGGATTGGTGTTTGCAAGAAATTATAACCATAATCAAGCATCTGGATTTGAATCCAGAGAACTTGAGAACAGCAAGCTGATGCTACAATGTATTCAGCTTCAGCTGTTGATACAGAAACATTGGTATGTTTCTTCCACTGCGATGACACCAGTCTAGGACCAAGAAATTGACAACCGCCAGATGTGGACTTTTTGTTGAAATTGCATCCCCCGAAGTCACTGTCCGTGTATGTATAGAGATTGAAGTCTCCTTCCTTAGGATACCATAATCCAAGAGCAGGTTTGCCCTTAAGATATCTGAATATCCTCTTGACTGCATTCACGTGAGATTCATTAGGATCTGCCTGATATCTGGCACAAACACAAACACCAAACGTAACGTCAGGTCTACTGGCTGTTAAATACATGAGTGAACCAATCATGGATCGATAAAGAGTCTGATCCACAGATTTGCCATCTGAGTCTGGACCAATCTTCACTTTTGTATTAACAGGTGTTCTGATGGACTGACAGTCTGCAAAGTGAAACTTCTTCAACATGGATTCCACATATTTTGACTGGTTGATGAAGATTCCACTAGATGTTTGTTGTACTTGAAGACCTAGGAAGAATGTGAGTTCTCCCATAGCACTCATCTGAAATTTTTAATGCATAAGATCTTCAAAGTCTTTGCAAAGTTGTTTGTTGGTGGAGCCAAATATGATATCATCCACATAAATCTGGACAAGCAGCATCTCATTCCCTTTTCTCTTTCTAAATAAAGTCTGGTTAATCTTCCCTCTTTCATAACCATGATGAAGAAGAAAGGATGACAGAATCTCATACCATTTCCGAGGGGCTTGATGTAAGCCATACAAAGCTTTATCAAGCTTGTATACCATGTGAGGGAAATCAGGATCCTCAAATCCTGGTGGTTGACTCACGTAGACTTCTTCAGAGATCTTACCATACAAAAATGCACACTTTACATCCATTTGATAAACTGTAAATTTCATGGAAGCAGAGTACGCAAGAAATAGTCATATGGCTTCTAATCTAGCAACAGGAGCAAACACATCGTCATAATCTATTCCTTCTTCTTGTGTATAGACCTGTGCTACCAACCTTGCTTTATTTCTAATGACAATCCCTTTGTCATCAGTCTTGTTTTTGTATAGCCATCTGATGACAATCTAGGATTAAACACCCGAAAAGCCTTTGAAACAGAGGAATATCCCACAAAGAATCCCTCGTCAGACTTAGGAGCAAACTTTCCTAAATGGTCTATGGTGTTCAATATTGAGACCAGACATCCAAATGACTTCAAAAAGAAGTTCATAAGGAGTTTTATTGTGTTCTTTAATTACCAGAGTTCGATTTTGCACAAAATATGAAGTGTTGACAGCTTCTGCCCAAAATGTAATGGGCAGTTTTGCATCTTCCAGCATTGTTCGAGCTGCTTCAATTAGTGTTCTATTCCTCCTTTCAGCCACTCCATTTTGTTGTGGAGTTCGAGCTGCACTGAATTGATGAACAATGCCTTTGTGTGTGCAAAATGAACTAAGATCCTCATTTTTGAATTCTGTCCCGTTCTCACTTCCGATTGATTTTACTTTTAAATCAAGTTGATTTTCTATTTTTGGGATAAAATCTTTTATTATTTGGGACGCCTCGTTTTTATGAAGTATAAAGAAGACCCATGTAAATTGTGTAAAGTCATCTGTGATCACCAAACAATAGTGCTTCTTTCCAATACTCATGACATGAGTTGGACTGAAGAGATCCATATGAAGTAACTTCAAAGAAGAATTGTTTTTGTTCACAAGCTTTGGCTTATGTGAGGATTTATGCTGTTTTCCTTTAAGACATGCAGTACAGTGATCAACAAAATGAAATTCTTTTTGAGGCAAACCAATTACATGGTTTCCTTTGACCAATCTGTTCATGTTTTTAAAGTTCGTGTGTCCTAAACGTCTATGCCAAAGTTGTGACTCATCAACAGATGCTTTAGACAAAAGACATGTCTCTTCAGACGGATGAGCAGAATTAAGGTTCAAGACATATGTATTATTCTTCCTCGGTGTCTTAAAGACAACCCATTCTTCTGGAATGCAGAATCCTGGTTTCAGAATGTAGCAATGAGAGTCAGTGAAGTGAGTGGAATATCTCTTTTCACAAATCTGAGACACGCTGAGCAGATTGAAGTTCAGTTGCTCGCAATAGTTCACTTTATCAAAGCTCAGCAGTCCATTTGTCACAGAACCTTCTCCTGTAATTCTACCACCTTGTGAATCTCCTCCAAATGCCATAGTAGTTCCTTGCACATGCTTGAAGTCATGAAGGAGGGAACTGTCTCCAGTCATGTGTCGGGAGCATCCACTTTCCACGTACCATAAGCTATTGGACCTGTATGAATGACCCTACAAGCACAAAAAGAACTAGTTAGAATGAGGAACCCAAGCCATAATGGTCTTGGGTTGTCCCTTTGCATCAATCACTGTTACCTCTTGATATTTTCCTCTTGTTTGAGTTTTAGAGGAGGATGATTTCAACCCTTTTCTATTACTTCTTTGAAGTTTGATTTCATCAATTTCATTTGAAGTGTTAGAAGAGTATACAAATTTTTCCTTTTGATTTTTGTGTAAAGGTTGAACAGATTTTTGCTTGTTAGAAATCACTTTAATTTTATATTTTTGATGAGACTTCAGTGATTTGTTCAGGTTTGTTGGACTTTTGTGTCTGACCTTGTCAGTTGGAACTAATGAAATGGGCTTGTTTTGTGAGATTTTCAATCCTTTTTGATTAAAGTAACAATCAATTGTATTGTTATTGGTCATATCACATAATGAACAATATTTGTTAAAATGACAGTTTTTCGTTGAGTGATTGTTCATGTCACAGATAGAGCAGTACTCAGTGAAGTAGCACTCATCTGTATTGTGATTGGTCATGTCACAGAATTCACAATACATTTGATTGTCCTTTAATCTTGATGGAGAAGTCATATCAGTCTTTGGGGTGCCAACAGATTATTTCATAATTCTGACTTGCTTTGTTTTTATGGACTGATGCTGCTTCTTTCTGTATTGCCTTATTTCCCTATCAAATTGTTCTACCTGTTCTTTGTTGGAAATATCAAACCCAATTCCTTGTTTGATATTTGATGAAGATAGTGAATCAGATTTCACTATAGATTTTTGTACAAAAGTGGTTTTCCCTTTGGTGACTAAGGGAACTTTGGTTTTATCCTTGAATTTCAATGAAACCTTATCTGATTCGCTTGAATTTTTTGGAGATATGATCTCATAATCAGATCGGATTTAGCAGATGGTTTCACTGAGCATTCAGCAGTGTGATTCACTTTAAGATTTTGAGGAACAAATTTTACAAAAAACACAATTGATTTGATTGGGCTCTTTGGTTTCTTGATAACCACAGGTTTGTCAAAGCACTCTTTGATTTTGATAGGATGACCCAATTTGATTTTATTCTCATCAGTTTCAATGTAAACACCTGGTTTGTTTTGAGGATTTGTTGTTTGAGAAATCATTGATTTGGTTTCAATAATTTTAGATTCTTTTGTATCTGATTGAGTAAGTGACTCAGGCATAACAGTGTAGTTATCATTATATTGAGGAGGACAAGTTTTGTAGCCTATCCCAGTCATATCTTTAGCCCCTTTTTGAGACACAAGTAACTCCTATAGCTTGACAGATGAGAGCTGAAACTTTTCAAGTTTCATTTTAGTAGCTGATTGCTCAGCTTTTGATTTGGTCAACAATTCAGTTAGCCTCTCATTTTCAGCCACAAGTGTGTACTTTTCACCATGGAGTGTTTCCATGTCAGACAACAGAGATTTGATTTTAACTTCATAAATTCTCATTTCTTGTTTTAACATCTTTGATTTCACCTTTTCTTCTCTTATTTTATTAGCCAATTTGTGATTATGTTCCCTGTACCCCTGTACTTCTAGAACACATTTTTCAGAACATAGATTGGATTTTACCTCAGATGGCATTGGAGTTGGTCCATCATTGATATGTGCCATAAGTACATGATTCTAAAACTGTGGTTGGACTTCCTCAGCATACAAGCTCCAATCACAAACTCCATCTTGTCTGATGACAAGTGCATTGGAAGTATGTTGATTACTTCCTTGAGATTGATGAGTCAGCAGAGGTTGTCTTTGCTGAATTGGCTGTTGCTGATTCTGCTGCTGGTGTAGATGAGTGTTGCTTGATTGAAAGTTGGTATTGTGTTGAGATGAATGCTGGCCATGTGTGGGTCTTTGAAAGTTGGTGTTGCTTCTCCTGGGAGATTTACATTCTCGAGAGAAATGACCAGTCATTCCATAGTTAAAACACTTGGATTTGTCATACCCCAGCTTGGTATTCTCATCAAGACTCAGTTTCTTCCCTTTACGAAAGAACTTCTTTGCTCTCATGGCAATCATGGCCAACTGCCATTGTAAATCCATTTCTTCAACATCATCAGGATCCATCTCTTCCAGATCTTCTTGAATCAAGTGTGCTGATGTGTGTCTCCCCCCAAGATAGGCTTCAAAGCTAGCAACAAAGGCATTATAAGTAGCCTTCTGTTCTTTAGATCTTTGATCATTGGGTATACTGCAGGGTGTTGCTGTGGGCTGAGCAGAAGATGAGGGTTTATGTTGTTAAGCAGCACAGAATCCAGTTGTCTTTGACTGGTCACCAGATGAAAGAAAGTCATCTTCTTCAATCACAAATGCATTCTCAACAGAATGAGTTTCTGATGGAAACTTATAAGCCTCAATGACTTGTGGTCCACTGAGATTTCTACTCCTTTCATCCAGCTCCAGAGCCTCAATTTTGGCAATCATGATATCCAAGCTTGTACTCTCCAAATCAAGGGTATTCTTTAACATAGTAACATTTTGTTTCCAGCTTTCTGGTAAACTGTGTAGCATCTTCTTGTTCATTTCTTTTTGTTTGTAGTTGATCCCCATGATTTCAAGATTATTTACCAGTTGAACAAATCTATGAAGTTGTCTTGAAATTGACTCTCCTTTAGTGTGATGAAAAGTTTCATATTGATTTATTAGCTTATCTTTGTTAATTTCAGTCACTTCATTACTTCCTTCACACATGATCTGTAGAGCATCCCAAACCCCCTTAGCAGTTCCATATTTTTCTAATCTTTTCAGAACATCCATTTTCAATGCTTGTGTGAGGATGGAATAAGCTCTAAGATCAATCTTGATTTTCTTATATTCTTCTTCATCAAGATTTAAACTGGGATCCTCAATGGGAATTCTTGCAGTTTTGTACTGAGCAGCTTGATCAGCATTTAGAGACAGTGGAATGTAGGGACCTTTGCAAATAGATATCTAGTAGTCAGGATCTACACCTGTAATGTAGTTTCTGAAATGAATTTTCCACTGCTTAAACTTAGATTTGTGTTTAAGCAGAGGAGGTTTAGAAGCATGCCCAATTTCAGAAAGATTGTGAGAATCCATATTAGATAAACTGATTTTAACTTGGTTGAGAAGGTTTTAAGTTGATTTTAAGTTCGAGCAGTGAGTTGTTCTCTGAATTTTCTGTTCACAGTCTTTACCAGATCTGTTAAGTTCAGATCTATTAGCACAAAGGAGTTCTGAGATTTTGTTGTTTGTGTGAGGGAAGGTTCGTCAACAACAGATCTGTATTGTCACCACTTCTTGGTGTTCGATTTCAGTGTGTATGTTTATCAGAAGTATAGATCTTACTGATAAACAACTCAGTCTATAGTTCAATCGATTTTCACACATAATCTGAGATGATTCTGTGATGAATTCAAAAGCTGAGGCTCTGATACCAATTGACTGGGTTTGAGAATGAAATTCTCGATTGAGGTGACTCAACTTAGGATCGAATATGTAGACTAAGTTAGTAATATAGTAGCGGAATTACTATATTACAGAACTGTTGAAACTGCAATAAATGTTAGAGTAAATGAAGCACATGAACACAGAAGTCAATGATGTATAATATTGATGTTATTACTGTTGAAGTCAATCGCTTACAAAGTTTGGGATGAAGCCCTATTTATAGGCATACACATTGCCTGTACAAAAGACTAAACTACCCCTAACTTATACATGAGAATCTAGTCTAAGTACAAAATAAATATAAACATTTGTAAGTTGTTCATCCGCATTAGTTCATGCGGATGAACATGTCTTCATCAGCATTTGTTGTTTCGTAATCAACATTAACTTAGTTCATTCGCATTAGTTTATGCGGGTGAACAAATCTTGTCAGCATTTCTTCATTTGTTCATCCGCATAAACTAATGCGGGTGAATAAGTCTTGTCAGCATTTCTTCATTTGTTCATCCGCATAAACTAATACGGGTGAACAAGTCTTGTTTAGCATCTTCATTTGTTCATCCGCATAAACTAATGCAGGTGAACAAGTCTTGTTCAGCATCTTCATTTGTTCATCCGCATAAACTAATGCGGGTGAACAAGTCATCAGCATTCCTTCTGTTTTCATCCGCATTTGTTAATGCGGGTGAACAAACACTTGTCAGCTTTTGTTCACAAGTCATCTGCATTAACAAATGCAGGAACTTCACACTTAACTTTTTCTTGCCTTTTGTTCTTCTGTAAATAAGTCTTCTGTTGTGATGTTTTCCAACCAGAACAACCTCTAACCACCTCTTAAGTTGGCAAGTATGATCCTTTCAGGATCTAACATTCAGGACACGCAGGCCAGGGTCACGAGCATGGATGACCGGGTCACGCACATCGTGGACCGGCTCACGCGTATGGAGGATATGATGGAGTGGGTCATCCAGCATATGGCCGCAGACTATGCGGCCTCCGGTACGCCGTTGTTGTTACCGCCACCTAGACGGTTAGGCCATGACGGTGCTAGCACTTCATTTATCATGCACTTTTAGGACCTGAGATGCTTGGCGCGGGCGGGTCAGGTCACGGCAGAGATGCTGACATGGCTGGTTAGATAGATATTTTGTTTGTATTTTATTTCTTTTTGTATGTATAAACCCGTTGTATTTATATATGCAGTTTTAGTTATAATGCTTTTGTTATATTTATGATGCCTTTTATATTTGGTTGTGTTTGTTTGGTTGTGTTTGTTTGTTTGTTTGTAATGGTAATTATATACAATGTATGTAATTTGATAATGTTAATTGTATATGTACCAACTTGTTGTGTATTTGTATATAATGTTTATGATAATTTCTATAACAACCGATTTTTACAAAGTCGTAACGTCATAAAAAAAACACAAGCGTCACATTAATAATAACAACCGATTTTTACAAACTCGTAATTTGATAAAAATAAATTAAACACAAACCGTCACATTAATAATAACAATCGATTTTTACAAATTCAGAATTTGATTAAAAAAACTATAAACTAAAAAGTTAAATTATAAACTAAAAAGATTGCCGACACAAACCCATTGCTTCATGTTTTCGGATACATAGTGAGCATCTAACGTCTGGATCAACAGCTCAAACTAAAAGGATTGGCGATGTCACACGTGCCGCAATAAGCCTATACGAACCAACAACCTTGTTAGCGGTGTTATGCTATAATCGTATCTGTTATCAATATTCGTTTTTATGGTTTTCAACGAGGCTAAGCGATTACTATCAAACAGAAAAAAATACTCGTAATATGATAAAATAAAAATAAACACAAAACACAAACTCGTATATCACGATTAGGTTCAATCGTGTGATAAAATAAAAATAAACACAAAGTAGTATGACTAAAAAAATTAAATCACCACCACCAAAACACTAAACCCCAACTCTAAAAAAACGGAACACACTTACCCAATGCCGAGGTGCATAACATTCTCTGAAGCCTAACCGTCACGGTTAGATCCAATCGTGACGGTTAGTTTCTACACCTGACCTAACGGTCACGGTTAGCCCAAACCATCACGTGTAGGTCGGGTTTTCTCAAAATTCCCTACGGTGTGTCTAAAATTTTCGAAAAAAAAAACTGTAAAACGAATCTTGCAAAATATCATACGAATCAACGCAATATCGTAGGACAATGTTAGACTTTAGGAGATGTTCAATTGTAGCGAGAAACCTTGGTGGGTTTCAGAGGAGTTGACGGGTTAAACCGCAGACAGATTCTTCTCCTTCGTTTCTTCAGCTAGTAGTTATGAGGTTCTTGTAAGTCGGTGTGCAGGGAGCTTGTAATAGATATCATTAGTTTTTATATAGAGCTGATCCAAAAATTAAAGAGACTAGTCTTTGAACCAAATGAATAAAAACAAGTGAGCCAGACGAGGTTCCAACATAGAACAATCATAAATTTTATATACCTAGAGTTAGATGGTCATAGGCTGTTTGTCTGACTTTAGGACCCAAAATATCTCATCTTGAGCTACAAGTTTTCCCTAATTTTATGATTTTAGATGATTACATTTTAATTGTAAAACATGAGCCCATGAATTTTATTAACTCATATAGTTATTTACTCACTAGTTCTAATTCTAGATTATCGAATTTTGGTTCGATCCGAAGGGAAATAAATATTTTTCTTATATCATTTAGAAATATATTAACTTTTCCCGTAGAGATTATTTCTTTTCTATTTTACTCATGTATCATAAAAGAAGCAATATCTAACACATAATAGTATATATATGTACATACATTTGGACCATTGTATTAAGAAACTTTTAATACTAAAGTGGTGATTAGCACTCTTAACGTGTAAACTCACAAAGGCACACACATAACACATGATCTATAATCGTCTAACCAAATAGAGGTATGTAAAAATAATAGAGCATCCTAATCATGTCACAACAAACCGATGAACTAATTTAGATATTTTAAGGAACTACTAAAACTATAGTGTTTTCTGGTTTGGAGTATGTAGGATACCTGAATCGTCTTCTCGCTTTTAAATTGAAGTTATTTTGATGGTACTTCGAAATACTTAAATTTTAAAACAAAAGTATTCAACAACGAATATGTGAATCCGTGACATAGTTGTACCAGAATTCATAAGAATTCAAAAAGATTTCGATACCAAAATCAAACCAAATGATTCTTTATATAGGGGTCGAAGCAATTGCAATCAACCAACGCAACCTTAATGAAACAACAAGGCAGTTGGTAGTTATAACTAGCATAAGTTATATAAGATAGTTATATCAGCAGCAAATTATATCAGTAGCAACTTTGGTTATAGTAGCAACGAACAAAATGCTACCGTCCTTTTTTTTTGGTACCAAAGACAAGGTTGCCATCAAGCTTTAGTTTGTTACCAAATATTATCAAGCAACTTTTATTGACCTGAGCTAGGGGCTTTGTCCATTGGACCCCACAAAAGATTGCTGCCCCTTGGACCTTGCTACGTGGACTGCTCCCCCCTAACCTATGTTGTTTAATTGATCTCACCCATTAAACTATGAAGGTGCCATTAGAATATAGAAGAGTCTAGATTAAGTATTCATTTCATACATTCTCACTTTTATCAATGTATATTCTAATATTTCATTAGGTCTTAACTGAATCTAACTACCTAAAATGATCCAATGGCACTAAAATCACCAACTAAAATGTGATGAATGAAAAGCTACTAAACATATGATACTACAAACATTTGTCCTAAGTAGATATATGAATTTTGAGAAGATTACCATTTTTTCAAAGTTTCTCCTTTGAACAAACATATACTAAAAAAGAAGTAATACTCCTAGAATAAACATGCCAGCAGTTGATCTTAAGACATCATCTTATTAAGTTAAGATATGAATCGTGATTGATGCACTAAGGCACTGTCCATTTTCTAAGGTCCTCACCTTGCCAATGCTTGCACTCAAAAGAATCCTCCTCAAAGAATGGAATCTAAGAGGGTGGTATATCTTCAAAAAAAGGTGAGGATGACCCAAAAGGAAACATCACAATCTTCTCAGTCATGGCAGCTTTAGACAATAATAAAAATGTTGACTATGGTCCATCATATTTTGATGAACTTGAAATGATGGTAACCAACAAAAAGGGAATAGAAACAACTATGCCTTATGTAGAGGTCAAGTTAGAGGCTCGGAAAATCAAATCACAACATGCGAAAAACATTGGGACCATGAAAAAACTTGGAGGTCAAGTGAGAACTTCATGGCAAAAACATGAGCTTTGGGGCGAGAACTTTGTTTAATATAAATAGTTGTTTAGAAGCTTTACTTTGTAAGACTTGACATTCACATATTGTAAAGCTTATGCAATTAAAGTAATCAGAGAGAAACTTTTATTCACTTGATTGTTCATTTGATATGACTTGTGCGTGATTATGTTATCATGTACCGTTCATTCATCCTGCGTTTGATTCGATTGTTCCGATCTTGTGTCGTGTTTATTGATAAATACTAGATTTTACATTTGGTATAGATCATTGGTGCTCTTGATCTTGTTGATAGCAAAAGATTGAGCTTATTTTAGATTGTTTTGATGCTCTTTTTGGTGTGTTTATGGAATTGGAGTTGATTTTTTCTGAATTAGAATGAATCTGGATTAGATTTGAGCTAGTTTTAATGAGCAAAAGGTTTGCCATAGGTGTTTGAAGCTTGCGGCTAAGTTTTAGCTTAATTTTAATCAATTTAGAGTCCAATAAGTAATTAATTGAATCTAATTAACTTCCACCTAGACTTTAAGTAAGATTTGGACAAATAGGTTGGTTAGATCATTCGATTTCCGGCCGAACTAGACTTTTTGTGCATGCGAAAACTTTGAAGGATGAAGAACACATGTGAAAACTTTATGTTTTCGCTTGAAATGGCATAGTTTTCACAAAAGAAAGTTACTTTTGTGAAGGTTTTTGCTTATCATGGTTATACAGGAAAGTTCTCGATTGTAGGTGTGAAAACTTGGTTTGTTTGTGAGGATTTGAAGGCTTTCGCATAAGGTTTGCAAAAATATATTCAAGTTTACGAATACTTCTAAATTTTGCGAAAAATTTCAAAGTTGATTCAGCTTCTGAAATGACAACTAATCTGAATATGAAGAATATTACTGCCTCGTTGAATTTGGTTACTAAGATTGGCATAAGCATTAAAGCCCCGAGACTTGTTAGCGAATATGACTATGTTGACTGGGCATATCATTTTGAGAATCATGTTGTATACATAGAACCATACATGCGATTGTCAATCAATTTCTTACATTCCAATAAGAATAATAAAGGAGAATTAATTAAGAAGCCAGAATATCTTTGGGATGACGAGGATACGTGTTTGAGGTTTTTGATAAAGCCTATGCTACAGTTACCATGGAATTTGCAACTGAGATTTCACATAACTATAGAGAGTTTAGAGGTGCAAAGGTTCTATGGGATACCTTAGAAGCTAAACTTATAGGGAACAAGGATATGCGTGAAAGTAAAAAGGATATGTTAAATCATGAAATTGATATTGTCAATAATGTTCTCAGAGAAACTCTTGAAGCTTAGATTGAAAGGTTTATGAAGATGATCATAAATATGAAAAGGGCGGGTATAGCATTGGAGAATATTGTTGTGAGCAAAGAACTCTTAAAATCTTTGCCATACATTTGGAATAATAACTATACATCCATTAACATAACTCAAGATTTGTTTACTTTTTCTCTGAGTGATTTAATCTCCCTAATCAAATCATATGATATGGATCTTAAGCAACAAGCTATAAATCATCTAATTCTATGGGTCCTGAAGCTAATATATTGTATGCTAAGATGGAAAGCAACCCAAATTATTATATAAGCTACACATAAATGTATCAGCACCAACTCTCAAATGAAACATTATTGATTTCTTGATTTTAACTTGTTTGAATATTGATTAGATTGATTTTAAACTTAGATGAATTGATCTGAGGTTGATTTTAACTCCAATAAGTCCAAATCAATCAACTTATAAGTCACAATTAGCAATAACTTAAATCAATGTAATGAATAGTAGTAAATTCTAGAAATACGATGAATAATGTAGTATTGATTTCAACAAATATGATGAACAGTAACAACACTATGAGTAGAAAACAATGAACAGTATCAAATTACTGTACGGTAAACGATGAATTTCAGAAATACGATGAACAATGTGTCTATCACAAATGCGATGAATAGTGTTCATATATTGTTCTTTTGATTTTGCTTTGAATTACAAACTGTTTCATTCAAATTTTTTGTAGAAACTTTTGATTAGCAACTCTAACTAGTATCTATTCATTTTTCTCACAAACACTTATGGTATTGTATTTTTAATGATTAATTTTAAAGATCCATTTAAAGTATCAATCGAACACAATAGCTTGTCAAAACATGGTCGATTGATTTTTGTTTATAATGATGAATAATTAGTTTGATTACAAATCTAAAATGTAGAACAACTCAGATTTGCAGATCAATCAACATATCAGTCGAATTTCAGATCAAATCGGTGATTAGATATGAAGTCAAGAGCCGAGGCTCTTATACAAGTTGACTGGTTCATTTCTAATGGTTCTAATATGTTGATTGAGTCTATTGAATCATTGTAGCAATATGACAAAGATAAATAATCAAAGTAGGCAAATAGGGTTTAGAGTTACACAAATGAAATGCTAACATTCTATTTATAGCTTGACAATTTGGCTGTACTATGACTAAACTACCCTGAATACTATTACATCAAAATCATAATGTTAAAAATTATACAAAATAGAATCCACATTTCAGCAAGTCTTCTTCAACATGTTTTGCTTATCCGCATTTATTGTTGTGGATGATAAAAGTCTTGTTCGTATTTATTTTTTTTCAACTTCAGCATTTGTTTTGGTTCATCTGCATTAGTTAATATGGATGACCAAATGCCTTGTTTTCATTTTGTTGTTCATCCATATTTGACTAATGCAGATGACCAACACTTGTGTTTTTCTTTTAATCCGTGTTATCTTCATTTTTGACATAACTTGTTTTTCCTCACATGCATTAACTCTAACACTTGTATCCGTTAAAGATGTCCACATAGGTAATTTTAATTGTGCAAAGTTACCAAAGAAAGCAACTCAACAACCACCTCTTGAATTGGCATGAATTATCCTTTCAGGGTCCAACAATTACAACCTTGATTTCTTCAGCAATCATCTTTTAGATTTCATCACTTTTTAGTGTTTAATTTTCATTTTCATTTTCATTTTCAATTATTCATTTCCTTGAGTATATATCGATTGCTGGCTTCCATTATTCTTTGACATACTACAGAAAAAAAAGAATATATTATACATTTTTATTACTATTAAAATATATTACATCACATCAAAATATTACATATCTTATAATCTTATTCTTCTTTATTTTCTATCTTAATCATCCATTAGCCTTCCTCCTAATTTTGATATCTCCGCACCCTATGACATGATTTTTTCTCCATATGTTTGACTTTACTTCCCACCAACGTGTTTCATTATTTACTTTCTTCCTATTTTCCTTTGAGTTTGTCCTTTTCTTGGAAAGAGCGGTCTAGATGTTCAATCATTGATTAGGGATACTGGTGTGGTTATCCGTAATGTGGTCGAGGATTCCTAATACCCGTCATAATGTTATGGTATATGTGGGGATTCATTTCCAATAAATATATTAGTGGTTGGAATGTCTTATATGGCAAGGGGTTGAAGCTTAGATATATTCACTCTAAATCTTCGTAAATTTTCCTTAGTTCTTCATTTATCGACATCTTGACCTTATCCTTGGATTCTCTCACTTTCATCTTGGGTTTACGACATTTGCTCAACCCAACTTCATCCTTTATTGAAGGTGCAAATATTTGTTGTTGTGGAGGTTGACAAATCTACAATTTTTATATTCTGAGCCTTCTTAATTCCATAAGAAGTCTGCTTGATATCCTGATTCTACTTCAACATTTAATTAACTAGTAATCTCAATGTTACTATCTTCATTTTTGGATAGTAATTATATGTATCATCGTTGGAAATTAGAATTAGCCAATACCTAGTTCCATATTTTCATCTTCCAATTAGTAGTAAGGCGAATGATCATCGCTTACAACAATGTAGAATGAGTTCAGACATCCGGCCTGCATGCTACTTCTTAGTTAGGTATCTTCATAAATTTTTATTATTCATCATGAAAATATTAAACATATTCACTTTTTCATTTTTGAGTCAAATAACAACTTAGAATCAAGGAGGTAGTTCCTACGTATGCAACACTTTGCCGTAACATCTTTTAGATTCTCGTTCTAATAACAAATCGTCATGTAGCACCTCAGGTGTGGAAATTCGATAATCAAAGGATCGAATATTGCAATCGTATTGTTGTCGTTTATCAGATCTGTGATGTGGAATCTCACACACCTGTTGATGATTTCAAGTGAAGATCTGTTGCAAAATTTAATGTATGTTGATGAATGACTGATGAACAATTCAAGAACACATATTCATAAAAATTTCATTCATTCATATGGATGATGATAGATGCTATGAGATTACAAAGGGAGTTTGTAAGAAAATTCTCTCTTACACACATTCAACCTGATTGTTTCTCTAGACTAATTCTCTCTTGTTTGTTATTGTTAGTGCTTAGAGTATAAATGACTTCACTTAGTCTATTTATACTCTTTACATAAATGAACAAACTTTCATTTAAGCCCTAATGATTGCACAAATATTCTTCTAAGTCTGATAATTCTCTGTTGATGATGCGTGACTGCTGGGTGCTGACGCCATTCGGGACGACCGCTGATGTTGACTGTTGACTTTGATCATGATTGACCAAGTTTGACCAAGTTTGACTTTGGTCAATTTTCTTCGTTTTGATCATATTTTCAGCATAGCTTCACCGTGTCGGTTTTGGTAATGATCATGAGATTCGAAACTTAGGTTTTGGTAAGTATCTTCTTCAAATAGTCCAACAATACTCCCCTTAAGATGATGCTGTCAAAATCTTATGATTATCAAAACCTTGGATGTTGATTGATGTGCAGTCTTGGAGTGCAGTCTTCTCCCCCTTTCTGGTAGCATCTTCTTAGAAGCTTCAGAAAAAAGGCATTGAGAAAAAGACTTTGTTTCGGCACTTTATGGATGTTTCATCAGCTTGATTTTCTAGTCTCATTTTGAAGACTTGAAAATTCACCTATTTGCATACACTGTGGATTGCACAGGTAGCAATATCAGCAGCTTTATCTGAACTTCAGAAGTGAAGGAGAAGCATCAGACATTCTTCAGACTTGACATATACTCTCCCTCAACAAAAGCTTTGGAGGGTGAGGAACTTTTGTGTATGAGACACCAAAAGGAGGATTTTTAGTTCTCAGCAACTGGTAGGAGATCTTTAAAGGAAGCAGGAGCATTCACTTAGCATCTTGAACTGAATGAGAAACTCAGGCATGTTATGCAATTCATCACCTACAAAAGTCTAAATCCTCTTGGTAGAGGTATTGCATGTAAGTTTTACTCGTAACTCAATAACACATGTAAATCTGCCAAAACTAAGAAAAATACTAAAAATGAAAAATGTATTTGGAAATTTAGATTTTTTCAAAAATAGAATATTTACAAGCATGAATCCTTCAACTGTAATAAGATCATACTAATCCAAAATCCTCTACATCTAAGAATGTTTAAAGTTTGAAGAGACATAGACAAAGAAACAAGTTGATTGTAAGTATGTTTTGTAAGGATATATCTAAAGATTATGAGGCTGATACAACCAAAGATCTTCCAACATGCACTAAGGAACAAGAATGAACTTGCTTCGGAAGCTTTACACTCTCTAAAGAAAACTCTAAGTGTAAAGTCTTCCAAAGCCAAAAGTTCAGAAGAAATTACTTCGGAAGCTTTACACTTAACAAGAAAATATTCCAAGTGTAAAAAATTCCAAAGCTAGAGGCCAAGTTCTTCCGAAGCCAAAGATGAAGTCTTCCGAAGCTTCAAAGACAAAGTCTTCTGAAGCCATGTTGCTGTGAAGACTGATTCCTTCGGAAGACAGAGAAAAGAGGCTTTCTCTGATCTACTTTTTATAAAGCTGACCAACTTTTTGCTGCAACTCTGATAACTCACCAACTTGTATGAGTTGGTGAAACTTCCATGCTTTAGTGAATAGTAGATAAAGTCTTTGTTTGTAATTTTCTTCTTTTGTTCCTTTAGACTTTTTGTACTAGGAAAATTCAGTGAGCTATGGCATGTCATAGTCACTAGTCAAAAGGCAATTTGCCTTTTGACTCTAGATTGATCTTGTTGTCTAAATTAGTCAATTCCAACTATCCTTACAAGTATTGACGGTTGTAGGTTGTAGTATAAAAGAGTCTCAGGTCCTTGTATTTTAATCATGCTTTGAACACTTGTAATAGAACTTGAGATCAATATACAACATCCTTGAAAACTAATACTTGTGTTATTGTTCTAAGTTCTTTCTTATTGTTACTTGTGTTCTGTCTTATTGTTACTTGTGTTCCTTGTATCTTCAAAGTTTCATGTTCTTTATTTGAACTGTTAAGTGATCTAAGATCACTCCTCTTGTGAAAATAATTGTTGTTAACACCCTAACCGGTCTTACAATTAGTATCAGAGCATTCCAGGCTCTTGATTGTAAGATCTCACCATCTTAAATCCTCTTAGTTTCACACTTCACTTAACTTTTCAAATGGTAATTATCTCAAAGGCTGATATGGAAACTGGAACTATGACAAAGTCCCCACTAATCACTCCTGAGGATTTTGATACTTGGTGCCAAAGAATGGAAGGCTTCATCAAGTCTCAAGATTCCAAGATGTGGGAGTTTGTTGTCAATTGACCTTATGTACCATGCACCACTTCAGCTGCCGGTGGTGGTATGATACCAAAGGAAAGGGATGATTTTTCTGAAGAAGATTGGAAAAAAATTGATGTTGATCAGAAAGCTATGACAGCCTTTCAAACTACTCTTCCTAACTCCATCTACAGAGGTTTCAAGAAGTGCAAGACCACCAAACAGCTATGGGATGCATTGAAGCTGATGTATGAGGGGTCCAATAAAGCCAAAGAAAACAAGAAGGACCTCTTGAAGTAGCAGTTTGAAAATTTCACCTTCAAGACAGGTGAAACCATGTCTCAACAATACTTCAGGTACGTTGAGATTGTGGATACTCTAGCTTATGTTGGAGTAACCATTGAGAATAGAGATATTGTCAGGAAGTTCATGTCCTCTCTTCCCAGACAATGGACACACAACTATATAGTCATTAAAAGGACTGAAAACCTCAACACTCTTACTCTCACTGAGTATATGGAATACTCAGTGGATACCAGATGGAGATGAACATGCAAAACTCATCTGGTAACTCCAACACTCATTAGAGTTCAGCCCTCCATGTTGTTAAAAGGGATTGCAGAGAACCACAGCACCATCTCATCTACTACCCGAACAAATCACAAAAGGGTCCTTTTATCACCTTTTCGGAAACACCAAGGGAAGGCTACATCCCTGGACGCCCATTCCAGGAGACAAGTTCTTTATAAGCTTTTGTGTCTTCTGATGAAAGTTCAGGCAACTTTCTCTTCACTTTTGAAGACCTGGACTGTATCCATCCAGATGATCTGGAATATATGGAAATAGTCCTGCAGATGGCTCTACTCACTCATAGAGCCCAAAAGTTCTACAAGAGGACTGGGAGAAGGTTTCCCAGCAATGCAGCCAGTGGAAAGTTTGGGCTGGACAAAAGCAAGGTGAAGTGAAACAACTGTAACCAAATGGGACACTTTGCCAGGGAGTGTAAGGCACCAAAGTCAAATGGTGGCCAAGCATAATCCAGGCCAAACTACACAGAGGGAGCTTATCAAAATGAGAAGCCAAACAGCAAGCTGCAGTTGCTGTTAAAGAAGGAAGCTATGACAGGAGCTTTCAGGTTGAGGATGCTTCTCCAAACCAAGCACTAATGGCAGACCATGATGAAGCCAAGGTATTGGAACATCTTTCTACTCCTGAATGCATTGCTAAAGTTAATAGATACATGTCCTATAACTTAGAGATGAGATCTGATCTTGAGTCATTAAATATCTTAAAAGCTGACTTTAAAAGAGCTGAAATTGATTATAAACTTAAGATAAAAGATCTAGAGAAAACCATTTAAACTCTTAAGAATGAGCATACAAACTACAAGACTCAAATCAAAGATCTCATCTCAAAGTTAACTGAATGCCAGGCTGAGCTTGTGATCAGCAAAGCCAGGGCAAAAAAATGTGTTCTTGAAGAAGGGACCTTCAAGAACATAATATCCTCATCCCTACATGCAAAAATTTGTTATCAGAATAAGCAGGGAATGGGATCTACTGAGATAGCTCCTCCACACGCTCTATTGTCTGTATGATCTCCAAGGTGTGGAACTTGTGAAGATGTGCTTCCCCTCATAGACCCCATTGTTGAAGAGGATGAAGAGGAGATAGTGAAGGATGACTCAGAGAAGAGTAAAGAAGATCATCCTAATAAGGGTCACTATTCTCCAGAGGAGAGGAAAGAGTCTGGAATGACCAAGTCAAAGAGAAAGAACTTGATTAGAAGAGCTAAGAGAAGATCAAAGAAGGCTCAAGAAATCAAGGCCACTTTTGACTCAAAGCAGAAACAAGTATTTATTTTTGCAGGTTTTGAAGTGTTAAAGACTGAAGACTCAACTATGAACTCTAGTACCAGGAGTTCTAGTTTAGTTCCAAATCATTCCAGCAAGAAGAAGAAGACTGACCAGCTATGTACCACTGCTACACAGCCTGAACCATCCAGCTCCAAGAGCAAGTCTCTCCCTAAGAAGCTTGTTGCATCATCTGTAGAGATGAAGATGGAGAGGGAAAGTGATAAAACTTTGTCGTGCTCTCAAAAGAAGACTCACAGAAGGAAGGAACTCAACTGTGTCATGTGTGGTAGTACTTCTCATCTGGCTAAAGATTGTAAGTACAATCCCAAAAGTACCATCCACATGACCAAGAAGAACACTTCTGAGAAAAAGAAGGAACAAACAGCTTCAGAAGGAAAATCTGTTTCCTTCGAAAGCTCCAAAATAAAGAAGAAGACAAGTGAAAAATTGCCTTCGGAAGAAAAGTTGGTCTCAGAAGAAAGGAATGCTTCTGAAGTACCGAAGCTTGCTGCAATGAAAGCAAGATCTTTCAAAGGTCCAATCTCCAAGACTTTCGAAGTTGTCAAAATTTCTGAAGCTTTGAAGGTCAGGCCCAATCTTCCAAAGGTGGTGTGGAAGATGAAGGAAGACCATGTGACTAAAAGTTCTTCATCAACAACAGCAAATGATCCTTAAAGCTTGAATATAGGATCACTTACTGTTACATTGTCTTCAACTCATTTTAATAAACCCAAGACCAATGAGGATTGGGTTCTAAGTGTAACTAATCATCTCTTTTTGTGCAAGAACAACTAAAGACCAAGAAGAAAATTTGGATTATTCCTAGTGGCTGTTCCAGGCACATGACTGGCAATGGTTCTATGCTTCAAAATTTTGTGAAATTTGATGGAGGAACAGTTGCTTTTGGAGGGGATTCTGGTGGTTACATTTTCGAAAGGGGTAGAGTCACAAATGGTAAGCTCAGCATTGGGAAGGTAAACTTTGTCAAGGAGCTTGGATACAATCTTCTGAGTGTATCCCAATTTTGTGATCAGAAACACCATATGCTCTTCACTGAGCATGAGTGCATTGTTCTCAAGCCCGGGGTGGCCATTCCTCAAGAGCATATCTTGCTCAGAGCCCCCAAGAGAGGGAACATGTATAAGATGGATTTACATGAAACATCTCCCTCAGGTGAAGTTTCTTGCTTTCTGTCTAAAGAAAATAGTGATGAGTCTTTTCTTTGGCATAAAAGAATGTGCCATGTAAACTTTAAGAACATGAATAAATTGATTAAGAATGATTTGGTAACTGGAATGCCAAAGAAAGAGTTTACAAGTGATGACCACTGTGTTGCATGCCTGAAAGGGAAGCAACACAAAGTGTCTCACAAACCAGAGGAAATAAACTCCATCACTACTCCCCTACACCTATTACATATGGATTTGTTTGGCTCCACCAGTGTAATGAGTTTAGAAAGGACCTCTTACTGCTTAGTGATCATAGATGATTTCACAAGATTCACCTGGGTCTTTTTCCTTAGAACTAAGGATGAGACCCCTGAGATATTGAAGAATTTCATTCTAAAAATTGAGAATCAATCTGATCAAAAGGTCAAGACCATAAGATGTGATCAAGGAACAGAATTTAAGAACCAAATCCTTGATACATTTTGTAATGAAAAGGGTATGACAAGATAATATAGTGCTCCCAGGACTCCTCAGCATAATGGTGTTGCTAAGAGGAGAAACAGGACACTTATTGAAGCTACAAGAAGCATGCTGTCTGATTCTAAACTGCCCATCACCTTCTGGGCAGAGGCAGTTAACACAGCCTACTATGTGCAGAACAGAGTTTTAGTGGTTAAGACTCATGGTAAGACTCCTTATGATATGTGGCATAAAAGGAGACCATTTATTGGTTTCCTCAGGTCATTTGGATGTTCTTGCACCATCTTGAATACCAAAGATCAAGTAGCTAAATTTGATGAGAAGTCAGATGATGGACACTTTATTGGATACTCTTCCCAAGCTAAGGCTTATAGAGTATACAATCTCAGAACTAGAGTAGTTGAGGAATTAGCCAATGTGACCTTCAATGAGTACACTCCTAGTGTGACTATTTAATATTGACTTAGTTACCAACTGTTTCAGGATCTACATATAATATATCAACAGGAGATCCTGACCCAAGATTTGAGCTGAGAAGACCAAGCAAGATTACTACTTCAGCTCCTTTGTTGACTAACCCTGCAAATGAAGATCCTATCAGCACAAACATGACAAATTCAGCTGATACATCTGAGGTGCCTTCAAATTCTAGCATAGAGGTTCAAAACTTAGGAGATGGAGCTTCAAATGCCGGAGGAAATGGAGGTGGTGATAGTGATCAAGAATTTCTTGATGCTGATAACCACTCCATAGAGGACAACATAAATGATGTCATACATTCATTGGATCAAGTCTCACTTGATAACTGTGCTGATGTGGTGGGTGACACTCCATTGCCAGATCTAAATTTATCCAATCTAGATCTGTCCAACCAACTTGCTGTGATCTCTCAACTAAGGATCCACAAGTCACACCCCACCACAAACATCATTGGAAATGTTGAGACTGGGGTGAGAACAAGAGGACAAACCCATGACCAAAATGTTTGTCTGCACTCTTGTTTCTTGTCCCAGATTGAGCCAAAGAATGTTGATGAGGCTCTAAAGGATGGAAGTTAGGTTGAAGCTATGCAAGAAGAGCTACTTCAAATCAGAAGACAAAAGGTTTAGAACCTATGTCCTCTTTCTCAAGGGAAGACTATCATAGGAACCAAATGGGTTTTTAGGAACAAGAAGGATGATAGAGGACTTGTCATCAAGAACAAGGCAAGACTAGTTATTCAAGGGTACACACAAGAAGAGGGAATTGATTACATAGATGTTTTTACTCCTGTGGTAAGACTTGAAGCTGTAAGAATATTCTTTGCTTTTGCTGCATCCAAGGATTTCAAGGTCTACCAACTTGATGTCAAGTGTGCTTTTCTGTATGGGGTGATTGATGAAGAGGTGTATGTCAAACAACCACCTGGCTTTGCAGACCCATATCATCCTGATTATGTCTGCAAGCTTGATAAAGCTCTTTATGGGCTACACCAAGCCCCAAGGAAGTGGTATGAAACACTATCTTAGTATCTCTGCCAACATGGTTACAAGAGGGGTACTATAGATGGAACTCTCTTCATCAAAGGGACAGGGAATGAGTTAATGTTGGTTCAAGTATATATGGATGACATTATCTTTGGGTCAACTAATCTAGAGCTCTGTAAAGACTTTGAGAGGCTGATGAAGAACAGATTTGAAATGAGTGCCATGGGGGAACTAAATTTCTTTCTAGGAATTTAAGTGAAGCAAGTTGATAATGGCATCTTCATAAGTCAGTCAAAGTATGTGCAAGACATACTTACAAGATTTAACATGACTGAATGTAAGGTAGCTAAGACACCCATACCCAGAAACCACTCATTGGGACCTGATCTTGAGGGGGAGTATGTGGAAGAACATCTTTACAGGGCTATGATTAGGTCTCTTATGTACCTAACAGGCAACAGGCCTGATATCATGTTTGCTACATGCATTTGTGCAAGATATCAAGCCAACCCCAAGATGTCACACCTGGTTGTTGTCAAGAGGATTCTTAAATATCTCAAAGGTTCTCCCAAGCTTGGCCTTTGGTATCCAAAGAGTTCTGACTTCAATTTGTATGCTTATACAGATAGTGACTATGGTGGTTGCAACATGACTGCAAAGCCTACATCTGGGGGATGTCAATTCCTTGGTGGAAGGATTGTCTCATGGTAATGCAAGAAACAATCCTGTGTCTCTGCATCAACTACTGAGACTGAATACATTACTGCTGCAAATTATTGTGCTCAAGTGATTTGGCTTCAGAATCAGATGCTGGACTGTGGATTCAATTTCAAAGAGACTCCCATCCACATAGACAACAACAGTGCTATCTCTATTATAGAGAATCCTGTGCAGCACTCAAGAACCAAACACATCAACATCAGGTATCATTTGATTAGAGATAATTTTGAGAAGGGATTAATCAAATTAGTCAAAGTTAACATAAATGAAAAATATGCTGATCTGTTCATTAAAGCTTTTGATGAACAAATATTCAAATATCTTGTATCAGCTATTGGGATGATTAACTTTGAGTAACTTTTTCTTAAAAACTTAAATCAACTTTATTTCTAAAAACGGTGTGTCCTAAGTTGTCTATTTTATCACCTTCATAAGCCTAGTTTATTTTGGAAGAAAAATTTTAATGATATTCCTTATATTTTTGAAAATCTTTCAAAACATATTTTCCTTCGAAAGATTTCAAGTTGCCTTCGGAAGAAATTTATGTCTTCAAATCAAGAACTACTTATAAGAAATTTACCTTTGGAAGAAATTCTGAGAATATCTTCCGAAGCTTAACTATGCTTCTAAGTACTTGCATGTATTTGAAGGACAAATATCTTCCAAAAGCAATTCTTTTTCTATCTTCCGAAATCAAATATGTGTCGGAAGAAAAATTCTCTAAGAATTTTTCTTCCGAAGCCAAATTTTTAAATTTCTTTAGAAAATTAACCTAAAATTCTCCTAAAATTAACCTTCTTCTTCACCAACAAACTTCCTTCATGGCAAACATTGATCGATGAAACCAATCGGGCTTTACCACGCACCTTCACAGACAACACAATCAGGTTGCTCTATTGGACTTTGAGAAAGATCCTCATTTCTTAGAGGTCTGTCGATACCTTTCAGCGTCTCACTACTTCACCTCCCTTACTATTGATCCTCCTCTTTATGAGGATCAGTTACTTGCATTCTGGAGGACCTGCCAAAAGGTCACCATGGATGGGGAGAAGGCACTATCTGCTATAGTGCAGGGGAGGACAATCTTCATCACTCCGGCCATCATAAGCTCACACCTTCAGCTGGATGATGAAGAAGGTGAGTTGTCCTTTCCGAAAGCTGCCATCAACCAATCTTTTCAGCAGATGGGCCATGAGGGTGACATCTCAGTCAAAACCTTTAGGATGGGGAGGGTCTCATCCAAATGGAAATACCTCCTCCATGTCATCATACACAGTCTCTCTAACAAGCATGGAGGATGGGATCAAGTTCCAGAGGACCTCTCCTTCATAGTCCATGGAATGGTTCAGGGGGTCAAATACAGGTACTCTTAATTTGTTTATAAAAATTTACTTGCTAATTTAGACTCCTTAGAATACTACATGTTCCCACGATATGTCTAGCACATTCTCAACTGTGAACTGGGCTCACAGTTAAGGGGAACAGGTAATACTCTTAAATTGGGACAGATGAAGCCCAGCATCTTTAAAATATTGAGAAATCATACTGTTGGCTTCTCCGGGGTAGAAACAACCCTGGTTCCAAAAATGTTTGAGCTCATTGCTCAGGGTGGCAACCTAGCAGCACCAGCTAGTGTTGAACCCACACCATCTACCTCAACTCCACCCCACAGCCTCAAATTACCATCACCTACAAAAGAAAAACCAAACGAAACCATTCACCTGCTACTAAGCATGTGCAGATCCCCATATGACAACCCATACAGGAGGAAGTGGAATCTCGAGCTCCCACTTCCTCTGAGGAGCAGACCACTCCCATCTTTCAAATGATCAGTGTTGAGGTTCCTCATGCTCAGCCTAATGAGCTCACATCCCTAATAGCCTTAAGCCATCACTCTGAGTCTCAACACTCAAGTGATCAACCTTCAGGGGATAGTTACCACCCCCAGCCGCTGAACTTAAACCACCCTATTCATAGCCTTGATTTCTAAAATGATGAGGACTTGGGTTTCAGTGAGTACAATGAGTCTCTCCTTTCTTCCCAAACTCAAGGAGAAATGAGTACCCCTGACTCACCTAGGTCTAGCCCACATCATATACCCACCACTGAGGTGGTTCTTCCTGAACATGTTCAGGAGATCCATAAGGAAGAGGCTCTCACTTTAGAAAGTGATTACATCAGTAAGACCTCAACCATGGCAACCCAGCCTCTTGACACTTCTCTGGAAGTTGTCATGATGCAGGGGAAATCCAACAGCCAAAGACACTATGCTAGTGATGAGGAAGAAGACTTAGGTCCAATTCTCTTATCCCCAGTGATTCTTCAACTGAAGATGAGGGGAGTATGAAACATAGGGTGCACAAACTGACAAACACTTGCACCTATGTAGTTTCAAAGATAGTTCACCTGGAATCTCAGGTGACTATCTTGCAACAAAGGGTCAATGACCAGCAACTTGAGATCACCGATCTCAAGGGCCAGTTAGCTGAGAGATCCTTAAGGAGGACTCAACCAGGTCCACAAGAACCTGTGGAAGTGATGGATGACACCCCCAGCTCACCTATGCAAGAAGGTGATGCTACCTAAAAGGGGAAGAAAGTCCTCACAACCACAAAACCTGGGAGTTCCTCCCAGAGTATATACATAGAGGAGTCACCAACCTCTCTTGCAATTGTCCAGACTCAGCAACCTTCTCAAGTCATAAACATAGACTTACTCATTCAACACTTTCTTGAGGAGGGAATTCCAAGAGCAATGTCTGCTCCCTCTGAGAATCCAATTATAGGATAGGGGTATGACACAAACAGAAGAGCTCTTGTGATCTCTAGAGCTCAGGGTCAACTGGAAATCTTCAACTTCTCACACCTGAGTTTCTATGAGTGCATCAATCTGGTGAATCTACCACTTGTCAACCCAAGCCACAACAGACAAGCTGAGAGATTTGCAGACCAGATTCAAAATAAGGTGCTAGAGGAATTCAAATTGAGATTAAAACTATATAGACAGAGGCTAGCAGGTGAGATCTTTGGTCAACTAGATGTTAAGGTGGACCCTGAGATTAGCTTCAAAGGGAAAACCTTGACTGAAGTCCTAGAAGTTAAGCCTGTGTACCTTGAGACAGGATCTCCCTCTGCACCTAGTACCCTCAGTGAGGCACCAGCTGGTGAAGGTGTCTTACAACCTCTCTCTGGCCAAAGCTAGACTGCTAAACCAAGCACTAAAGGCCAAAGTTCTCTCCACCCTGAGTCACCAAGGCCTGTGGTTGAAAAAGGGAAAAGAAAATTAAATATTAAGGAGTTGGAGGAGGAGAAGAGAGAGAGGAAGAGGAAGCTGAGGGGAAAGAGTTCAAGTAGGTCCCCAGGCTTCATGGAAGCTGCAATCCGGCTGCCCATATGCCAAATACTCAAGAAGATGAGTTAAAGGCAGCCAGGCTAAACTACCTGGGGACCAGGAACTACAATATAGATGAACTCATCTCTCTCCCCTTAGAAGAGTTAAATGAGCTGGCTGACACTAAGCTGTCAAAGGAGAGGAGGGAGGCAAAGGATGCAACATTGCTCCTTAAAATTAAGGAAGAAAGGAGACTGAAAAGACTCTACAAATATGCTCCTGTCCTCTTACCAGTTCAAGAAAGTCCCGAGACAGAGACTATGGCACAGGCACAACCTCAGGTAGATAGGGAAGCTGAGTGAATATGATTAACTACCTGAGTGCCACAGGACTCTATCAGGCAGCTACACTTCTTCCCTTATCCTTTGAGTACATAGAGTTTGAATATCTCAAGAAGCTGGAAGAAAAAGCCACAAAAGAAAGAAAAGCTGCTAAGAGAAAGCTAAAGGAAGAAGTTGCAAGGTCAAGGGCCATCATCCACAAAAGCCAAAAGAATTCTAAAGATAGACAAAGGATGATGAGCTTCTTGAAG
Organism: Flaveria sonorensis; assembly: GCA_025506505.1. NCBI lineage: Eukaryota > Viridiplantae > Streptophyta > Magnoliopsida > Asterales > Asteraceae > Flaveria > Flaveria sonorensis. The sequence continues at coordinate 36,272,545 of CM046424.1, forward strand.
CTGTATGGATTCTCCGGAAGGAGGCTTGGTCCTATGTTTCTATCCACAATGGATGAGCATGTAAGGGTGATCAAGCAGAAGATCAAAAGGGAAGAGCTTGTAGACTTACATTCTCCACCAAGTCCAGCTCAACTTGAAGTTGAGGTAAAGGTTGAACCAACTGAGACAACACAACCTGTACCTAGAACTGCATCTCAGCCAACTTCATCTTCTAATCCATAGTAGGGTCCTCTTCTCTCTCTTTCTGAACCTGTAAGAGATAAGAACCCAACTGAGAGGAACACTACTGAACTATCTGGTGTTGAAGACCAGTCCTCTCAGTTGAAATCATCAAAGAGGAGAAAAAGGATGGCCATAAGAACCCCTACAAAGAAAAAGAAAACTAAGGCATCCACCTCTACACCTCAGGATGAGTCAGAACATCTTGAGGAAGTGCATGCAGAGGCTGCTCAACCAACTCCCATCAGAGTAGAGCCACTTGCAGTTGGAAGACCCATCGTGTCCTGGAGTTTTGCTGACAATCCAGACAGATGGTATGTCACTAGAGATCAAGGAGATCAGGATGTCTACTTTCAGCAAGACATGCTTGTCCTTCCTTTACATGATCTCTATGACATAAGAAGATTCTATGAGAGTCTGAAGGATCCTAACCATATGATGAAGAGTGGTTTGCTGCTGATCCAAATAAGGACTATCAACATTTGAAGAATCTGTCTATTTTGGTAGCATCAGCCTAGGGGGAGTTTGTAAGGATCTATCTGAAGATTATGAGGCTGATGCAACCAAAGATCTTCCAACATGCACTAAGGAACAATGATGAACTTGCTTCGGAAGCTTTACACTCTCTAAAGAAAACTCTAAGTGTATAGTCTTCCGAAGCCAAAAGTTTAGAAGAAATTACTTCGGAAGCTTTACACTTAACAAGAAAATATTCCAAGTGTAAAAACTTTCGAAGCAAGAGGCCAAGTTCTTTCGAAGCCAAAGATGAAGTCTTCCGAAGCTTCAAACACAAAGTCTTCCAAAGCCATTTTGCTGTGAAGATTGATTTCTTTGGAAGACAGAGAAAAGATGCTTTCTCTAATCTACTTTTTATAAAGCTGACCAACTTTCTGCTGCAACTCTGATAACTCACCAACTTATATGAGTTGGTGAAACTTCCATGCTTTATTGAATATTAGATAAAGTCTTTGTCTGTAATTTTCTTCTTTTGTTCCTTTAGACTTTTTGTACTAGGAAAAGTTAGTGAGCTATGGCATATCATAGTCACTAGTCAAAAGGCAATCTGCCTTTTGACTCTAGATTGATCTTGTTGTCTAGATTAGTCAATTCCAACTGTCCTTCCAAGTATTGACGGTTGCAGTACAAAAGAGTCTCAGGTCCTTGTATTTTAATCATGCTTTGAACACTTGTAATAGAACTTGAGATCAATATACAACATCCTTGAAAACTAATACTTGTGTTATTGTTCTAAGTTCTATCTTATTGTTACGTGTGTTCCACGTATCTTCAAAGTTTCCAATTCCTTATTTGAACTGTTAAGTGATCTAAGATCACTCCTCTTGTAAAACCAATTGTTGTTAACACCCTAACCGATCCTGCATGTTTGTCCACTTAAACTCTTGCAAGGATCTATTTTTAACACTTTGTGATATTTATCATGTTTAGGTTTGATTAGATATGTTAATTGAGTAACCCACACTCAGAAGTATGGAAGAATAACCCTCCTCATAAAATGCAAGGTGACTTTTTATCACAACTTGAACCAGGCTACTTAAAGTATAAATTCTCATGTATAAATTCTCATGTATAGTTTTTGTCATAGTGTAGGGACTTATTGTGTAAATATATGTTTCTTTTTTGTATTGATAGTATAAATAGCATAGATAAGGTATTGTGTAGGAAATCACCTAAAAAAATCACTTAAGTAAGCACCTTAGAAGCTCTTAGAATAGTAACAAATTGTAACTGTTCCTTTCTACACTTGTACTTTCTATGCATTCTATCAATCAATACTATGAATTTTTTTGATATGTTTGTTTAGATTTGTTTACTTGTGTTTGTTTGATTGAATAGTATCATAATATCATCACAGATTGATCCATTTTGATCCTATCAAATGGTATCAAAGCTGTTGGTTCAGTGATTTGAGTTCTTCAAACTGTCGAACTGTTGAATCAATTGAATCTGTGATTGATAAGCAATTCAATCAAACAATTGTTGATTTCAGTTGTGTTTCATCATTAGAAACATGAAATGAATCACAATTTGTAGCTCAATTCGTTCAAAATCAGTGAATTTGTTCAAATTAGTATGCGAACCTGTTCTTCATTTTCGAACTGAAATTCGACCAGAAAACTGAATTGTTGTTGTTGTTTGGTGAAATTGAAGATGAAGGACTGTTAATCGAACAAATTACAGTCTAATTGGAAGTTTTCAGAGCAATTCAACAAGTTTTGAAGATTTTTGCAGATCTGAATTCGTTTGAATCTGTTGAAGTTGGCGCATTAGGTTAAAACACAACTAAAAATTGCCTAAGTGTATTGGCGCTTGACAACTGTTCAGGCGTTTTACCACTGTTAAGGCATTTTTGGTCTAGGCGTTTTACCACTGTGGAGGAGCATTACAACTATTTGGTCACTTTGGAACTTTTCAGAAACCAAGGAATTCTAGGCGCATTACAACTGTGTAGGCGCATTTGAACTGTTTGGGCCTTTCTTCACCCAGTCGTTTGACAACTGTTTGGTCGTTTTACAACTGTTCAGGCGCATTTCAAGTTGGGCGTTTTTTGAGAATTTTTCTAAGGCAATCCCTTAGACGTTTCAAAGTCAAAGTTAGAAGTTTCACAACTGTTTGGGTGCTTCATCACTATTCAGGCGCATCACCTCAACACTTTGAAATTTTTCAAAATTTAAAAATCCAAAAATATTTTCAATTCATTTTTCAAATTCAAAAATTTTAAAAAACAACAAAAACAAATCTTTTTCTAAAATCAAAAATATAAAATGGTGAAGTCAGAAGATTCAGAGAACAGAGTTCCTAAGCTGAAGAACCGAGCTGATTTTAAGAACTGGTCTCTTAGATTGAAACATCACCTTAATTTTATTGACACTGACTTATGGAAGTCAATAGAAAGAGGACCTCATATTCCTATCACTTCAGATGGTCCTGATAGAGGGTTTGTCTACACTAAAGATTCTCTAGAACCATATTCTGAAGATGAGTTACAAGGTGATGATCTAAGGAAAGTAAAGAATGACATTAAAGCCCATTCTTTGATGTGTAAAGGATTACCAATTGGAGTACTAACTAGACTTGATGGATATCAAACTGGATATACCATGTATAAAGATTTGAAGATAATTTGTGAAGGTGGTAAGGAGATTCAAGATCTCAAGAAGCAGAAACTGAAGAGGCAGTTAGAGTTATTTGAGCATTTATCTGGTGAAACTATAAACCAAATGATGAATAGATTTGTACAACTCACAACTAAGATGTCTACTACTGGCATCAAAAATGATCTCAAAGATCTAAACTTCAGGCTTCTCAATGCTCTTCCATCCTCATGGAAACAAACTGTGACATTGTTGAAGCACACTGAAAAATTTCCTATGGATCTTGATCTGTTGATTGCAAAAATTAAGTCAGTGGAGATTGATGAAAGCTCAAGAAACAATGATAGAGCAGCATCAATGTCTCAATACAAGTATGTTGCATCTCCAGCTAGCACTATATAGAATGCCTTTATGGCAAAGAATGAGAGTTTACTAGAAGAAGAGGGTGATCTGTTTGTTGGAGCAGGATTCTTTACAGATTCTACATATACAAGTGCTCTTGCTTATGCAACACAGCCTCAACCTCAGTCTCCTCCTTAACCTCAAAGCTCTAATTCTCAAACTAAGACTCCATCTGTTAACTCTGCTAAAACTAGCAAAGTTAAAGATGTCATTAACATCCTATTACAGGATGAAGAGTCCAAATCTGCTTTACTGCTTTTATGGCTAGTTTTCAAGCTTATCAAGGTAGTCACTTAACTCAATTAGATTTTGTTTTGAAGGACTTATTTGAAATGGATCCAGATGATATGGAGGAAATGGATCTAAACTGGTAGATGGTGATGATTGCATACAGGACTCAGAAACACTCTTATGTCAACAGGAACTACAAGCCAAGTGCTGACAAGACTGTTGGATTTGACAAGTCTAAGTCAAGGTGTTTCAACTGCAATAGCTATGGTCACTTTTCAAGGGAATGCAAAGCTCCCAAAAACAAAGGAGGAAATAGTCAATCGAGTTCAAGCAATCAGAGGTTTCAACAATCATCTTAGAAGACATTCCAAAAGTCATACCAAAACTTACCAATGCCTGAACTTAAAGATGACTCAAAAGCTTCTGAAGAACCCAAGAAAGCTTTAGTAGTGAGCATCAAGGATGGATACGACTGGAGTGCATATGCAGAGCAGTTTACAACTGACTTAACCTCTAGTTTATCTCTTAGTGCAGAAGTTCAAGGAGAAGATTGGTCAGAAGATAGAGATCCAAAGGCTAAATATGATTCTGAGAATGAAGAAGAAGAATACGATTAGAGTGATAAATCCGATCCTAAAGAGGATTCAAAAGAAGTTGCATTGATGGCAAAGTCAGATCAACCAAAGGTTGAAATTTCATCTTCCAACTCTAAGACTTCTTCACCTAAATATCCTGAAATACCAGCTGAAGTAAGAGAAAAACTATGCACCAAATCTTGCTTTGAACATGTAGAATATTATCGAACTTACTCTTATAAAATCTGTGAAAAGCTTAAGCAAGAGGAATTAATGCATAATAAATTTAAAAATGATCACAAAATATCAGATCAAAAGATTATTTCTCTACAAACTTCATGGAACAAAACTTTTAAAGAATTAGAAATTGTTTCCAAACAACTTGAAGAAATGACTAAGAACTTGGAACAGGAGAAAATAGCACATGCTGCTACACAAGTTGATCTAGCAAAAGTAAAATGTTCCAAAACAATTGTGGAACAACTGGTGAGTGAACGAAAGGATAAACAAAAAGCAGGATTAGGTTTTACTCACGAACCAATGCCTGAATCTATAACAAACACTCTACCAGAGGATTTTAACACACATGATCACTCTCCTGAGAATAAAGCAAAACTTAAAGCTTACCAAAACAAAAACTACAAGATTTCTGATAATGAAGAAGAGAAAATCAATGTTGAAATCTTTGAAGAAAAGGATACAGAAAAGATCAAAAACGATCATCCAATAAAAGTTAAATCATATGAACCATGACCGAAAAGTAAGAAAATTTTTGTTTCAAAAGAATTTGTGTTGGAGGAAGTAATCATTAAAAACAAAGATAAGGCATAACAAAAAGAAGAAACATCTGAAGATTCAAGCTCTTATGACCAAAAAGATCAAAATGAGAAAGAAACTAAAAAAGAATCTTCAACTGAAGATGTTAAATCTCAAATGAAATCAAGTTCCACAAAATCAAGGAACCAAAGTAGAAGAAGAAAAATGACTAAAGCTAAAACTGATCAAAATAAGAGTCAAGAAAATCAGACAAAAACAACAAATCAAGCAAATAAATTTAAACCAATCAAATTTGTATCTGCTGGTATGTTGAACATGAACTCAATTCAAGACGTTAAACAAACTCTTAAGAACAAATCGAAATCTGATCTGAAAACAGGTTCAGATTCCACGACTTCCGCTGTCGTTAAACGATTTGTGTCTAAGGAATCAAAGAATGAAGTTCATATACTGCAGGACTATTAAAGGGTACTTAAGCTTGCACTTAGTTAACACACTTAGGAGGATCTTAAGATCACTTAACAATTCAAATAGGGAACTGTGAACCTTTAGAGAAGATACAAGACAAACACAAGTAAAACAAGAACAAGAGCACAAGATAAAGTTTTCAAGGAAGTTGTATATTGCTTCTCTAGTTCTATTACAAGTGTTGTACAAGTATATTTTGAATACAAGAACTGGAGACTACTTAAACTACAACCTACAACCGTTAATATGCAAAAAGACAGTTGGAAGTGACTAATCTAGACAATAAGATCAGCCTAAAGTCAAAAGGTAGATTGCATTTTGACTAGTGACTATGACATGCCATAGCTCACTGACTTTCCTATTACAAAAAGCCAAAACGGAACAAAAAAAGAAACTTGCAGGCGAAGACCGTATCTACTTTATCATAAAGTATGGAAGTTTCACCAAATAGTGATAGCAGGTGAACTACCAGAGCATGCACCAGAAAGTAGGTTGCTTTATGATAAAGTTGATGGAAAAGGTATCTTTTCTCTCTCTTCAGAAGAAAATCAGTCTTGTCTTTAAACAGCTTCAAAAGGCTTTGTCTTGAGAGCTTCGAAAGACTTCATCTTTCACCTTCGGAAGAGTTGAGTCTTTGGCTTTGGAAGACTTTACACTTAGAATATTTTTCAAGTTAAGTGTAACGCTTCACAGCAGTTTCTTCTAATCTTTGGCTTCGGATGATTTTACACTTAGCATTTTTCTTGAGTGTGTAAAACTTTCAAAGCTAGTTCACTTTTGTTCAGAAGTGCATGTTGAAAGACTTGGTTGTTTTGGTATCTTTTGGTTGCATCAGCCTTTTAACTTCAGAGGTTCCTACAAACTCCCCCTAGGCTGATGCTACCAAAATAAAGAGGTTCTTCAGACTGGGATAGTCCACATGAGGATCTGGATTCTTCAGACTCATGAAGTACCTTCTCATGTCATAGAGATCATGCAGAGGGAGTTCAAGCATGTCACTTGTGAAGTAGACATGTTGTTCTCCCTGATCTCTAATGACATACCATCTGTCTGAAATAGAACCATTTGCAAAGATATACTCTGGATTTGAGACAAAGTTATGACAAAAAGATAAACTTTGAAATCCGTAAGTGGGTCCTACTTTTGAAAAAGGCGCCCTAAAAGTTAGTTTTCTTGGAAGTAGTAAAACCTTCCAAAGACAATTTTGGTTTCGAAAGCTTTGCAATCAAAGCTTCCGAAAGCAATTTTGCTTCGGAAAATATTTCAAAGAGTTTTGAAAATTTTGGCTTCGAAAGAAATAAATGAGTCTTCCGAGACTAAATTGCTTTCGGAAGAAATTTGTTCCTAAAATGCATTTAAGTACTTATACCAAAATTTAAGCTTCGGAAGATACTTCAAGAATTTCTTCCGAAGGTAAATCTTAGATAAGCTGTTTAAATGATTTAGACATAAATTTCTTCCGAAGGCAACTTTTGCTTATTCTGAAGATAAATTTTCATCATTCTAAGAGATATCATTTTAAAAGTTCATTTTTCTTCCAAAGAGAACTGGGCTTATGAAGTGATCTAATAGACAACCTAGGACATATAGTTTTAAGAAATAATGTCGATTAAGTTATTAAGAAAAAAATCTATTCAAAGTTAATCATCCCAATAGCTGATACAAGATATTTAAACCTCTGTTCATCAAAAGCTTTTGTGAACAAATTAGCATATTGTTTATTTGTGTTAACTTTTATTAGTTTTATCAATCCCTTTTCAAAATTATCCCTAATCAGATGATACATGATGTTGATGTGTTTGGTCCTTGAGTGCTGCACAGGATTCTTTGTAATAGAGATGACACTGTTGTTGTCTATGTGGATGGGAGTCTCTTTGAAATTGAATCCATAGTCTAGCATCTGATTCTGAATCCAAAGCACTTGAGCACAGTAGCTGGCAGCAGCAATGTATTCAGCTTTAGCAGTTGATACATACACACAAGATTGCTTCTTGCATTGCCAAGAGACTATCCTTCCACCCAGGAACTGACACCCCTAGATGTGGACTTTGCAGTCATGTTGCAGCCACCATAATCACTATCTGTATAAGCATACAGATTGAAGTTTGAATTCTTTGGATACCAAAGGCCTAGATTTGGAGCACCTTTGAGATATCTAAGGATCCTTTTGACAGTGATTAGGTGTGACATCTTGGGGTTGGCTTGATATCTTGCACATGCATATGGTAAACATGATATCAGGCCTGCTAGCTGTAAGATACATAAGTGACCCAATCATAGCCTTGTAGAGATGTTCATCAACACACTCCCCCTCAAGATCAGGACCAAAGGAGTGGTTTCTGGCTATGGGTGTCTTTGCAACCTTACAGTCAGTCATCTTGAATCTTGTAAGTATGTCCTGTACATACTTTGACTGACTGATGAAGATGCCATCTTCAACCTGCTTCACTTGAATTCCTAGAAAGAAATTGAGTTCCCCCATGGCACTCATTTTAAATCTATTCTTCGTTAGCATCTCAAAGTCCTTGTAGAGCTTTGGTTTAGTTGAACCGAAGATGATGTCATCTATATATATCTGAACTAGCAATGTGTTATTTCCTGTTTCTTTGATGAAGAGAGTCCCATCAATAGTACCTCTTTTGTATCCATGTAGATAGAGATATGTTGATAGTGTCTCATACCACTTTCTTGGAGCTTGATGCAGTCCATAAAGGGCTTTATCAAGCTTACAGACATAATCAAAATGATCTGGGTCTTCAAAGCCAGGTGGTTATTTAATATAAACTTCTTCATCAATCACCCCATAGAGAAAGGCACACTTCACATCAAGCTGGTAGACCTTGAAATCCTTGGATGTAGCATAAGCCAGAAATATTCTTACAGCTTCAAGTCTTGCAACTGGAGCAAAGACAACAGTGTAATAAATCCCTTCTTTTTGAGTGTATCCTTGGACAACCAGTCTAGCCTTGTTCTTGATCATGATCGCTCTATCATCTTTCTTGTTCCTGAATACCCATTTGGTTCCTATGACACTCTTCCCTTGATGAAGAGGGCATAAGTTCCAAACCTTCTGTCTTCTGATTTGAAGCAGTTCATCTTGCATAGCTTCAATCCATCTTCCATCTTTCAAAGCCTCATCAACCTTCTTCAGCTCTATTTCAAAGCCTAATGGAGACCTAAATGGATTGGAAGAGTCACAACAAAAGGTGGACACTTGAAGCATTTGGATGCGGGATCAAGTGGGAGTTCACCGGCACAAATGTTGTGTCATTTTCACCCTTAGAAACGACTTCATTAACTCACTTGTTTCGGTCAACAAGTGATGTTAAGCTTAGATGGCTATGGTTATGGATTTATGTTATGCTTGTGTGGTTGTTTTATTATTGTTTTGTGATATATGGATATGCATGTTTAAACAATTTAAAATCAACAACAAGCATAAAACTAGTTCTTATAAAACATTAACATGGGTAATAAAAGGGTTTATTAAAAGTTAATGTGTTCACAATAAAATTGGTTTTATTGAAAGAACCTTGAAAATTGTTTCACACTGGGTACCACACATTTGAATGCATGCAAATGTTAGGTGCAAAATAGTTTTCAAAACTAGAATTAATGAAAACTAAAATCCCTTTTGAAACAAGTTTAACACCATCCTTTTACATAACACTCGAATCACTTGGGAACTATTTATGGGATAAAGGTCACCTAACCGCTCTTAGGGAACTTGTGTGTTTGAGGTGGGGTTAACATATTTGTGGGATAAAGGTCACCTAACAACTTGTATGTGTAAACTCACACGTGTGTGTAAGTAGGACAACTTGAGTTGGAAACCATGTGAATAGGGTCACCGAAGCATGGTGTACAATGGTGTTGATGGGATTAAACATGCCAACTAAACATAAAGATGTTTAACCGATCCCATAAAACTAGAAGTTGTAAAGGGTTGCAATTGTCAAGTGTTGACTACCTTGTTAATTTAAATGATGGGATAAAGGTCACCTAACCATTATTTAAATGTAACGTTGGATTCTAGATTTTAATTATTAATGGTCTATGAGACGTGAAAGGGGTATTAATAATTAAAGTTTTATTTTCGGAAATACTAAAAATGAACTTTGTTTGTATAAATGGCCGCCAACAACAACGCTCCCACCCCGACCGTCCATAACCTATCACTAAGAACTATATTAGAAAAGGATCGTCTTAACCATAATAATTTTATGGATTGCTTTCATAACTTGAGAATCGTTCTCAAGCAAGAAAGGAAATCTTACGTACTAGACGATCCCATTCCCGACGAACCCAATGTTGATGATGTTGAGGCCTATAATGATTGGGTTAAGCACACTGAGGATTCTGTGCAGGTTTCTTGCCTCATGTTGGGAACTATGATTCTCGTGCTCCAAAAGGATTTAAAGCATCATGGGGCATACGACATGATTACCCAGTTGAAGGAAATGTTCCTTCAACAAGCAAGGGTAGAACGCTTCGAAACGGTTCGAGCGCTTCATGCATGTCGCATGGAAGAAACTCAATCGGTTTCATCTTATGTACTTAAGATGAAGAGCCACATTGATCACCTTGAAAGGTTAAATTGTCCCGTCTCAAAAGAGTTGGCCACGGATTTGATCCTTAATGGCCTAACCAAAAGGTTTGAGACGTTCATCATGAATTATAACATGAACGGGTGGGACAAGAGCATTGGTGAGCTTCACGCAATGCTCAAAATGGCCGAGGCGGGGATGGGTAAAAGGGTTTTACCCGTCCTCACGATCAATGAGGGAGGCAATAAGAAAAGGCAACACCTCGATCCCAAGGCAAATGTTGCTAAAGGAAAGGGATACATCAAAGGAAAGGGTAAGGGAAAGGCAAGAACTAAACCTCCAAAACTAAAGCTTAAGAAGCCTACGGTAATGGAGAACGATCCATGCTTTGAGTGTGGTGAGATAGGACATTGGAAAAGGAATTGTCTAACCTATCTCAAAGAGTTGAGAAACAAGAGGGATGCTAGGCAGACCTCAGGTACAACTTTCATGATTCATATTGAATTGAATGTTATTTCTTCAAACATATGGGTATTGGATACCGGATGTGGAACTCATATTTGCAGTTTGTTGCAGGGGTTCAAAAGAAATAAGCATTTCAAGAAGGGAGACACAAGTCTCTACATGGGCAACAGAGCAAAAGTTGATGTTGAAGCCCAAGGAGACTATGTTTTGAAGCTTCCAAATGGTTTGGAAGTTGTCTTGAAAAACATCTTGTATGCTCCTAGTTTGACTAGGAACATAATTTTTGTTTCCCTTTTAAAACAATATGGTTATGTATTAAAGTTTGTAAACAATGGTATTTGTGTTTTTATGGATGATGTATTTTATTTTGAGGCTATGCCTTATAATGGTATCTATGAATTGGTTCATGATAACTCGTCTTTTAATAACTCGTTATACCAAACAAGCACCAAGAAACTTAAAATTGGTTTAAGTGATTTATATCTTTGGCATTGTCGTCTTGGGCATATAAACAAGAATCGGATTCAAACACTTCAAAAGAATGGTCTTTTGGAAACAAGTGAAAATGGTTCATTTAATAAGTGTGAATCTTGTTTACAAGGAAAGATGACCAAGTTGCCTTTTAGTGGTACTAACGAAAGGGCAAAGGATTTATTAGGAATCATACATTCGGATGTATGTGGTCCTTTTAAGACAATGACAAGGAATGGTGAGAGATACTTCATTACCTTTATCAACGATTATAGTCGTTATGGTTATGTGTACTTGTTGACACACAAACATGAAGCTTTTGAAATGTTCAAAATCTTTTAAGAATGAAGTAGAAAATCAACTCAATAAAACAATCAAAGTTCTTCGTTTAGATAGAGGAGGTGAATACCTGAGTGATGCTTTTCAAGATCATCTTATGAGTTGTGGGATTGTCGCACAACTTACTCCACCCGGAACACCGCAACATAATAGTATGTCTAAAAGGAGAAACCGAACCTTATTGGATATGGTTCGATCTATGATGGCTAGAAGCTCACTACCTCTATCATTTTGGTGTTTCGCATTACTCTCCATGGCTCGTATTTTGAATATGGCCCTAACCAAGAAAGTGGATACGACACCTTTTGAAATATGGCATGGAAGAGTTCCATCACTATCATATTTAAAGGTATGGGGTTGTGAAGCTTATGGGAAGCAGAGCACCCAAAACAAGTTAGAAAGTCGATCCATTAAGTGTATATTTGTTGGATATCCCAAAGACTGTATGGGATATTACTTCTTTGATCCAACCAAGCAAAAGGTATTTATTGCTCGAAAAGCTGAGTTCTTGGAAACTAAGTTTCTTATGGAAGAAACGACGTATAGAACAGTGGAAATTGATGAGGATCAAGAACCACAAGCCAATACACGTTTGGTTGAAATTAGCGATCAACAAGAGGTTGTTGATAATGATCAAATGGTTGATCAATACACACAAAACGTTAGCAGATCTGGTAGAATTAGCATTCCACCTGAAAGATATGGATTTTTCATGAATGGATACTATGTGGTTGACTCGGATGAACCAACTACATACCATGATGCAATGTCCAATTCGGATTGTGACAAATTGATAGAAGCCATGAACGTTGAGATGCAATCCATGTATGACAACCAAGTATGGGAATTGGTTGAACCACCACTTAACTCCAAACTGGTTGGATGTAAATGGGTTTTCAAGAAGAAAACCGATATGCATGGAAACTTGGATACTTATAAAGCAAGACTTGTAGAAAAGGGTTTCACTCAAACTCAAGGGGTTGATTATGATGAAACATTCTCGCCTGTGGCAATGCTAAAGTCAATTAGGATATTATTTGCCATAGCTACATATTATGACTATGAGATTTGGCAAATGGATGTCAAAACCGCTTTCCTTAATGGACATCTCGAAGAGAATGTCTATATGGTTCAGCCTGATGGTTTTGTCGATCCAAAACATCCTAATAAAGTATGCAAGTTAAAGAAATCAATCTACGGATTGAAACAAGCATCGAGAAGTTGGAATCAATGTTTTGATGAAGAGATCAAGAAATTTGGATTTATCAAGAACGCTGATGAAGCTTGTGTGTATAAAAAGGCTAATGGGAGCATTATCACATTCTTAGTATTGTATGTTGATGACATACTACTATTTGGAAATGATGTTCCAACCATGGAAGGTGTTAAAGCCTGGCTTGGAAGTTGCTGTTCCATAAAAGATCTTGGTGAAGCCGCCTATATTTTGGGAATAAAGATCTATAGGGATATATCAAGACGGTTGATAGGTTTAAACTAAAGTGCATACATTGATAAAATCTTGAAAAGGTTCAAGATGGAAAACTCTAAGAAAGGTATGGTGCCTATTCAAAGAGGGACAATATTGAGTACATCTCAATGACCGAACTCAAAGGATGAGCAAGAAAGAATGAAGGAAATCCCATATGCATCTGCTATAGGATCCATCATGTATGCAATGATATGCACTAGACCGGACGTGTCATGCGCATTAAGCATGACAAGTAGATATCAACAGAATCCAGGTAATAGCCATTGGATGGCTGTTAAAAGTATATTGAAATACCTTAGGAGGACTAAGGATATGTTTCTAATATATGGATCTGGTGAGGAGGAGCTCGTTGTAAAAGGTTACATGATATGCACATTGAGATGATTCTCGATCACAATCGGGGTATGTCTTCATTATGAATGGAGGCGCAGTGTCCTGGAAGAGCTCGAAGCAGGACGTGGTAGCATTGTCCACTACAGAATCTGAATATATCACCGCTTCATTGGCAGCTCAAGAGGCTGCATGGTTAAAGAAATTCATTGCCGATCTAGGGGTTGTCTTTACCATTCAAGACCCCCTAGAGATCTTTTATGATAACGAGGGTGCGATTGCTCAAATCAAGGAACCCCGTGCACATCAAAAGACTAGGCACATTTAGCGGAGATTCAACTACATAAGGGATGAAGTTGAAAAGGGAAAGATATGTATTCGCAAAGTTCACACAGATCAAAATATTATGGATCCACTCCCGAAGCTCCTTGAAAGGGCAAAGAATGAGAGTCATACTTGTGCCTTAGGACTTCGATATTCTAGTGATTGGATTTGATCTGTTTTGTATTTTAACTTTGGAACGAATGTAATACTAACTCTTTGTATAAATTATGACAATTTGAGTTATGTTCCATTTTAGCATGTTTACATCCATGAATATGTTTATTATTCTAAATGTTCGTAGTCGGTTATATTTGTGGGAACAAATATGAATGTAAGACTATTATGAACATGGATTGGTAGATATTCATAAGATATGAATATAGAGCAAAAGGTTGCTACCAAGGTTCATAGATATTTGTGGGATACAAGTATTGGACTGACCCGCTCTCAAATGTTACTGCATGGAATTTTATAATTGATCATAAGCAAATTTGAGTAAAGGCGAATATCATAGTGTCCTCTTACATGAGATACATATTGGGTTTTGATATTCACCAAATATTATACCTTGATCTAGTTCTTCATTGTTCTGAAATAATGGACAATACATAAGGCTATGTTCAGGTGTGATACAAGGTGATTGTGATAAACATATGTAGTCAAGATGGGATTTGTTCCTCTTATTCGTTGAGAGTATGATGTCTAAGGCCTGATAAAGTTAAATCAACAGGGAATGATCGTTCTATGTCCCTGGATTTAACATGACATCTGAAACAAAAGGATATATGATTGGATTCACCTAAATCAGTTCAAGTAAGGGACTTGAAAGGAATGATGTTATTGAATGGCACTTAGTCATGCATATTAGGGGTAGTAAACCGTTGTTAGGTGGTATTTGCTACTTGCATCAATCCTCTATGTATCTTGTGCAAGTGGGAGATTGATGGAAATGATCTGCCCAAAATACATATTGAATTGATGTGGCTAGTATGTCATGATCCAAGTCGGGTCATACCCAATAACGAGCTAGACAAACACCAAAGATATTTGTTTTATGATATGATCATATAAATAAATATTAACACTTAGAATATTTGGAAATTGGGTTTCCAAACATTTACACTTATGTAGTATATAAATTATATGGATAATTTATTTCAAAGAGAGAGGAATATTAATTCATCCGCATTCGTTTTACACAACCGCATTTGATGTGGTTGAACAAATGCGGATGATGTTTACTCATCTGCATTTACAAATGCGGATGAACAATCCCTGTCCGCATTTGTTTTGGAACAAATGCGGATGAGCATTTCTGGAAATGCTGATGGAAACATACATCCGCATTAACTAATGCGGATGACCATTTACAAATGCAGGAGAACAACTTCATCCGCATTAACTAATGCGGATGTTGTTCTGAGAAATGCGGATGGGTTGAGGGGCTGGGCCCCACCCACTTTTCTCTCTCCTGAACTTTATGTTTCCAAGGACATGTAATATAAGATTGCTTGCAGATCTCTCTAAACACATGACTAGAGAACACGAAAGGTGTAAGAATCCCTTATTCTCTCGATCGGTCTAAAGAAAGAAAAGGGGAGTTGTATAAGTGAAAATCCTAGCAACCGGTGTTCTTCTTGGTGGCTCGTGGGTAGACCAGCTTGAGGCTTCTTGCTTTAGGAGCTGTCATCCTCGTTCACCTCCTGCCGACCTCATTATTGAAGGTAGTTCTTTGTACCTTCTATGGTTGTTTGTAAGCATGATTTCATATATCGATCCATATGGGTTTTGACTGATTTTATATAAATTTTTTTATATATATTAGCTCACTGTAACAAGTTTAAAATTATATATTCCGCTACGTTCTTCTATTTTATAAGGATAAAATAGATCTGTTTAACTTGTGAAAACCCAACAGTTCTTTCTTTTGGTTTTGCTCAAACCAACTTCTTTTTCCTCCTTAGGAGCATGGTGAACCTTTTTGGATTGACTTTCTTCACTCATCTCAGAGTCATCCCTCACCTTCTCCTCTTCATCCTCTTCATCACTGGGGTCTATGGATGGCAGCTCATCTTGACCAGTTCCACACCTAGGAGATCTGACTGATAGTAGAGTGTGTGAAGGAGCTATCTCACTAGATCCCAGTCCCTGCTGTTGGTCCTGTTGATTGAGATAGCAGTGCAATTGATTGATAAACACAAACAAAACCCACTGATAACACAAATATCAATGATATTTATGAACAATATAGATCAAACACTATAAAATATAGATGAACAAGATGAACACCTCAAGAACATTCAATAAACCCATGTTTGATCTGAATTGATTGCAAATGATATTACAAATGTGAAAGTCCCTCAATCAATGGCTCATTCAAGCTACCTTGCAATACATTTCATTAATCTATTTATAGTGAAAACATTCACTAATGACATCTTAAGCCTCTATACTTAGCCAAACTAAATAAATGACATATAAAACATAAAAAAGACTTAAACATAAATAAATATATTTTGTTGACATAAAATATATTTATTAACAATAAACTCCTAGTCATTTATATCTTCAACGTCTCGTATCGGTTCTTCTACTCGAACGCGTCTGCTTGAGTTTTGTGTTGACGTTGACAGTGATGTTGACATTTGTTGACTTTGACTGTGTTGATAATATAGACTATCATTTTCAGACCCAATAATACTCCCCCTTAGTCTATCATTATCAACACCTTGTTTCAGTTTTAGCTTCGATAAGTCAACTATATAATGATCTTCAATCTCCCTCTAGATTGATGATCTTGTATTGGAGATCTTTCATCTAATAGGCTCCCCCTTAGTGTATGCTCCCCCTTTTCGTGTGCATCATGAGAATGATCAGGAACAACATCTCCAACTCTCTATTCTTGATTGCTTCAGAAGATGTAGGAGGAGGATTCCTAACTTGATATCTTCTACAAACTTAAGGAACATGTTCTCTGGTCTAGTACTTTGCCCAGTTGATGATCGGCCATCAATTGCAGCAAGAATCTGCAACATAATTACAAACACATTCTACTCATTTCTCGTTAAATCATTTCAACAATACAAATAAATCCGTGTTTATCTGAAAGTGTAATTTCCCGTGAAATGCATGTGAAAATGATAACATTTTAATAGCATAATATGGAAGACTTGAAAAATGATTTGAAATGAATATTTTATTTTATTTTGTTTTATCATATTACACCAAGAACTAATTTGATCATGAGATCACATCCTCAAGATATACGAAAGCACAAAGATGTATTTAAACATCGACAAGTTAGTGAGATCACACTGATACAGAGTCTGGATTAAATTTTTGAAAGCCAAAACAGTTCAAAAATGATTGTTGGTATATTTGTCCGATTTAAACCCATGCCTTATCCTTTTCAACAAGAGATCTGCAACTAATTTTATCATGTTTTAGGTTCGATTAGAGAAGCTTAGGTGATTTGGTTCCCATAGACATCCGGCAAGGAACTTATCCCATCATTAGGGCTTATTAAGTAAAATGATTAACTCTGCTTGATTTTCTTTTAAGTTTTCAATAATGATCTTAATTTAAGAATCACTCTGCCTTTATTGGGAACAAATGATGAGAGCTCCAGGTCTATACTTACGTATAACAGAGGATATGATCATCTAAGCGTGTTGATGAGAGCTTCAGGTCTATACTCACGTATAACAGATCATCGCTCCAGGTCAATGCTTCCGCATAGCAGAGGAGATAAGCACAAAATATACATATGAAGAGCTAACAAGAAGCTACATTCAGGACTTGGGGAAAGGGAGATATTCAAAATGTCAAAGCAGAGGTTTTAAACTCTCAACCCATTTTTGACAGGACTTGTAACTTTATGCAGGCCGAGATGTCATGGAAATGATCCTTATCACCGAGTTCTAAAGCTTTAGTTAGGCTACAGAATCACTGTTTACTTTGTTTTCAGGCTGAGCCTACCAAGCATATCATATAAACAAACTGTCTTTTTTAGATTTTAGAATTTTAAGTGATACTAAAATCTACATCAGTTCCTATTATTTCTCACAAAGTACAAGTCATGCAAATAAGCATACCAAGAAGACATACTATCATTTCTCAGTCATCCCAAATCAAGTTCTTAGTTACCGTGAAATTTTTTTTTATTCTCCCCTGAAATTTCTTTTTAACTACCATGAAACAAAAAAAAAAGATTTTTCCTTTTTTTTAATTATATAAAAAAACAGAATTGAAAAAATAATTTTACTAAAGAAAGTCTTCCAAATTATACTAGCAAAAACATGAGAAATGAAGTAACATGAAAAATGCAGTGATTGTGAATGGTAGATAAGAATCCAAAATGTGGATGAGATACCATAACCTATTTGTTCCGCCTCAAATTTGATTTAGGAACAATCCCAATCAATAAACCGGATTACTGATAGGCCTCCTAAATTGTTCCTGCACTCATAAACAGATTAGTAGAGAGGGGGACCCAGGCCATCGTTGTCCTGGGAGTTCCTTTTTCATCAGTGTATGTAACCTGTTTAAGCACACACTCTTTTGAAAAATAATTTATTTCTTTATCCTTTTCTTTTTATTTTACTTTCCAAATTTGTTTCTGTTCAGTTACTTTTGATTTGAAAGAATTGAATTTGGAAACTATTTTCTGTTTAAGACCCGAAGGAAGAGATTTTAATTTTGAAATATTGGTCTTTTTCATCTTTGAATCATGTGAAACCGTCTTCACCTGAGAAGGTTTGGATAGATTGTTCTTCATCCAACCATACAAAGATATGTGCTTTTTACCTTTTGAACCCGAGAAGCAACCTGTGTTATCTTTACCTCCCGAAGCTTGCCTTTGAACTCGAGGGCACTTCTTTAGCACATGACCTTCCTTTCCACATCTAAAGCAAGCCTTGAAAGGCTTTTGGTTCTTTGTAGTCTTGTGGTGTATAGGAGAGGGTGGAACCTACTTTAAGGTTGATACAGCTTGTTGACAACCTTGAAGCTTCTTCTTTTGGATATTAGGAAATTGAATTTTTTGAGGCTTTGTCAATGTGGATTTCGAATTGGGCTGTGATTTGATTTGTGATGTTCTGGGAGCTAAGATCTGAACATACTTCTGAGTACACTTTTGTATGACTGGTGATGTGGTAGACTTGGAGGCAGATTTATGACGAGCTTGATGGATAGCAGATGAAGATGGTGAGTGCTTCTGCTGAGCTTTAGAAGAACTGCTGATTTGCTTAGCAGTTGGAGATGAGATCCGTATAGGTCTTGATTCAACTGTTGGAAGCTTTTGACACTTGATAACTTTAGGTGACTTGACGATCTCTAGTTCATCATCAGAACTTGTCCAGTCCTGTATACACAAGTCAGCTTCCAATGGATCTTGATTGATGACTCTGGTTGTGTCAGTTTCTGTTATTGAGTTCTGATTGCTTGATGATTCCACAGTTGTTCCTTCTTTGACAAACTTGACAGGAACAAAAGAAGGGATGTTACCTGTCTTGAATTTGTTAAAGAAGTTATGGGAAACAACTGATACTGTTTTTTTGAAGCATCAGAGGTGGAATTATCATTTTGCAGATCAGATCCTTGCTTGATGAGCCCCAAACCTGCAGGAAAATGATATTCATCTCGAACCTCTTTGTGATTAACGCTGCTTAAACCTGCATGTAAACTATTAGTATCTACAGCTTCAATTAAATCATTAGATGGATGAGGTTGAGGCATAGGAGAATAACAATAAGTGCTAGGTAGAGGATAAACATGAGT
The DNA here is from genome assembly GCA_025506505.1 of Flaveria sonorensis. NCBI lineage: Eukaryota > Viridiplantae > Streptophyta > Magnoliopsida > Asterales > Asteraceae > Flaveria > Flaveria sonorensis. The sequence continues at coordinate 36,292,073 of CM046424.1, forward strand.
GGTTTCTTTGCTTCCCAAACCAGTCTTAATTCTAGCCCCCCTTTGATTCATGCAAAGCTCCTCAAGTTTCATCCCAGAAATTGTCCATTTTTCAAGTTTGGTTTTTAATTTGCTTGTTTCAAATTCAGCAAGTGCTACATGTTCAGTTAAAGCATTTATTTCAACGTTTCTTTCCAAAATATTTCTTTTTAAATGCTCATTTTCTTTTAATGCTTCATTTAACTTAACAAAATATTTAGCCTCATTTGTTTTAAGTTCCTTATTAATTTGTTTCAATTCCTTTTCATTATCCAATAACAATCTGTTTGCCTTATAAACTCCAAATAAACGAATTTTGTAGGGAGGAGAACACATGTCTTGAACAACCTCATAAGGAAGCCCCATTACTATCTTTTCAGCAGCTAGGGCTTTTTCACATTAACAGTTAGGAGTGTTCTTTTTGTACTCTTCCTCCTCAATAGCTCTCTTCTTAGCTTCTTCAGCTTCACCTTCCTCTTTCTTTCCTTCATCCTGAGCTTTACATCGGCTTGCACAATCACCAACATCACCAAAACTCTCACCTTGAGTGTCACACCTGAATTCCTTGAAAGGATCAAAATCCTCAATAAAATCCTCATAACTGTTTACCATATTAGCCATCAATCCATGGTTGACTTCTTCTTTAGTTTCTTTGATCTCAACACTTGAAGAAACACCACTATACATGAACTGATTGTACTCTTTCCTTATCATATCCAAATGAAACGATTTCAACTTGTTGATAACTTCCATGAGTTTGTAGTTAGAAAAATTTCTTTCTTGTTTTAACAACCTAACTTGTGGACTCCACTGTGGTGGAAGAGAGTCCAGAAGTTTTATGACTTGTTCATGGTTTCCCAACTGGTCATCATACTTTTTAAGGTTGCTTGCCACCATCACAAATCGATCAACCAAAACATATATCTTTTCATCTTCCATAGCTGCAAAAGAATCAAACCGACTTTGTGCCATTATGGCATTGTCTGATTCGAGATCGTCAGAAAACGACATTTTCATTTAAAATATTAAATTCACTTTCGCGCCCAAAAAATATTTTTTCCGAAAATTGTTGATTAATTCTCCCCCGGGAAAAATACTTTTAATGTCAACTAAATGATTTCTAAGCATCTGGGGTCAAGCTGCCAGGTCAGTTTTTTTTTTTTTTTTTTTAAATGATCAGAGGCTAATATCGCTGAAATTTCACTAAATCCGCTGACAAATTCGCTGAATTTTCACTAATTTCGCTGGCAATTTCACTGGTAGTTTCGCTGGTAGTTTCGCCTATAATTTCAACAGCAATTTCGCCCGGCAATGGCAAACTGATGCTAGTTTCGCTGGACAGTTTCACCTGAAACTAGATGAACTTTCGTTCAGAGATCAATTTGGCAGCAATTTCACTGGGTTTGGCGTACAAACACCATGAACTTTCGTTCAACGCATGTACTTTCGCTGAGATTAAGAAACCAGATCCAAAAACCAAGAACTATGTAATTTCGCTGAATAAACCCTAGTTTCACCCGACGAAACTGTGTAGTTTCGCTGAATGATGCTCTAGTTTCACTGGACGATCTGTAAATTCGCCCGACAAGTCTGAAAAACTTTTTCAACACGAAATCAACTGAAATTCATCCAATCTCAATGAATTTGAGATCTGATGAATCCTATAGCTTCCCACACCAAAATCGAGTAATCCTCAATCAATTTCCATATCCAAAACACTCAGATAAGATCGAATATGAATGAAACAATGACTTGAACCCGGAAATACCCAAAAACTCAATCAATCAAGAGCACAAAGGCTCTGATACCAAATTGTTGGTCCTGTTGATAACACAAATATCAATGATATTTATGAACAATATAGATCAAACACTATAAAATATAGATGAACAAGATGAACACCTCAAGAACATTCAATAAACCCTTGTTTAATCTGAATTGATTGCAAATGATATTACAAATGTGAAAGTCCCTCAATCAATGGCTCATTCAAGCTACCTTGCAATACATGTCACTAATCTATGTATAGTGAAAACATTCACTATTGACATCTTAAGCCCCTATACTTAGACAAACTAAATAAATGACATATAAAACATAAAAAAGACTTAAACATAAATAAATGTATTTTGTTGACACAAAATATATTTATTAACAATAAACTCCTAGTCATTTATATCTTCAATGTTTAGTCTTGGTTCTTCGACTCGAACGCGTCTGCTTGACTTTTGTGTTGACGTTGACAGTGATGTTGACATTTGTTGACTTTGACTGTGTTGATAATATAGACTATCCTTTTCCGACCCAACACCTGCTTATTCTGATAACACACTTTTGCATGTGGAGATGAGGATATCATGTTCTTGAAGGTCTCTTCTTCAAGAACACATTTTTCTACCCTGGCTTTGCTGATCACAAGCTTAGCCTGGCATTCAGTCAACTTGGTAATGAGATCTTTGATTTGAGTCCTGTAGTTTGTTCGCTCATGTTTAAGAGTTGAAACTGTTTTCTCTAGATCTTCTATCTTAAGTTTATAGTCATTTTCAGCTCTTTTAAAATCAGCTTTTAAAATATTTAAAGACTCAATGTCAGATCTCATTTCCAAGTTGTAGGACCTGTATCTATTTACATTAGCAATACATTCAGGAGATCAAAGATGTTCAAGTACCTTGGCTTCATCATGATCAGCCATGAGTGCTTGGTTTGGAGATGCATCTTCAACTTGAAAGCTCCAGTCAAAGCCTCTTTCTTCAACAGCAACTGCAGCTTGCTATCTTGGCTTCTTATTCTGGTGCCCTCCTTTAGTGTAGTTTGGCCTTGATGAAGCTTGGCCACCATTTGACTTAGGTACCTTGCATTATCTATCAAAATGTCCCATCTGGTTACAGTTGTAACACTTGACTTTGCTCTTGTCTAGCCCAAACTTGCGACTGGAAGCATTGCTATGAAACCTTCTCGCAGTCCTCTTGTAGAACTTTTGTGCTCTGTGAGTGAGAAGAGTCATTTGCTGGACTATCTCCATGTACTCCAGATCATCTGGATGGATACAGTCCAGGTCTTCAAGAGTAAAAAAAAAGTTGCCTGAACTTTCATCAGTAGAGACAAAAGCTTGAGAAAAACTTGTCTCTTGGAAGGGACTTTCTTGGATGTAGCTCCCTTTGGGTGTCTCTAGGAAGGTGATGAAAGGACCCTTTTATGAGGTTTTAGGGTAGCAGATGAGATGATGCTGTGGTTCTCTACTATCCCTTTCAACCACATGAAGGGCTGAACTCTGGTGAGTGTTGGAGTTACCAGATGAATTTTGCATGTTCATCTCCATCTGGTATCCACTGAGTATCCCATACAACTCAGTGAGAGTAAGGGTCTTGAGGTTTTCAGTCCTCTTAATGACCACACAATAGTGTGTCCATTGTCTGGGAAGAGAGAACATGATCCTAACAATATCCTTGTTCTCAATAGGTACCCCAACATCAGCCAGAGTATCCACAATCTCAACATACCTGAAGTATTGTTGAGTCATGGTTTCACCTGTCTTGAAGGTGAAATTTTCAAACTGCTACTTCAGGAGATCCTTCTTGTTCTCCTTGGCTTCATTTGAACCATCATACATTAGTTTCAATGCATCCCATAACTGTTTAGCGGTCTTGCACTTCTTGAAACCTCTGTAGATGGAGTTTGGAAGAGTAGTTTGGAGGGCTATCATGGCTTTCTGATCAATGTCAATTCTTTTCCAGTCTTCGTCAGAAAAGTCAGCCCTCTACTTTGGTATCATGCCACCACCAGCAGCAGTTGAAGAGGTGCATGGTACATGAGGTCCATTGACAACAGACTCCCACATCCTGGAATCTTGAGACTTGATAAAGCCTTCCATTCTTTAACACCAAGTAACAAAATCCTCAGGAGTGATCAGTGGGGACGTTGTCATAGTTCCAGTTTCCATATCAACTTTGGAGATATCTGCCAATTGAAAAGTCAAGTGATGTGTGTAACTAAGAGGATTTGTAGATGGTGAGATCTTACAATCAAGAGCTTGGAATGCTCTGATACCAAATGCAGGACCATTAAAGGGTACTTAAGCTTGCACTTAGTTAACACACTTAGGAGGATCTTAAGATCACTTAATAATTCAAATAGGGAACTGTGAACCTTTAGAGAAGATACAAGACAAACACAAGTAAAACAAGAACAAGAGCACAAGATAAAGTTTTCAAGGAAGTTGTATATTGCTTCTCTAGTTCTATTACAAGTGTTGTTCAAGTATATTTTGAATACAAGAACGAAAGACTACTTATACTACAATCTACAACCGTCAATATGCAAAAATACAGTTGGAAGTGACTAATCTAGACAACAAGACCAGCCTAAAGTCAAAAGGCAGATTGCCTTTTGAGTAGTGACTATGACATGCCATAGCTCACTGACTTTCTTATTACAAAAAGCCAAGAAGGAACAAAAACAGAAACTTGCAGGCGAAGACCTTATCTACTTTATCATAAAGTATGGAAGTTTAACCAACTAGTGATAGCAGGTGAACTACCAGAGCATGCAGCGAAAAGTAGGTTGCTTTATGATAAAGTTGATAGAAAAGGTATCTTGTCTCTCTCTTCAGAAGAAAATCAGTCTTGTCTTTAAACAGTTTTAGAAAACTTCATCTTTTACCTTCGGAAGAGTTGAGTCTTTGGCTTCGAAAGACTTTACACTTCGAATATTTTACACTTAGCATTTTTCTTGAGTGTGTAAAACTTTGGAAGCTAGTTCACCTTTGTTTCGAAGTGCATGTTGGAAGACTTGGTTGTTTTGGTATCTTTTGGTTGCATCAGCCTCTTAACTTCAGAGGTTCCTACATATACAAAAGCCAAAACCAAATATGCAAAAGAACAAACTGTCAAATCAAAAGCAACAGATTAACTTTTTGACGCCTAAACCAAAACAAGGATCAAACGTTGCGTCACCATCAAAAGTTAACAAACATTTATTTAACACACCACAAAGGTACTGTGAAATCTGTGACATGTATAATCATAAGACTGCTGAATGCTTTTTCAACAAGTACTGTCATATATGTGATATGAGAAATCACTCAACAGTAGATTATTATTTTAATAAGTACTGTACCTTCTGTGATGAACGGACTCACAACACAAAAAATTGTTACTTTAGAAAGACTTCGCCAAGGAAAGGATTTGCTAATACACATTTGAGCGAAGGTTATGTTAATCCTCAGTTTAAAAGAAATCAAACTGTCAGTTTTCAAAGATTAACTAATCAACCTTCCTTAGGCTTGAGATCTTTCAAAAGAAACGACTCTGTGAGACCAAAACAATACATTCAAGATCAATTCATTCCAAGGTCTGTGAGAATGAATGATAAAAATTTTGGAAATAATTATTTTTCAAAAATTGGTCATTCAAATGGTATGAATTTTCTTAATAATGATAAAAAATTTATGAATAATAAAATTGGTAAATTCATCAAAAACAAGCCTGATGTGAATAAACTTCATTTTAAACAATTTACCATCGTTAATAAGTTTGGCAAGCCCAAGACCATCTTGGCTTGGGTTGATAATTCAAGTTAATTGTTCTTGAAATGCAGGTGCGCCCGAGAAGACCAATCAACACATGGTATGTGGATAGCGGGTGTAGCAGGCATATGACGGGCAATCATGCCTTACTTGAAGATTTTAAGTTAAAGGATGGTACACATGTCGCCTTCGGTGGTGATGCAGGAGGAAATATCACATGCGAGGGAACAGTATCCAACGGGATAATAAGCTTTGATAAAGTCAACTTCTGCTCACAGTTGAACTTTAATTTGTTAAGCGTTTCCCAAATTTGTGATAAATCATATTCTATTCTTTTTGATGATTCTTTTTGCTACATTTTGAAGCCAGGTTTTCAGATTAGCAAAGACTAGGTGGTTGTTAAAGCTGTTAGGGATCGATATGTGTATAAATTAGATATGTCTCAAGTTGATCCATCTACAGAAACAACTTGCCTTATTGCTCAAGCATCAAATGACGAAAGTCAGCTTTGGCATAGACATCTTGGACTTTCCAACTTCAAGAATATGAACAAGCTTGTAGTGGGAAATCATGTTATCGGCCTTCCAACAAAGAAGTTTGCCACTACTGATCTCTGCTCAGCATGTTTAAAGGGGAAGAAGCATAGAGCGTCTTATAAGCCCAAGCAGATAAACTCAAATTCCAAACCCCTTCAGATGTTGCATATGGACCTTTTGGGACCAACCAACATGAAGAGTATTGGAAGAAAATCTTATTGTTTAGTTATCATTGATGACTTTACAAGATTTTCATGGGTTTTCTTTTTGAATGCTAAATCTGAAACGGCTGAATTATTAAAAGAATTCATCACAAAAGTTGAAAACCAATTAGAACAAAAAGTAAAACTAATAAGAAGTGATAATGGAACGGAATTTAAAAATGCTAATATTGACATGTTCTGTGCAGAAAAAGGAATTGCTCATCAGTTCAGTGCTCCCAGAACTCCACAACAAAATGGAGTTGCTAAAAGGAAGAATAGAACTTTGATTGAGGCTGCACGATCCATGTTAGTAGATGCGAAAATTCCTATCACTTTCTGGGATGAAGCCATATCTACTGCGTGTTTCAGAATCGTACTTTAATTGTGAAAGACAAACTGAATAAACTCCTTATGAGTTGATGTTTAGCAGGAAACCAAACGTAGATTTTCTTAAATCTTTTGGTTGTCCAGTTTTGATGACTTTACAAGATTTTCATGGGTTTTCTTTTTAAATGCTAAATCTGAAACGACTAAATTATTAAAAGAATTCATCACAAAAGTTGAAAACCAATTAGAACAAAAAGTAAATATAATAGGAAGTGATAATGGAACGGAATTTAAAAATGCTAATATTGACATATTCTGTGCAAAAAAAGGAATTGCTCATCAGTTCAGTGCTCCTAGAACTCCATAACAAATTGGAGTTGCTGAAAGGAAGAACAGAACTTTGATTGAGGCTGCACGATCCATGTTAGCAGATGCGAAAATTCCTATCACTTTCTGGGATGAAGCCATATCTACTGCGTGTTTCGTACAGAATCGTACTTTAATTGTGAAAGACAAACTAAAAACTCCTTATGAGTTGACGTTTGGCAGGAAACCAAACATAGATTTTCTTAAATCTTTTGGTTTTCCAGTTTTGATTTAAATTCAAGTGATCATGTAGGAAAATTTGATTCAAAATCTGATGAAGGATTTTTCGTTGGATATTCATCTGTTTCAAAAGCCTATCAAGTTTATAACTTTAGGACAAATGTTATACTTGAAACATTAAACGTTAAATTTCTTGAAAATTCTTTTCCAACAGTTTCAAATGGTCCAGCTTGGTTATCTGATTTAGATTCATTGTCAAACTCTTTTTAATATAACTTGTTTGATCAATCTAACATGCTTGATTCTACAAGTAAGAAGAAACCTCAAGGAGATCTTGGTTCTTTTAGTGATGATTCAGATTCTGATGATATGGATGACTCAAGCCCAGATTATACATTTTTCTCTTTTGTCAAAGATTCAATAATTCTATTTGATAATAATGATGATCTCTCTCAACAAGATGAAGATCATTCTGTTTCAGAAAATCAAGATGTTTCACAACCTATTCCTAATGATGGTATAGAAATTGTACAACTTGAGTCTGGAACTTCATCCATTTCTAGTGATATATTTGACACGGATAATCTTGATTACTTCATCAACTCACCGACTCAAGTTCCTAATTTCAATCCACATTCTTCAAACCTATTGCATCAGCTTTCTAACTTAAACCAAACCAATCTGGATGTTCATGTTCAAGGGAATGAGATTCCAACATCTCGTATTCACAAGAACCATCCATCATCTCAGATTATTAGTCCATTGAATGAGAGAACAACTAGAAGTAAATCAGAACAAGCAAATCTTTGCTTATACTCGTGTTTTCTTTCTCAAATTGTTCCTAAAAACGTTACTGAAGCGTTAAAGGACAATAGTTGGATTGACGCTATGCAAGAAGAATTATTGCAATTCCGCAAACAAGAAGTGTGGAATCTTGTGGATTTACCTAAAGGAGAAAATGCCATAGGCACAAGATGGTTGTTCAGAAACAAAACAGCTGATCGAGGAATTGTTGTTAGAAATAAAGCGAGACTCGTTGCACAAGGATACACCCAAGAGGAATATATTGATTATGATGAAGTATTTGCTCCAGTTGCAAGACTTGAATCAATTCGTGTCTTCCTGGCTTATGCATCATTCATGAGATTCAAAGTGTATCAAATGGAAGTTAAAGGTGCATTTTTGTATGGTCCAATCACCAATGATGTGTTCGTAAAGCAACCTCTGGGTTTTGAAGATTCGGAATTTCCTCATCGTGTGTACAAGCTTAGCAAAGCTTTGTATGGACACCATCAAGCTCCTAGAATCTGGTATGAAATATTATCACAGCACTTAATCCAATATGGATACACGCGAGGGAAAATCAATCCGACTCTGTTTATCAAGAAGGATGCTGATGATCTTTTATGTGTACAAGTGTATGTTGATGATATCATATTTGGTTCTACTAGTCCAAAATTGTGCAATGAATTCGAATAAATCATGAAGTCTCAATTTCAAATGAGTTCTATGGGAGAAATAAATTTCTTTCTTGGACTTCAAGTCAAGCAATCTACAGATGGAATATTCATAAATCAAGAGAAGTTTGTTGACAAACTCCTGAAGAAATTTAAATTGCAAGATTGTCAGTCCATAAGAACTCCAGCTGACGTAAACACCAAAATTGAGCCTGATCCAAAAGGGAAATTTGTAGACCAAACTTTACACAGATCTATGATTGGTTAATTGATGTATCTTACTGCATCTAGACCTGACATAATGTATGTTGTTTGTGTCTGTGCCAGGTATCAATCAGACCCGAAGGAATCCCACTTAATTGCTGTCAAACGCATATTCAGATATCTCAAAGGAAAACCGGCTTTAGGGTTATGGTATCCTTATGAAGGAAACTTCGAGTTATATGGGTATACTGATAGTGATTATGGAGCATGTTATCAAGATAGAAAATCAACTACTGGTGATTGTCACGTTTTAGGACCCAGATTAGTCTCATGGCAATGTAAGAAACAAATAAATGTCTCCGTTTCAACCGCAGAAGCTGAGTACATAGCTGCTTCAGCAGGATGTTCTCAAATCCTATGGTTACAAAACCAACTGCTGGATTACGGGTTCAAATTTCTTAAAACTCCAATTTACATTGATAACACTGCTGCTATGTTCATTACAGTTAATCATGTCCAACATTAAAAAACAAAACATATCGAGATTCGATATCATTTTCTCAGAGATGACTCTGAAAAAGGTTTAATCATTCTGATTCAAATTGTAACTGAAAAACAGTTGGCTGACCTTTTTACTAAAGCCTTCTTACCAGGACGGTTTGAGTATTTGGTAGAGTCAATTGGTCTTATTAACCATATTTAAAAACTAGTTTTTGAGTATTTCAGTTAATTAAGTCTACATATGATCAGAACCCTTCCTTACTTGAATAGGACACAACAAGAGAAACTGTCAAAGTTAATTGCCTGATTGTATTTTGTGCGTGTATGTTTCTTAGAAAAAGCAAAACCAAATACAAAAATAGAAAATTGAAAAATCAAAAGATAAAAATATTAAACAAAAACTACAAAAATAGAGTTTTTCTTTGTTAATTCATTATTTAGGATGAATTTGTCTTTGCAATATGTGAGAAATGATAGATACATTAGTATGATCAGTTGCATACTTCACTTGATAATAAAGTCTGACATGATCAGATATGATGTGCAAGTAAGTTCATGCAATTAGACTGAAAAAGTAAATTCTTGTGATTAAACTAAATCACTCATGCATTCATGTCTGTCTATCTTAGCACTAATGAGTAGTGTTGATTTCTCAAATTGATTGCTTGTTAAGATATAATCTCACACCTGATGGTGATATGAATAACCATTGAGCTCTAAATTATTTAAAGGATCTAACACTTCTCTGTTATGAGTCATCATAGACCTGAAGTGATGAGATATCCTTTGTTGTAAGTGATTACAGACCTGGATATTTTGACTGATGTAACAAGATGTCAATGTGCACAAACACCAAATGAGATCTGGTTATAGTATATGTCAGGTTAACAAGTTGAGAAGAGTGAGTTCTTGCATATTTTTATGAGAATTAACCTCTCTAAGTCTAAGTGTGACTGCATAATGTCATATCTAATTGTACCTTTAAGTGTTGGACATTTCAGACAACCTCATGCGTCTAAACAGTTGTCATATGTATCAAATTTGTTTTAAGTGTTAGGCGTTTCATCCAAAGTCAAGCGCCTGCACCGTACCAGACTTTCAAGAGTTGGGCGTATCTAGTGAAAAATTACCAAGTGTTGGGCGTTTCAGTAGTGCTCATGCGCCTAAATATGAAAATCTTCTTGCGCACAAACAGTGCTCATGCGCCTAAAAATTTCACCTAGTATAAATACAACACTTTGTGATTTCAGTCGATTCATTCACTCAAAATACCCTGTTCTCTCACACCCGACTCTCGATTATCTTTGATTTTCAGATTGTGATTGATTTAAGTTCTAAAAGTGCATTCGATAGTGAGTATTACTGATTATAAATGTAAGTTCTTGAACAAAATCACACAAATTTCATGTTTAATGGTTGAATTTGATTGGGCGTTTCTATGCTATACGGGCGTATGAACCCTAGTCATCTGAAATATGTGAAATTGTTGAATAAAATGGATATAAGAACTGAAATTAATGATTGATTGTTAATATAAACTTGATTTCGAGCATGTTGATACATCCAAATCAGTTGTTAATCAAAATTGTTCCTGATGATGAATGTTCATCAGTCGAATGTTGAAGATGAACAGTCAAATTTGATTTTTTTTAATAAAATGAAAAATTAATCATAAAATAATGTTAAAATCTGTTTTTGATAAGAATTTATTGAATTAATGTGTTTTATACCAATTTCATACTAACGTGAATGCATTTTGTTCTTGAACAGACCATGTAAACACTTAGAAATTTTTTTTAAGTGCAAGTTAGATTAAAACTTGATAAAACATGCTAATTCTTTAAAATTTCAATAAATTTCATTGATTTTAAGTGTTAAAAGTCAAAGTGTCTAAATCTCTTGTTTTAAAGTTTTGCAGATGGCTGAGTTAAAATTTGAGCCAAAGCATAATGTGGCAGCTTTACTAAATGAAGAACTACAAGAGGCTGTTAGCTATGAATTAATGATTAGGTTCATGTTGAGAACTAAATATGTATATGCTATGTGCTATCAACCAGTCATATATGCAAGATTGATAAAGAAGTTTTGGAACACAGCCACAGTTGAACTCAATGATGATGGTAAAAAGGTTGTAAGGGGATTTATTACTAATGAGAGAATGATTGAAGTTTCTGAAGACTCAATTAGAGAAGCATTAAGGTCGGGACATAATGATCCAGATGATTTAGCTGAATTATCTTTCAATGAATGTAGAGAAACATTTATGGCTATGGGTCACCCAGACCATTTCCCCAAGAAATAATTCTTCAGAGCACGAGTGTATAATCATTGGAAGCTACTGTGTTATATCTTTTAGTACTACACGTCAAAGAGAAGTGCAGGATGGAATTCTTTTCCAGTTGACATAACATCTCCGATTGCAGCTCTTGCAACAAACAGAAGGTTTAACATGTCAAAATGGATTCTAAATGGTTTTATTTTCAATCTGTAGAAAGGAATCAGGAAAAAGTACTTGATGTATCCTAGATTCTTACAAATGATAATTAATGAAGAGTATCCAGACATTCATGTTCATGGTTTTAGTGGAGAGACAATGATACTGGAGCATATGTCAGATATTTCTTATAAAAGACTTGCTATGATCACAGGTGCACAAAATGTACCCATGTTTGAATACATGAGAAATGCTGCTAATGATGAGATGGATATTACTATAGATCACTTTCATTTGACTAAGGAAGAACTAATTGATCCAAATAAACTTATTAAAGAATTACCTCAAGAACCTTCTGATGATGATGAAGATAAAGGAGATGATGATGAGAATGATGATGATGATGAAAGTTCAAGTTCTTCTGATGATGATGATGATAATAATGATAGTGGTAATGATGATGATGAAATGGAAGAAGTTCATAAAGATGTTGTTCATGAATCTAAACATCTTGATGATGATATACATGAAGTTGAACATGTTTAAGGTGAAAATGAAAATGAATTAACTGTTGAAGAGATCATTGAGATGATTGAAGGAAATGTTGAAGCTAATATTCAATAGGACACTAAAAATGTTTAAGATTTTGAAGTTTTTGAAGCTGAGATTCAAAATGATTTTCAACAAGATGCTCATATGGCTAAAGAAACAAATGTTCAACAGATCATTGATGATTTGAAAGAAGAAAACTCTAAGCAATTGAAGCTTATTGAGGAATTGAAAGAAGAAAATGATAAGCTGAAAGAAGATTTACTAAAGAAAGATCAAGTGATTGCTGAACTTGAAAAGGATAAAGAAGCAAATGTTCAAAATTTTGAAGTGATGCTTGGAGATTATGATATTATGGAAGAAAAATTTAAGAAGTTAAAAGAAAGCCATTATTTTTTGAAAGAAGAATTTGAGAAATTGAAAGAAAGTGCAAAATCTCGATCTCCTGAAGTGATGATTATATCTAAAGTAACTCTAACAACTATTGAGAAGATATCAAAAGTAGATAAAGGTAAAAGGAAAATTGATGACATTGATGTATCAGTTTTACCTGAATCATCATCAAAAGTTCAAAAGATTGTTGATGAACCTGCACTTGAAGAAGAAGGAGAGTCTGAAACTCCAAAGAAGATAGAAGCTCTTGATGACATAGACTCAGAATTTGATGATGCATGGTACGATGAAGTACTTGAAGATGAAGATTTGGTTGAAGCAAATTATTCTCCTATTGAAGAATCTACTGAAGTCATTCCTGTGGATACTGAAGATAAGTATAATTACTTAATCAGGATGAAGTATAATAGAGTATTTCTTGATGGATTGACAGTATCTCAAGTTAACGAAGAATACGAGAAGTGCGTATCTGCTGAATCAAGTGCTCCTGTAGATCCAAATGAGATTATTGTTGAACATGGTGAATGGAATCCTATTAGTGAAAGCATCAATGTTGATGAACTTTTAACTTCTGAATTGCACCATCCAGATCCAAATGATATGAATGTTACTATTTTAAGGACATGGTTACAATCACGTAACTATCCAAGGAAGAAGCTCAATAGATTACAAGCAGAATCATTGAGAAATTTGGTGAGGAGTTTCCAAGAGACTGAGAAACAAACTAATAGAATCATTGTGCTTGATACAAATAATCCTCAATATCTTGAGATCACAAAACGAATAAGAATCTTGAAGCCTCAAGAAATAAAGAATATGGAGCTAATCAGAAGTGGACATGAGAGAAGGAAAGAGTTAATAAAGTTATTCCCTGAGAATGAAAAACAAGCTTATGAAGTGTCAGTCGACCAAAACCAATTGTGGAACAAAGCTCGGACTACTGGTGATCTAGTTAGAAACGTTTTGCAAAAAGGCCAATCAATTTCTGAATTGCTCAAGGCAATGATTGTGCCAGATACTACAAAGAATGTGAAAATAGTTGCATGGAAGTATGATGAGGTGTTTGATGCATTTTTTATCATACGTGTAAATGCTATTTATGATGTTTATTATTTTTACACGAGCATCATAGCCTTACCAGTACAAGATTTGAAGGAACTGAATAAGTTGCCTTTGATAAATCAATCAGAATCAAATCGGGGAGAAAATTTTGTTAAACTCCTGAATGTAGGTATGACAAGAATGGAGTCTTATCTAAAAACAAGATGTGATCAAGAGGATAAACAATACTTATAGTGAGAATCTGGAAGAAGAAGAAAGGTTTTTGGATGCTTATAGTGATCAGTTTTTTGAAAAAGTCACTACACCTGGATTGAAGGTGATTGATGGTTCACAAAAGACAAAACCAATTTTGAGATGGTTTTATAATTCAGATACTTTTGAGTTGAAATTAGTTAACCTTGAGACTAGGATAAAGATATGATCTCATTGTTTGGTGTATTTAAGCTTAAACTGCTGCATCCGAGCTACATTTCATTCTTGTCTATTCAAGAATTTGATAAAGTATCTTCTGAAGTGGCAGAGAATGATTGAAAGTATTTCATATCAATAATCAAAATGATGAATGCTGCCATGGAAAGAATTTCTCTGAGAAAAGCTCTTGCATATGCAAACATTGTGAAGAAAGATATAAATGAGATTGAGTTCATGAGGATCTCAAGCAAAGGAGTGTTGGAAATCTATTCAAAACAATATCCAAACCCAATTGAATGTTGTGCTAACATTGATATTGCAGGTTTGTTGAAAGAAACATTGGAGATAATGAATCAAATGGAGATAAAGACTAATCCATCAAAGTCAAAACAAGGAGTACTTGCAAGCAAATTCAAATCAGCAATTTCCAAAGCTTTGTCTGAGTTTAAGCTATACAAGGAAAAACCGATGTTCAAGATCAAGGAGGAACCTGAAGATTACTTTGAAGTATGAAGACAAAGAGAAAAGACAAGACAAAAGACTAAATATTGAAGATTAAAGATTAAAGAAGACTGAAGATTGAAGAAGATTGAAGGCAGAAGACAGAAGATTAATGAATTTGAAAACTGAAGACAATGTCAATCTTTGGGGGAGTATTGTAGAAGCCTCTTAAAGATTAACATTTAGTCTTTATTAGTCTTTGTATAGTTTTTGTCATAGTGTAGGGACTTATTGTGTAAATATATGTTTCCTTTTTGTATTGATTATATAAATAGCATAGATAAGGTATTGTGTAGGAAATCACCTACAAAATCACCTAAGTAAGCACCTTAGAAGCTCTTAGAACAATAACAAATTATAACTGTTCCTCTCTACACTTGTACTTTCTATGCATTCTATCAATCAATACGATGAATTTTTTTGATATGTTTGTTTAGATTTGTTTACTTGTGTTTGTTTGATTGAATTTTATCATAATATCATCACAGATTGATCCATTTTAATCCAATCATGAACCACTTTAGGATTCTTTTTTGATTTGATCCACATTGGGATTCTTTTACACTTCACTTTAGAAGTTGATCCTTATTGGGATTCTTTTAGCTTTGATCCACATTGGGATTCTTTTCTTTGCCTTTTTGGCATGCATCAGCACTTTTAGTGCAAGGTAAGCTAGGTCTGTGCGCAGCATAACAGAAATTGTCCTTATGTTTACTCTAGGTCTGTATTTACATACAACAAAGGAGAAACAAATGCTTTTATCAATGAGAAATTTATAAACCATTTTCGCATGGTGTGTTTAGGTAACCACACAAGCAAACACTTAGTTTTGGTCCATAATGCATACTGATTTAGTTCATCACAAATATGCTTATCTTGAATCCAAGCTGAGCCTACTGACATATCAACCAGAGCCTTGTCAGTCTTTATTGATCTGACAAATAGATGCAGAAGATAGTAGATAAGTGTACTATCATTTCTTATGTAAACGAAGGAAGATTCAAAAATAATTACATAATAGTAATAATTTTGGACTTTTCTTGATTTTCTAATTTCTTTTTAGGATTTTTTGTTTTGAGAAAATAAAGAAATGGCATATGTATATCAAATCAATAGAGATCATCACAGTTAGTCCATGTAGCAATGTAATCAGACTAAGCAGATGGAATGAAACATCGGTTGTTTCTTGCGTTGCCATCATATTTTCTGTGAATGATTGATGCCTACATTAAATCATGGTTAATTTCTACCCCATTTGGCTCAATTGCAACATAATCATCATGAGCAGGAATAATGTTCCTGTCATGGGAAGGGATCAACCACTACTAATTTTTATTGGGTTGGCAGGCCTCTACTGTCCGTATCACACTAGCAAACCAGTTAGATATTTCAACCCAAGCCATTATTGCCCCGAGATGTCCATTAGCATCTTTATATGTGAGTTGCTGGTATGTGTATGATTTTGCTTTATCAGATGATGTATTAGATTCACCTCCTGAAATTGTTTTCTTTCTCCAAATTGTTTTGATATTAAACCAACTAACTCAACTTTAGTTTGTTTAACAAAAGGAGTTTGTTTGGCTTTTGATAATCTTTTGGTTGGTTTAGAAAATCTATTTTTCTATTGAAAGTTTTGTGGAGGTGTAGCAAATGATCTTTGTCCTTGATCATGTTTGTTTCTTCTGGGATGTGATCATATTTATCATAAGAATTATAATCATGATTATAATAATTTGATGGACGTGATATTCTATGATAGCCATTACGCCAAGCATTATTCCTATATCTATCATACTTATGTTGTGTGTATGACCTAGGATAATGTCTTGGTCGCCAATAATCATGAATATCATAATGTTTAAAATCATACTCATACGGAAGTGATCGAGGAGAAGAGTAGCTATGACATCTGTTGTAGTACTCATGCTCTGATCTCGGTGAGTATGACTCTGATGGATGATAAGATCTTTGACTTCTTCTATGTTATGATGTTGGAGAGTTGTTGTATGAACAATCTGAAGTGGTGTGATTCTCCATGTCATAATTTAAGCAGTAAGGATTACGTTTGGATCTTCTTCCCCTAGACTTGAATGATGAAGTTGGATTTGATTGGAACTTCACAGCCTTTTGTCTTGGTTGTTTTTGTTGCTTTCTCTTGTGAGGACATATATATGTATCACTTTCAGTGTTTTTACACTCAAACGTGTTGTGTGAATCTGAATTGCATGTCTCGTATAGAATTGATTGTTGTTTTGGAGTTTCTAATGTAGCTTTTGAGGTTGATGGTTGGTTTGGATTAGGTGTAGAAGACTTGGTCTGATTTTTCTTCTTTCTTTTAGATCTGGTTTTATTCCTTTTGACATACTCTTTGATTTCTTGTACCTCAGGCTTCTGCTTGTTCTTAAACTCCATTTTAATCTTTGCCATCAGTTCAGCCTTTGTTAATTCTGGTTCAAGAAATGCAGCTGGTTTGAATTTCTTATAGAGAACCATAGCCTTTTGTTTGTTGTTAGGCATTACTGCTTTGGATTTCTGTGGTTGTGTTTGTTTTGGATTGATTTCTTCAATGACATGGTTAGTACATGTCAATGTTACTTTGTTTGGTTGGTTGGTTTCTTCATCACTGTCATCACTTGCAAAATCTCCATCTTAACCATCATAGGAATGAAAGGTTTCATTCTATGGTGATTCAGGTTTGAGGTACAACTTTGGTGCTATTTCAGGGGAAGTGATTTGAGTGATAGTGGATGGTTTGTCTGTTGGAGGATGATCATGCATATTTGAATCTTCTTTGACTTGACTTGTCATTGAAGTTGGCATTTTTGTGTAGTTATCATTTTAAGGAGGAGGAACAACATGGTATGTAGTTCCAACACTCTCCTTCTGATCTCTTTGTGCCTTAAGTAGTTCTTCTAACTTGCTAGCAGTCAGCTTTAAATTCTGAAGTTCAACTTCTGTTGATGCATGACCTACTTTTGTCTTTGTTAATGACTCAGTGAGTCCTGTAACTTGAGCTTCTCCAAGGAGTTTGTTTACGTCCTTCAAAAGAGTATTGATTTTATCTTCAAAGGCTTTATGTTGTATCTTTAAATATGCATTTGTAGCCCTTTTTGTATTGATTGCCTTATTTAGACGCTCAATGTGATGTTGCAAGTCATTGATTGTTTTGGTTGTACTTGCTTCTAATATTTTGGCTTCAACTTCTGCCTTTGTGTTTGTTAACTTCACAGAGTGTTCAGTTGCTTGAGCATTCAGCTTGTGGTTTTCTCTAAGCAAGTTATCAACTTCTTTCTCTAGTGAACTGATTTGATGTAGAAGTTTGTAGTTCTTCTACATGTGAAGCTCTTTCCTCCTTTATCATGTATGACAGATTATCGCAATGTTTTCTATATGCTTGTACTTCATCTATGCATGCTAATGAGCGTAGAATGATCTTTCTGTCTTCAAGAATTTCAGGTAATGGAGGAATGTTTATGTTTTTGTTCTTTGTGGCTTTTGCAAGCTCAGTAGTTAACTCTTCAAGTTTGATTTGTTGTTGAACCATTTTGTCTTGCAACTGGTTCATATCTTGAGCTAAACTGATGTTTTGTTGATTCAATGTCTTGATTTGTGCTTGGTCATTTCTTTGAGATTGTTCCATCTCTGACCTGCATTTGATCAAATCATTAGACAATGTGTTGTTTATGTTTGCAAGATCACACAAATGTAAATGCATCAGTTCTTTCTTAATGTGACTGATGTTCAACTAAATGTTTGTCTTGTCAAATAATGAATTGTTGCTATTGTTTGATTTGCTGTTGTTGTTTGGTTGATTGCAGATTTTGTTGTTTGGTTGATTGCAGCTTTTGTTTGATTTGCTGCTGTTGTTTGGTTGGTAGTAGTAGCTTGGTTTGCTCTGTTTGAATTCCTGGAACCTCTTTCTACCTGCAGCAAGAAAGATAACTCGGTTTCTTGAAACACGAGTGTTAGTGAATGATGTTAAATGTTCCATTTTGTTTAAAAAACAAAAAAATATGAAAATAGTTTTTATGTTTCAATCCAAATCAAATTTTAAAATTTTAATCGAATCCAAAGAACACAAAACTCAATTTTATTAGATCGTCCTAGTTAAAGAGTTAACTCAGTTCAATTACAATTTAGTTAAGCTAGACTAAAATTAATTTAGCTTAATTTAAAAGTAACAATATTTGGATCTTACCAATTAAAATTAAATGATTTTGTGACTTGATTAAAAGTAACTCAACTCGTCCGAGTATATATATCTTCATCAACAGGAAGTCAAAATAAAGTTCTCAAATCTTGCAAGAATAATTTATAAGTTGGTCAAGATTGAAAACTTCCGAACAATGAATTCTTCCGATTTCTTTGACCGGAGAACCTCTAGCAGCAGCTGTCGCCGAAGATTGATGGTGGTGAAGATATGATCGATGGTATGGTTGCGGTCGATTGGTGTTGACACTGATGGTGGGGTTCTAGCCGTCCTTTATGGGTAGATGATATATCAAATATTTTTTTTCTGCCAACACGTCTGCTGTGGACAGAAAGAATTACGTGTATTGATGAATCTATGTCCGCTGTTGACTTGATTCAAGGATGGTGTCTGCTGTTTTGTGTGTGTGATGATTACTCGTCTGCTGTGGGTACTGTGGATTGAGTTGTGTGTTCAACGTCCACTGTGGACGTGGGGTGTTTGTTTCAATGTCCGCTGTGAGATTTCTTACTCATCCGCTGGGGACTTTCTTAAGCGTCTGCTGTGGACTTTCTTAGGCGTCCGCTGTGGGTGTTGCGTTATAAAGCGGATGAATATATCTTTGATTTGTTTTAGGTATCCGCTGTGAAATGAAGGTAACATCCTCTATGGACCTGGTGTTTGTTCAATGTCCACTATGTATGTTTATCGTCCACTGTGAATCTTCTTACACGTCCGCTGTGAATCGAGTGATTCGTATGTGTCCTCTGTGGAATTTAACACATCAGCTGTGGATGTTTTTCTTCATCAGCTATGAATACTTAGAAAATTGGATGTTTGTCAGCTGTGAAATTAGTGTATCAACTGTGGAAATAATGCATCAGCTGTGGATGATAGAACACTTGGTCAAAAATTGAATTCCAATTGTACTTTATGTATTCTTTGTAAAATACAAAAATTGATGTTTGAATGATTGTTGAATGATTCTTGAATGATTGAATGATGAACAAACGAATCAAAATCTGGATTAAATCATAAATTTGGCTGAATTTTGAGATTTCAAAACAGTTTGACTTTGAAAAAGTCAAACTTTGAAAAGTCAAACTTCATTCTTGAATGAACAAACATTTGATTCTTGGATTTCTGACGGAATTTGATAAAACCAAAGGTTATAATAGCTATAGATAAGTGATTCGAAGCTAAAACAACAATCAATTTCATATAATCATCATCTAAACTCGGATTTTGATGATGAACACATAAAGAACACAAAGAAGAACAAAAACTCAGATCTAGGAATCAAAAATGTATGTTTTGGTTGTTGTGTATGATAAACGAATCTTAGATTTGATGTTTCTAAGCTAAAACCACTATCAATTTTAGCTAAACAACATTAGCTTCATGATTTTGATGATTTTTTTTCAAGAACAGTAAACTTTTCTCAAGAACACAAAATTTTCAAAAATCTTCAAATTCAAGAGTTGTGGTTGATCAATTGATATAAAACTTTAAAGATGTGTTACTTATCACAAACTAAAGCTATTAGAAGCTTAAATTCGATCAAACAACAACAAATCAATATTTCATGTTCATGAGCATTTGAAGACTTGAAGATTTGCTTAAATCATCAAATTAGTGGCTCAAATGAACTTTAATTTTGATCATATTTTCAACATAGCTTCACCGTGTTGGTTTTTGTAATCATCATGAGTTTCGACACTTAGGTTTTGTTAAGTATCATCTTCAAATAGTCCAACATCGGGACTACCAAGAACAAGTCTAACATAAGAGAGGGTTCTTTTAGAGAGAGATCAGATAATTTGGGTGATTGTGAGCTCACCCGAATCGTCGTTTATATCGGCTGTCTTGGTAGCCTATGCACCCTGTGTCACTAAGACGATGCGGGCCGTATCATCTTGATATGCTACGTGCGTGACACGTGTCATTACCATAACTTTCTTCATCTTCTCCGACTGGTGTGCTTGCATCCTCACCTGATTCAGCGTGCGTCATAACCACGTGTCGAAATTTGACTATTAGTCATCAGTCACTTGTCACCTTATGTCTCTTCCTTATCACACATGTGTCAAGCAACCATAGACTGCTTATCGACTTCGTTGTGGTATAAATGCAAGTGAGGATGTGGCCTTTAACCTGACCACCATGCAATGTGGCCCACATCATCCACTCGATGCGGCACGCATTGGGTTTCATTTTTTCTAAAATTTTCTTTTATTTTATTTTGAGAAATTAGGGTTGTTACAATATTCAATACTTGTAATACAGATTTTGGATTATAAAACGATACATCTAGATAAGATATGATTAAAATGTCGTATCAATGGCTACTCAAATAATAAAACAATAAAATCATTATTTTACCTTTTTTGGAAAAATACAAGTTTATTTAGCATTTCTTTTATAAAACTTTCTTTAAGAATTGTAATTTTATACAAAGTTTGTTATATTAGAAAAAATCTATATTTAAAAGGATTTTGTTTTTTGAAAAGTGTTCTCAGCATGCACATGTGAAGTACTAGGAAAGTACTTCGGAATATTTGATATATCCAACAGAATTATGCTAAGTATAAAATCTTCCGAAGCCAAAAGACCAATTATTCGGAAGCAAAAGATGAAGTCTTCGGAAGCAAAAGATGAAGTCTTCCGAAGCTCCAAAGACAAAGTCTTCAGAAGCAAAAGACTGATTTCTTCTGAAGACAGAGAACGCATGTCTCCTCTGACATTCTTTTGACAAAAGCTGAAACACCTTTCCACCGCCATCTCTGAAGACTCACCAACTAGCATGAGTTGGTGAAAGGTCCATGCTTTTGTCAACTACAGATTAAGGTGTTAAGTCTGTAACTTTCCAACTATGTAATTTTATCCTTTTTTTATTAGATAAGGATGTGAGCTATGGCATGTCATAGTCACTAGTCAAAAAATAATCTGCCTTTTTATTCTACAGTGATCTTGTTGTCTAGATTAGTGTTTCCAGCTGGCCTTCAAAGTATGGCCGGCTGTAGGATATAGTATAAAGTATCTCAAGTACTTGTATTTAGAATTAAGCTTTTTAAGACTTGTAAGAACTTGAGAGCAATATACATCATTCTTGAAAACCATATTATTGTGTTGTTGTCATTGTTCTTTCTTTAAGTGTTGTTTGTTTCATATAAGCTGGTTTCCTATTTGATCTGCTAAGTGCTCCAAGTCTCTCCACCTTGTGAAACTATTACATTGACCACCCTTTAATGGTCCTACAATTGGTATCAGAGCATTTCAGGCTCTTAATTGTAAGATCTCACCATCTTTGATCTCTTCAGTTTCACAAAACACTTATCAACTCACATGGCAGCTATCTCTAAGGCGGATATGGAAACCGGTATTGTTTTGGTCAAAAATTAACAAGGTAATTAATGAACAAATTAGTCAACTGAGGTAGTATGCTATATAAGAATACTAACTGAAATATCTAACCAACACCAGAATATCGATCAGGATATTATAGAAATGAACAATCAAATTAAGTAAGAACAAAGACAACGAATTTTTGAAGGGGAAAAAACCCTTGATCAAAGTGATCTAAGGCACAAAAAATCCCTTGGCTCCTGACAAAACGTCGGCGGCCGGTTCTTTGATTAATAATGAAAAACAAGTACAACTCAAGAGCTTGAGTGATCGTATCTAAGTGTTACAATGATTATTTGAGTGTGTTTGTGTGTTTATGAGCAAAGATCAAGTGTGTGAACATGAATAAATGACCTAAAACGATCAGCCAAGCCTCATTATATATAGTACATGAAATAAACAAAATGTGAGATATTTTCGGGATATTCGGCGAGATTTCCGGGATCCTCAATAGTTACTTTGACCAGTTAGCCGTTATCCCGCTAATTGAACACGTTTTCTTCACCTCTTAACCGTTACAAGTCTTTGCGATACGTTTCTAACAACCATAAGTCCAGGTCTTCAACATAGACCAAGTCTTTAGCGGATGACCATAGAACAAATGCGCCCAAGTGTTTGTTCTTCCGCATTAACAAATGCGGATGCACAGCAACAAATGCGCAGTGTATGTTCATCCGCATATGTCAACGCTGATGACCAAACACCAATGCTGTTGAACAACTCATCATTCGCATTTGTCAATGTGGATGACCAAGAAGAAATGCTGATGAAGACTTTTGTACTTGGACTAGTTCTGATGTATAGGTCAGGGTTAGTTTAGTCTTTTGTTCAGGCATGTGTCAGCCTATAAATAGAATAGAAATCCTGCATGAGAGGTGATAGAGACTGACTGTTGTTAGACATTAGACAATCAGAATATTTTGCTTTGTAATAAGTTCAAGGTGTACTGTTACTGTTCATGCTGAAAACCCTAGCATTCATTGTAACGTTTTTCACCTTCTTTAATACAAAGAGCATTTATGAGTATTATTCAGCATTCAATGTTCTGTGATTGTTTGATTCCGCCTTACAATCAATGACTCAATCATCATATTCGGTCCTTGTTGATTCACATCAACAGAGAATATTATTCTCAAACCCAGTCAATTGGTATCAGAGCCTTGGCTCTCGGTTCTTCTTCAGATCTGCTCAGATCTGAGCTGAACTCGATAGATCTAGTGATTGAGTTGCTGATAGAGTGTTCAACTACCTCTATTCAGTATACAAACTGAATATCCGCTGAAAGTCATTGACAGTCAATGTTCATCGGCTTTCTCCATCTAAAAACTAATCTGTGAACAGTTTCTCATCCATAAAATCAGATCGGTAACATAAACAGATCTATCTACATAAGCCTGTTTTGGACTATTTGGACTACTTGGACTTGTTGAACATAACAATCAATTTAATCCATAATTAAATGAGTTAAAAACAGCTTATTAACATGGATTCACATAATTTTTCTGAACTTGGTCACACTCCTAAACCCCCTATGCTTAAACACAAATCTGAGTTTAAGGAATGGAAAATCAGGTTCATGAATTACATTACAGGTGTAGATCCAGACTATTGGATATCCATATGTAAAGGGCCTCACATCCCAGTAACACTCTCTGCTGATCAGGCTGCACTATACAAAACCTCAAGAATACCTATTGAGGAGCTCACTCTTGATGATGATGACTACAAGAAGATCAAAATTGATCTCAAAGCTTATTCCATTCTAACACAAGCATTGAAGATGGATGTGCTGAAAAGACTTGAGAAGTATGGAACAGCTAAAGCTGTGTGGGATGCACTGTTAATAATGTGTGAAGGAAGCAGTGAAGTAGCTGAAATTAACAAGGATAAGCTTGTTAATCAATATGAAACCTTTCATCACTTTAAGGGGGAGTCAATCTCTAAACAACTGCATAGATTTGTGCAGCTCGTGGATGATTTAGAGATTATGGGGGTTACATATAAAGTCAAAGAACTGAACAAAAAGATGCTTCACAGTCTTCCAGAAAGTTGGAAACAAAATGTAACCATGCTGAAAAACACTCTTGATTTGGAGAGCACCACCTTGGATATTATGATTGCTAAAATTGAAGCTCTTGAACTTGATGAAAAGAGCAGAAATCTAGGTGGACCTAAAGTCATTGAGGCATATAAATTTCCATCAGAAACTCATTCTGTGGAAAATGCATTCATCACTGAAGATGATGACTTCCTCTCATCAAGAGATCAATTAAAAACAACAGGATTCATTGCCACACCCTCAACAACCAAGCCATCTCCTTCAATTCAGTCAACTGGATTTGCTGCCACTCCTACAAGTATATCTGAAGATAAGAGAACTGAAGAGCAAAAGGCTACTTACAATGCCTTTGTTGCAAGTTTTGAAGCTTATCTTGGAGGAAGACTCACTTCTGCTCATTTGATTCAAGAAGACTTGGAAGAAATGGATCCAGATGATGTGGAAGAAACGGATCTGCAGTGGCAAATGGCTATGATTGCGATGAGAGCCAAGAAGTTTTTCAGAAAAGGGAGAAAGCTAAGTCTGAATGAAAATACAAAACTTGGATACAACAAATCCAAAGTCAAATGTTTCAATTATGGTATGACTGGCCACTTCTCAAGGGAATGTAATGCTCCAAAAAGGAACAACCACTGTATTCAAAGAAATTCACAGGGCCAATCATCCCCACAACCAAGCGCAAGCTACCACTCCAGCAATCATCAACAGCTGCATCACTATCAACAACCCTATTAAAGTCAATCACAACTGACTAACCTAGCTCATGGAAGCAGCCAAACTACTTCAAATGCACTTCTTATCAGACAAGATGGAGTATGCGATTGGAGTCTATATGCTGAAGAAGTAAAGCCTTAATTTCAGAATCATGCTCTTATGGCTCACATCAATGATGGCCCAAATCCAATGCCATCTGAGGCAAAATCTAATCTTTGTAGTGATAAATGCATAGCTGAACTGCAAGGATATCGTGAGCACAATCACAAATTGGCTGATAAAATCAAAGAAGAAAAAGTAAAATCTGAGATGCTTAAAAGAGAAATCAAAAGTTTTGAAATAAAAATCAAATCTCTCATTTTTGATATTGAAAAACTACATGGTGAAAAGTACACTCTTTCAGCTGAGAATGAAGAGTTAACTGAAAAATTAACACAATCCAGAGTTGAGCAATCAGTTACTGAAGTGAAACTTGAAAAGTTTCAACTATCTTCAGCTAAGCTGCAAGAGATGCTTGATTCACAGAATGAGCACAATGATTTGACTGGGATTGGATACAATTCATGTCCTCCACCATATAATGACAATTACACTATCATGCTTGAATCTGTCACTTTGTCTGATAAAATTGAACCTAAAACTAGCAAAGTTAAAACAATAATAACACAAATCACTAATCCTCAAAATAAACCAAATGTTTATATTGAAACAAATGAGGAGAAAATTAAGTTAGGTCATCCTATCAAAATCAAAGAGTACTCAGACAAGACAGTGAATGTCATTAAACCAAGAAGCCCTGTCAAAGCCATAGTGCCTTTTGTGAAATTTGTTCCTGCTATTTCGAAAGAAAAGCAGAAAGCTGAGATTTCAGTGAAACCTTCTGCTGAAAGCAGTTCTGATTGTGAGATCAAATCTCCAAACAATTCAATTAAATCAGACACAGTTTCACTTCCAAAGAACACCAAAACTCCAAAAGCTTCAAAAACCAAAATCAAGGCTGACCCTCAATCGTCAAAACCAAAGCAAGGAGTTGGTTTTGATATTTTTAATAAAGAACATTTAGATCAATTCGAGAGGGAATTGAAGCAAATGGTAAGAAAGAAGAAACAATCAAGGAAGAACAAACCTAGTAGAGTTGTGAAACAAGCTACTAAAAAGGCTGATTCTGCTTCCTCACCAAAATCAAAGGTTGAAACTCAGTCAAAAACTAGTATCTACTGAGGTTTCAACATCAAGATCAGCTTCAAGAGACAAACACATGTATTATGATGTGTGTGAAATGTCTAATCACAGTACAGATAAATGCTTTTTAAATCAATATTGCTCAATCTGTGACATGAACAATCATTCCACCAAAAACTGCTATTTTAATAAATATTGTTCAGTCTGTGATATGACCAACCATAATACATCTGATTGTTTCTTCAAAGAAAAAGGGTTGAGAATTCCTCAACACAAGCACATCTCACCAATCTCATCTGTGAAACCCAAAATCAAAAATCACTTTCATAATACTCAATTCAGGACTGTAATTTTTGATCGGGATAGGGGTAACATAAAAGTGTCAAGGAAAATTCGAGGAAACAAATGTCATAACATCAACCAAACACATGATTTTCATAATTCAAAAATGATGTTTGATAATCAAAAACGGGTCAAGTTTCTTAAAAGAAACAGGGATGAAAGGTTTCATTATTCTTCTGACTCTTCAACTGAAATTGATAAGATGAAACATGCAAAATATCATCAATCTCCCAGAACACCTCACTCAAAGTCACTATTTAGGGAAAAGTACCAAGAAGTTACTATCATGGATAGGAACGGGAAACCCAAGACCATCATGGCTTGGGTTCCACATTCTAACTAAGTTCTGTTGTGCTTGCAGGGTCATTCATACAGGTCCAATAGTTTATGGTACGTGGACAGTGGATGCTCCCGACACATGACTGGAGATCGTTCCCTCCTTCATGATTTCAAGCATATTCAAGGAACTTTTGTGGCATTCGGTGGAGATTCACAAGGTGGCAGAATCACGGGTGAAGGATCTGTGACAAATGGGATGTTGAGCTTTGATCGAGTGAATTACTGTGAACAACTGAATTTCAATCTGCTCAGCGTGTCTTAGAACTGTGACAAGAAATATTCTACTCACTTTACTGACACTCATTGCTATATTCTGAAACCAGGATTTCAAGTTCCTGAAAAATGGGCTGTCTTAAAAACCCCAAGGAAGAATAACACCTATGTCTTAAACCACAATTCTGCTACACCAAAAGAAGAAACATGTCTTCTGTCTAAAGCATCCTTTGATGACTCACAGCTTTGGCACAGACGATTAGGACACACAAATTTCAAAAACATGAACAGATTAGTCAAGGAAAACCATGTCATTGGTTTACCTTAAAAAGAATTCCATTTTATTGATCACTGTTCAGCGTGTCTCAAAGGGAAACAACATAAGTCTTCCCACAAGCCAAAACTGATGAACATAAACAACTCTCTATTGAAGCTGATTCATATGGATCTTTTTGGACCAACTCATGTTATGAGTATTGGAAAGAAATAGTATTGTTTGGTGATCATTGATGACTTTTCCAGATTTACATGGGTCTTCTTCCTTCTTCATAAAAACGAAGCGTCCCAATTGATAAAAGATTTTATCACAAAAATTGAAAACCAACTTGATAATAAGGTCAAAACAATTAGAAGTGATAATGGGACTGAATTTAAGAATGAAGATCTGAGTTCATTTTGTACAACCAAAGGCATTGCTCATCAATTTAGTGCAACTAGAACTCCTCAACAAAATGGGGTAGCTGAAAGAAGAAATAGAACACTGATTGATGCAGCAAGAACCATGCTAGTTGATGCTAAACTGCCAATCACCTTCTGGGCAGAAGCATTTAATACATCGTGCTTTGTACAAAATCAAACTTTGATTGTAAAAGAAACCAACAAGATGCCTTATGAACTTCTCTTTCACAGAAAACCATTTATTGGATTTTTAAAGTCATTTGGTTGTCCTGTCTCAATATTAAACACCAGAGACTATTTGGGAAAATTTTCATCTAAGTCTGATGAATGATTCTTTGTAGGTTATTCTTCTGTTTCAAAGGCTTACAGAGTATTTAGTCCTAGATTAAATATTATTGATGAATCAACAAATGTTCAATTCAAGGAACATTCATTTCCCAAATCTACAAATGGTCCTGACTGGTTGTTTGATGTTGACTCTTTTACAAAATCTTTTGATCAATTTCATTTGTCTGATGCAGGAAATCTACATTCAGTGGAACCCTCTTCAGGAGTAGAAAGAGAGATGAATTTCCAATGATTCCTCCAACTTCTACTGATCAACTAACTAAAGATGTTCCACTACAAGCTGACCCTGTCAGACAACCATCTCAAAATCAATGTGTTTCAACTGAAGCTGGTCCAAGCACACTACCATCTCCTTCAGAAGATCCTTTAACTGAAGTCAGAGATCAAAATCAAGCTACTCCTCCAGTTGAAACTGAAAGAACCTCAAATGATGGAAGTAATCAAAGTGCTGCTGATGTTGAAGCAGGAACTGAAACCGGTTTTGATTATTTTCATAACTATCCCATAGTTCAAGATGAATTGGCCTCTCACCAAGATGATCTGAATGTCTCCAATCTTGATGTAACCATTGCTGGTGAATCAATTCCAACCACCAGAACACACAAGAATCATCCAGTTGAAAGCATCATTGGTGATCTCAATGAACGGGTGACAAGAAGCAAGTCAAGCATAGCAAACATCTGTTTGTTCTCTTGTTTTCTCTGTCAAACAGTACCCAAAAACATCAAAGAGGCTCTTCAAGATAATAGTTGGATTGAGGCAATGCAGGAAGAGTTGCTACAATTCAAGAAACAAGAAGTATGGCAACTGGTAGACCTCCCCGAAGGACAATACCCTATCAGCACCAGATGGTTGTACCGAAACAAGACTGATGACAGAGGGATTGTCATCAGTAACAAAGCAAGTTGGTAGCACAGGGCTATACACAAGAAGAAGGAATAGATTATGATGAGGTGTTTGCACCTGTTGCTAGACTAGAAGCCATACGGCTCTTTCTTGCGTACTCTGCATCCATGAAATTCACAGTTTATCAAAAGGATGTAAAGTGTGAATTTTTGTATGGAAAGATCTCTGAAGAAGTCTACGTGAGTCAACCTCCAGGCTTTGAGGATCCTAATTTCCCTCACAGGGTATACAAGCTTGATAAAGCTTTGTATGGCTTACATCAAGCCCCTCAAAAATGGTATGAGACTCTGTCATCATTTCTTCTTGACCATGGTTATGAAATAGGGAAGATTGACCAGACTTTATTGAGAAAGAGAAAATGGAATAAGATGCTGCTGGTCCAGATTTATGTGGATGATATCATATTTGGCTCCACTATCAAACAACTATGCAAAGACTTTAAAGATCTTATGCATTCAAAATTTCAGATGAGTGCTATGGGAGAACTCACATTCTTTCTAGGTCTTCAAGTACAACAAACATCAAGTGGAATCTTCATCAAGCAGTCAAAATATATGGAATCAATGTTGAAGAAGTTTCACTTTACAGACTGTCAGTCCATCAGAACACCGGTTGATACAAAAGTGAAGATTGGCCCAAACACAGAAGGAAAATCTGTGGATCAGACTCTTTATCGATCCATGATTGGTTCACTTATGTATTTAACAGCCAGTAGACCTGATGTTATGTTTGGTGTTTGTGTATGTGCCAGATATCAAGCAGATCCCAAGGAATCTCATGTGCATGCAGTCAAGAGGATATTCAGATATCTTAAGGGCAAACCTGCTCTTGGTATGTGGTATCCAAAGGATGGAGACTTCAATCTCTATGCATACACCGACAGTGACTACGGGGGATGCAATTTCAATAGAAAATCCACATCTGGCGGTTGTCAATTTCTTGGTCCCAGACTAGTGTCATGGCAGTGCAAGAAACAGACCAATGTTTCAGTATCGACGGCTGAAGCTGAGTACATAGCAGCATCAGCTTGTTACTCTCATGTTCTATGGATTCAAAACCAGATGCTTGACTATGGTTTTAACTTCCTGCACTCCCCAATTCACATTGACAACACAGCTGCAATGTTTATTACTAATAATCCAGTTCAACACTCAAAAACAAAACACATTGAAATCAGATATCACTTTTTGAGAGATTGTGCTGAAAAAGGGTTAATCAAATTGATTCAAGTTCATACTGACAATCAATTGGCTGATCTATTTACCAAGGCATTTGAACCTAATAGGTATGAATTCCTTGTTCAATTAATTGGCATGATTACCCTAGAGTAAAAAAATTCAAAAATTATCAAAAATCACAAAAAGAAGTCTTTTTCTTGAAGTTTGTGTCTTATACTTTAAGGGAAATGATATAATTACAGTCGTTATATCATTCACTGTGCTTAATTCAAAATTTAAAAGACTGTCATGACTTACCTGATATGTAGGTAGGCTCAACTTGGAAAGGAAGATAGATGTTGTGATGAACTAAATAGTCATATTCAACTGTGAAACACTTATCTCAGAGTACTGGTAAGTATCAGCTTCTTCAAGTGTATATGTGTGTAGCAACTCAAACACACCAGATAATGATGAACTATGAATCTCATTCACCTGCATCAGTTTCTTCTTTGTTTTGCTGAGCAAAGACCTGAAGAAACAAGCACATAGTGCTGATGTCATGATCCAAAAGATTCCCAATATGGAACACATTCACCTTGGATGAATTAACAAAAGAGTATGCAAAAAGAATCCCTTTAGGGATCACCTTCCAAAGTGAAGTGCAAAAGAATCCCAATGTGGATCAAAATATCAAAAGGATCAGAGTAAAAGAATCCCAATGAGGATCAGTGAAATTGATATCTCATAATTTAAGTAACCTGGTCATGTATGATGTGAAAGTAGTCTACCATGCATTACATGAGGATGGTTGATCAAACCATGTTTCTGTGTGTGAGGTACATGTTGAATATTCAAATCAATCAAAACATGATAAATGTCACATACAGTATAATATTTACCAAGTGTGAGTTTAAGAGGACAAACATACCTTTAATCAATAAGTTCATAAACATGTCTATTTTACAATCAAAAGATTGCACTTGTGTAATGTAGGATTGTTATGATCCCAACAAAAGTATACTTCCTCTTCATGCAAAATTAAAAAAAATAAAAAAAAAATTCAAAGAGGTTTTATGATCCAAAATTTTTAAATCCTTAAAGTTTCTATCTAAATAAGGATATAAACTTAGGGGGAGTAATTTAAAATTTTGATCAGTTAGTACAGGTAGTTTGTTTCTTGAGTTTTATAAAATCAAAACAAAAAGAATCTGACTGTGTTGGTGCAGAAGTTATACTATAGTATCTCAGCTTATGCAGATATTTGGATGCACAAAAGTCCAAGATCAGTCAAACTCTGGGAAACTTGTATGTATCACACCTGATATACAAGTCAATCCAAGCAAGAATTGACAATCCCAACATCAGTCAAAACTTCATAAGAAACAAGTGAAAAGTATAGACAGTTCTTCATAATAGCCATCAGTTCATCAGAAAACATAAAAGAATTCAATCTACAAAAACATTAAATTTTGATTAGGTTCAAATATTAATGTGGGTAAGTGCATTGGTTAATGCGGATGAAGGTATCCCTGGCATATAACCAATGCGGGTAGTTGGTTTCATACCTATTAAATCTACCGCATTTGTGTCAAAGAAGTGCAGTTTGTCAAAAACCAATGCGGACAAAGTGTTCAACCGCATATGTCTATGCGGGTAAACCTTTGTTCTACCGAATTTCTTTTTTACTCATCCGCATTTCCTGAATCTGGTTGAATTTAACACAACTATCTTGTGTATCAAAATGATCAAATCATGTGCTTAATCTCTTCTGTGATTATGATGGATGCAAGTCAAAAAATGCGAATAAACTTCTGGTCTACCGCATTTGTTGAAGTTGTGAGTCAACTAATTTACTCTTCCGCATTTGCTACAGTTTTTGTAAAAAAGGTCATCGGCATTTGTTTTCAACACTTGTAATATTTGAAAAAGTCATTAAATCTTCTTTTTAAAACCGAATTTAAAAGGTCATTTAATACTTTTCAAATTGAGAGACTTTACTGTGCGACGAGCGGTCTTCACATTTGTTCATCCATCATCATCCCTATCATCTAAAATTCATCACCTGTGATCTAAGATTCATTCACCTCAAAAACTCCTCATCTTCGATTCATTACAACAGTATTTTCGAAGAAAAGGTAAATTTCTTCAAAGTTCTTAACCTAAAACATAGAACAGTCAAAAAGAAAAAAAAAACTGATTTTGAACATAGAACTCTAGGTTAAGAATCAATCACCAAAAGTAACATCAAACCAAGGTTTAACTGACATTTTCGAAGGCAATGTTAATCAGTAACAAGAATTTAACCTCCTACAATCGGGTTACAAAACCTAGTTCATGTCAAGAACAGGGGACTATTAATTCTGAAAAATTGAATGTCAAAACCTGATGTTAATGATTAAAAGATGTTAAAACCATGTGAATAATCTATATAAACTTGCAAAACATATAAGAGTGATTATACATGATAAAGTCAAGTTGTGTATGGTACACATGTTCACTCAAGTTTGACCATTAAAAGTCAAACTGAGAACACACCTGATTTATGTATTACAATCTGTCAATTACAGTTGCATCTTCTAATTCATATGCCTCTAATGCAGGTTTCAATGGCTAATCTTACATGGAGCAAGCTTCATAACGTTAGTGGCTATCTTGATCCTGATGTTACTGAGGCAGAGGGTTTGAGAGACATGATTAGATTCATCTTAACTACCAGAGTTGTTCGTGCAATTACAGTTAGGCCTATCATCTATGAGAGATTCATAAGGTCATTCTGGAGCACTGCTGAGGTGACAGAGATAGATGGTGTAAGGACTCTATCTGGAAGAATAACTCCTGATCATACTTTGACCATTACTAAACAGAATGTGAGACAGTGTCTGCAGTTTGGTGATGATGCCAACTCTCCTCTGGAATTAGAAGATGATGAAATCATAACTTTTTTTGCAAACATTTGTAATGAGGGAGGTTATGAAGGAAAGCAAATCGTCAAGGGGTTGGTTAACTTACAATGGAGATTCCTCATTCATCTCTACCAACATTGCCTGTCAAAAAGAAAGACTGAATGGAATGACATATCAGTGACCACCTCTTCTGCTATATGTGCTCTGTTCACAAACAAGCCATTCAACATGTCTGCTTATGTGTTTAATGGTCTGGTGTCAAACATTCAAGAGGGTAGAAGATACAAGTTCCTCATGTATCCTAGATTTCTGTAGTGTCTCATTAATGAAGCTTTCCCTGGGATTATACCTGAAGGACCAGTGATGGATATTCCTCACTACAATGCAAAGTCCTATCAGTACATCAAGAAGAGAGACCCCAGGAATTTCTACAGTGGCACATTTGCTCCTTTATTACCCTGGATGCTTGAACAGATCAACCAAGATGAGCATATTGAGGAACAAGCTCAAGAGGTTTCTGATGCTGAGCCTGTTCATGAAGAAGAGCAAGCTGCTCCTAGTCAACACAATGTTGATGAGCAAGCTGATGTAGCTGAAGAAGGACAGAGGCCAGTGTCACCACAGGTTGATGTAGGTGGTGATCCTCACACTGGGCCTTCCATTCATGAAGCTGAGATATCCTCTCCATCCACTCCATATCCCATCCCCTCACCACAAAAATCACCAATTCCCTTTCCACAAACACAACCCATCATCTCTTCACACATATCATCCATACACTCTCCCTATATTTCACCAATTCATCTTTCTCTTACATCTTCGGTTCATGCATCCCCAGTCTTTACTGAGCCTGCTGAGTTTGGTGATTCTGCCAGCTCTCCAGAGGAATCCAAATCATCATCTGATGAGGAGGATCATCGAAAGAAGATGCCTATGAGACAAGTTACTTCTGAGGCCGCTCCCTCTGAGAGTTATGCTGAGTCAGAGGCAATCAGGCCTGATGCAAAAGATGAGATGATATCAGAACTATTGTAAAAAGTAGCTAAGATAGAGAAAATCCTAAATAGAAGATCTAGTATCATTCAAGACAGACTTCTAGAGTTAGATGAAAAGGAAAAAGAGTTAAAAGAGATGAAAGAGAAGTATGAGACTGAAAAGAAAGAGAAAGATAAGGAGATAGGAAGCCTAAAGGGTGCTCTTCAACATTAAAAGGATGAAGTCAGTGGTCATGTGGACGCTTTGACCATCCAAACCATTGTAATGGAGGAACAAGAAAGCCTGCTAGAAGAGCAAACTGATATAATAATGTCTATGCAAAATCAGATAGAAACTTTGAACAAAAGAGTTTATGAGTTGGAGCTGATAATCATGATAATCAAGAGGTTGAAAAGAAAAGAAAGGATGATGAAGGTGATAAAGATAAGGGTGACAAGAAGAAAGATGATGACAAAGAAGAAGGAGGTGAAAGTTCCTCAGAAGAGAGTGATGATGATTCTCCTCCTACTAAGAAATTGAGATCTTCTGAGCCTGAAAAAGAAGCTGAATCAAGTAGATCCAAGCCACAAGAACAAAGTTTGGCTATGGTACTATACACCAGCAAAGATCATGAAGAAACACACACTGAAGAATCAGAGTTTAGTGATATGATCAAGGCTCTTGATAGCTTCACTGCTAAAGATTTCATCATTGATGATGAATTCTGGGAATTTATTGGAAATCAAGGTCAAGTTTCTGAGCCCATTGTAGTGATATCTCAATCTCCTGTCCCTCTTGAGAAGGAATTGAGCCTTCAGCTTGTACCTGTTGTGACTCTCACTGAGGAGCAAAAAGATTTGATCAAAAGGCTCTATGAACAACAACAAAAAAAGGAAGAATCAGAACTAGAGTCAATAGAGAAAATCCCATCAGCTGCTGAAGAAAAGGAAGCTGAAAAATTGCCTAAAGAAGCTAAAATAGTTGAACCCTCTTCTGGTCCAAGAGTAAAAACATATACCAGAAAGAGAAAATACCTGTCTGAAAAGGCAAAGGGTAAAAGGACTATAGAAGAAGATCCTCTAAAGAAAAAGCATCAAGATGATCCTCGAAGCCTAGCTGTTATTGCTCAATTTTTAGAAGAATATGAAAAGGCTGAGGAACAACTGAAAATGAGGTCAGTGGGCATAGACCTCGAAGAAGGAGATATAGAGGGTGGATATGTGATTGATGAACACATAGACAGAGAAAGCCCTAAAAAGCCTGAACCCTCTATCCAAGAAATGGTAGATAAAGCCCAAACAGATGATTTGATGACCAAAGCCTTGTTTCTCATCAATCATGGCTATGATCCAGATGAAGTCTTTGGGATGACATATGAGGGGATGATAGAAAAAGAAGAAAAGCTAAACAAACTACTGGACCCTACTGTTGAAACTGAGTATGAAAAGACTCATTCTCCCAAAACTCAAGCTGATAAACCCACTTCAAAAGCCAAGCAGACCGAAGCCTCTCAATCATTATATCCTGATCCCTATTCCATGACTGATAGGGAAATGAAGGATTATCTATCTGCTCAAGGGTATACTAAAAGAAAATTGGCCAATATGAAGACTAATTCCCTAAGGGATGCCATCCTTAGGATGATAAATGAAAAAAGAGAAAGAATGAAGAAAATGGAAGAAGAGATCATCAAAAAGCCTAAAACAAGATTATCTACACAAGATATCCAGCTCTCCCATAGAGATCATGACTCTTTGGCACCTGTTCTACACAAAAATCCAGAGTGGTTTGCTGAGCCTTCCCAGTTAATATTTCAAGAGGGGCTCACCACTGCTGAAATACTCAAAGGTATATCAACTCCACATGGCAAGACTGATCAGAAAATTATTGCCTGGAAGTATGATAATGACTGGAATATGTTTATGGTCAAACGGATCTCAGGGTTAGTTCAATTCTTTACTGAGTGTACTGCTTTAGTGAACTCCCTGCAGATTCATGATCTGAAAGAACTAGCTGAACTGGAGCTCATCAATCATCAGGCTATGTTCAGGGGTTATGAGTTTGAAGACATTTTGAGAATGTTCAAAAGAACAAAAAACTTCAAATCTCTCAAGGCTATCTGTATGAGGAAAGATAGATCCTTTGTTAACCCTCTAGAGAAGAAAAAGACAAAACCAGCTGAAGAGGTTATGTTTCCTGAGCTCAAGGTGAAGCCAATTGAATCTTTAAAGAGAAAGATGGTAGCTGGAACTCATTCCTCCAATCCAATCTCAAATGTCTATTATGATGAAAAGATATATGAGTTGGTTATTGAAAAAAATGGGGAGGAAAAGAAGGTGCAGAAATTTGATTGTTTAATGGATATGAAGTGAGATTGCTAGATGAATCTTATATCCACTACATATACACAAGGCACTTCAGAAAGTTAAATAATAAGTTGGGTGAGGAAGACATGTACTTCTTCTTAAAATGCATAAAGATTCTGAAGATGGCCTTTGACAGAATCAAAGCTAAAAGAGAGCTGAGAAGAAAGAAGAAGACTCCCTTGAAATTAGGGAACATAATGAAGCTAGAAATGGATGTTGATGGAGCTTTATTGATCCATAGAGATGGGTTGTCCACAGTGTCAATATGGGAACCTATTTCTTTGAAGAAGCTGCCTATGGAAGCCATCTACACAATGAGCCAAATGAAGATACATGTGCTAAATAGAGAAAAGATGACTGAAGCCAATGACTTTGTCAACATAATAAAGGCAATTTTGGATCCCTCACAGGCAGAACCTCTCATCCCTCCTCAAGCTGCTCAAGACCCAGCATAATCCTCACAACCTCATCCACCATCAAAACCTTGAAGTACATAGGCTGTATAATCCTTAGGGGGAGTATTGTTGGACCCTGAAAGGATCATACATGCCAATTCAAGTGGTGGATTGATAGTTGTTCTGCTAAAATCTCCACAAGTCCAAGATCTAATGCGGATGAAGAATCTGCATCAATAATTGAAACCGTGTCGGCTATCCGCATTTGTATATGCGGATGACCATAGAACAAATGCGCCCAAGTGTTTGTTCTTCCGCATTAACAAATGCAGATGTTCAGTAACAAATGCGCACTGTTTGTTCATCCGCATATGTCAATGCTGATGACCAAACACCAATGCTGTTGAACAACTTATCATTTGCATTTGTCAATGTGGATGACCAAGAAGAAATGCTGATGAAGACTTTTGTACTTGGACTAGTTCTGATGTATAGGTCAGGGTTAGTTTAGTCTTTTGTTCAGGCATGTGTCAGCCTATAAATAGAATAGAAATCCTTGCATGAGAGGTGATAGAGACTGACTGTTGTTAGACATTAGACAATCAGAATATTTTGCTTTGTAATAAGTTCAAGGTGTACTGTTACTGTTCATGCTGAAAACCCTAGCATTCATTGTAACCATTTTTCACCTTCTTTAATACAAAGAGCATTTATGAGTATTATTCAGCATTCAATGTTCTGTGATTGTTTGATTCCGCCTTACAATCATTGACTCAATCATCATATTCGGTCCTTGTTGATTCACATCAACAGAGAATATTATTCTAAAACCCAGTCATAGTCCTAGGCTCATATATTATATCAAAGTGTTGGGTCTGAAAAATAGTCTAATATTATCAACGCAGTCAAAGTCAACAAAAGTCAACGCAAAAGTCAAGACGACACGTTCAGAACGAAGATTAGTAGTGAGTCGTTGAAAATACCAAGAACACAGGTCTTAGAGTAAATATATATTTTGTTGTCAACAAAATATATATTTAATCTTTATTTGTCTAGTTTGCGTCTTAATTGTAATTTCATAATTGTCATGTTTTAATCATTGTCTAGGGAGCTAAATGTCATTAAGTCTAATTGTCATTAGACTATATATAGCTAGAGTTATTAGAGTGTTGAAGAGCTTGAAGGAGCTAGATTTGGTGGTGTCCATGTAAGCAATATCTTATGCAAATCAATATAGATCAAACAAGGGTTTTATTGAATGTTCTTGAGGTGTTCATCATTATTCATCCTTATTTTATAGTTTTTGATCTATATTTTACACAAATATCATTGATATCTGTGTTATCAGTGGGATTTGTTTGTGTTTATCAATCAAGTGCACTGTATTAACGATCAAGAGGACCAACACAAAGGCACTAAGCTTTGCAGACCATTTAGCCATCCTACCTGACATTTCAGGTTTTCTAAGCACATTTTTAATTGGATAATTTATTTTAGTACATATTCTATGTGTTTCAAAATAGTGCCTAAGCTTAGTAGAAGCCATTATCAAAGCTAAAATAAGTTTTTCCAAAATGAGAATACCTAGTTTCAGCATCAAGTAAACTTTTGCTCACATAATACACAGGATGCTGATTTCCATCATGATCCTTAACAAGAACAACACTTACAGTGGTCTGGGATACTGCCAGGTATAATGACAGTTGCTCTCCATCTTCAGGCTTCATCAATAGAGGGGCTGAGGCAAGGTATTCTTTAAGAGCTTGAAGTGCCTCTTCATGTTTCTATCCCCAATCAAACTTCTTATTCTTTTTCAAGACTTCATAGAATTCTTTGCATCTCTTTGAGGATTTTGATATAAATCAGTTTAGGGCTGCAACTCTCCCAGTTAACCTTTTGATATCTGACATTAGTTGGGGATTTCAGGTTCATGATAGCTTTGATCTGCTCCGAGCTGGCCTCTATCCCCCTTTTGGTGACCATGTATCCTAAGAACTTTCCTACCCCCATACCAAAATAACACTTGGCAGGATTCAGCTTCATATTAAATTGGTCTAGGATATCAAAAGCTTCTTTAACATCCTGGAGGTGATCCTCAGCTTTCTTTGACTTGACTACCATATCATCAATATAGACCTCCATGGTGTCCCCCAGCTTGCTTTTGAACATCTTGTTGACCAGCCTTTAGTATGTAGCACCTGCATTTTTAAGACCAAAAGGCATGGCAATATAAAAAAAAATACATGTTGGGGTCATGAAGCCTGTGTCTTTTTGATCTGAGGGCTCCATTTGTATTTGTTGAAATCCAGAAGAGACATCCATGAAAGTCAGCATTTCATGGCTAGCAGTAGCATCTACCATGGAGTCAAGGTGTGGCAATGGGAATGGGTCTTTTGGACATGCTTTGTTGAGGTCGGTATAATCCACACAATATTTGCAAGCCACCTTGGAAACTTCACTTCTCTAATCATCCTGGATCTCAGTAGTCTCTCCACCTCTTCTTGGATGATTTGATTTATTTCAGGTGCAAACTTCCTCCTCTTTTGGTGAATTGGCCTGGAATTTACATCCAAACCAAGTTTATGAGTTATAATATCCTTGGACATACCTGTCATATCTTCATGTCTCCAAGCAAATGTGCTTCTTCTTTTCTTCAGGAAGAAGATCATATCCTGCTCAATATCTTGAGGGATATTTGCTCCTATCAACACTTTTATCTCTGGATCTTCGGGATCTAAAGGTATTTCTTACATGTCCTGCTGGATATCCTGCTCAGTATTCTCCAGCACATCCCAAAGCTTATTCTGTAACTGCTATGCTCCCTTATTCTGAGCTAATGCTTTCATTGAGGATGTATAACAATCCTTGGCCTCCTGCTGATCATTCTCAATCTTGACCACACCCCAAGGTGTAGGGAGCTTTACATATTGGTGGTATGTTGAGGGTACGGCCTTCATTTTATGGATCTAAGGTCTACCTAAAATAATGTTATAACAAGGTAAACAATCAATTACAAAAAATCTTTGAATAGAATTTACTCCTTTTACATAGACTGGAAGCTTGATTTCTCTAATAGTACTCTTTGTTTCACCATTGAATCCCACAAGGATCAAGGATTTTGAGGTCATATTTAAGTCTGGGATGTTCATCTTCTTTAGAGTTTGTAGCTGGATTATGTTCACAGAACTCCCACCATCAATCAATATCCTGCGCACAAAATGGTTAGCAACATATAAAGTTATAACTAAACCATCATGATGAGGATCCTGCATATTATCCATGTCATCATCATCAAAGGATATGGTTTTTCCTTGAGTCAAAGTAGCTTTAGAGTTCGGCCTATCTCCTATCTCTGATTTGGCTTCTTTCACATGTCTCTTGGTAGCAGAGTATGATGTTCCACATATGTTAGATCCACCTGAAATAAAATAAACAATAGAAGCATCTAGGGGAGGAGATGTAGCTCTCTTAGGATTTCCATTAGGATTCTGATCAGGATTCCTATCAGGTGGTGCTTAGCCTTCTTCTTTCCTAGTAGTTCTTTCAGGTGCCCTTTACTCAACAAATAACTTATCTCCTTGCGCAGAGCAATGCAGTCTTTAGTAATATGACCAAAGTCCTCGTGGAATGCGCACCACTTAGACTTGTCTTTCTAACTAGGATTCTTCTCATTTTTTCGAGGCCACCTAGCTTTTTCTCTATGACCTTGCATGGCATATATTAATTCTAAAGTAGAAACAGAAAAAAATAATCAGCAAGTTTAGGATACTCCTCATCATCCTCATCATCATCAATAAAGTTCACTTTTTTGCCATCATTGCGGAAATATGGTTTGGGATGGTAATATTTTGAACAGGATTCTGATTTCCCTTTGGGATTCTCTTCTGAAGATCCATCAATCCTTTGTTGGTTCTTCTTGTCTTCCTCGAGCCTTATAAATCTCAGAGCCTTTTTTTTGACTTCGTCCAAATTCCTGCAAGGATTTATCACAAGATCCTCATAGAAAGCAAAGTCTTTTGGCAAGCCCATTTTGAAGGCTTGAACTACCTTCGGCATATCAAGGTTTAGGATATCCAGAGCCTCCTTACAAAATCTTTTAACATAATCTCTTAAGCATTCTCCACGATTACGGACCACCCTATACAAATCAGTTGTTAGTCTCTCAAATGCTCTACTACAAGAAAATTGACTCTTAAAAAAATTGATTAAATAAGCAAAGGAGGTAACAGAATAAGGTGGAAGATTAAGCAACCATTTCAGGCTGGCCCTGTCAGTGTTGATCTGAATCCCTTGCACAAATAGGCTTCTTTCATATGCACAGGGATAGTGTTAATCTCCATCCTCTCCCTATACTGGTCAATATGCTCTTCAGGATCAGCTGAACCTTCATAGAGCTTCATGCTAAGAGTTTGGAATCTCTTTGGGATTTCAGCATCATAAATTGGTGGTGCAAAGTGGGATATCCTGTGACTAGCATCAGATACTTCAGGGATGGGCTTTATCATACCTGGCACACTAGAGATCATATCCTTAAGTTTCTGGATTTCTCTAGCAATAGCAGTATTAATCCCCGTATCCTACACAGTTTGAAAATTATTAGTAACTGAAGCGTTTCTATTTATAAAAATATCATCAGAAAAAGTTCTAGAAAAAGATCCTATGGTATATCCTGACGATAATCCTGAGGTAAGTCCTGAGGAGAATCCTGAGGAAAATCCCATTCCTTGTCGCTGTAGTCTTGGTTGAAACAGATGGTCCAGCCACGCTATTCTGGATCGGGATTATATCATCATCCTACACCCTATAGGATCTTGCAGAATAAAGTTAAGTATCCTAGGGCGCAATGGTGTTTCCTCATTTTGGACCAGCTTTTTGGATGCTGACTTCAACTCCATAAGTTGACTCATCACCAATTTGTTGGTCTGTTGCTGCTGCTCCATATGCTGCTTTATCATGGACACTACCGAGCAGAATTCTTCTCTAGAAACTGGAGCAAAATCCGTACTAGTATTCCTAGACATAGGAATTTCAAAGACAGTGTAGTAGTTTTGGTGATAGGCTTATCCTTACTCCTCTGGAATGTTTCAAATTAGGGGGAGGAGGAAGAGGCGCATTCAAAGCATAGAGATGGAAGAAGAGGGAGCTGGAGATGAAGATTGCTTTGATTGAGAAGCCATTTTTTTTTAAAAACAAAAATGAATGAAAGAATTGAATAAACGAAAGATGTTTGGAAGGATTTCGAAATTATAGCGTCACTAGTCCCACGGTGGGCGCCAAATTGTTTTGGTCAAAAATTAACAAGGTAATTAATAAACAAATTAGTCAAGTGAGGTAGTGTGGTATATTAGAATACTAACTGAAATATCTAATCAACACTAGAATATCGACCAGGTTATTACCGAAATGAACAATCAAATTAAGTAAGAACAGAGACAGCGAATTTTTAAAGGGGAAAAAGCCCTTGATCAAAGTGATCTCCAGCACAAAAAACCCCTTGGCGCCTGACAAAACATCAGCGACCAGTTCTTTGATTAATAACGAAAAACAAGTACAACTCTAGAGCTTGAATGATCGTATCTAAGTGTTACAATGATTATTTGAGTGTTTGTGAGCAGAGATCAGGTGTGTGAACGTAAATAAGTGACCTAAAACGATCAGCCATGCCTCATTATATATAGTACATGAAATAAACAAAATGTGAGATATTTTCGGGATATTCAGCGAGATTTCCGGGATCCGCAGCAGTTACTTTGACCAGTTAGCCGTTAGCTAATTGAACACGTTTTCTTCACCTCTTAACCGTTACAAGTCTTTGCTACATGTTTCTAACAACCATAAGTCTTGGTCTTCAGCATAGACAAAGTCTTTAGCTGTTACAACAACCATTTATTCATTATAACGCATTAAATAACCATTGGAAGTCTCTCATACGTGTTCAACATTTATGTATTTATTCACATCCCGATCTTCTAGCTTGGACCAAGTCATGAAATTATTTCCTCCATTGAAAATGACAATATTAGCAAGAAATATGTCAGGGATATTTGCTGGGAATAAGGTTCAGGATACCAAACCTGCCTGCATATCTTGAGCACCAGAATACTGAGCAGAATACTGCATAAGATTTTCACCCACAACAGGTACCATGACAAAGTCTTAACTCATCACTCCTAATGAATTTGATACTTGGTGCCAACATATGGAAGGGTTCATCAAGTCTCAAGATAGCAGGATGTCGAGAACGGTTGTTGAAAGACCTCACATCCCAAGCACCTCTTCAGCCATTGCTGGAGGTGAGATGATTCCAAAGGAAATGACTGACTACTCTAAAGAAGACTAGAAGAAAATAGATGTAGATTAGAAAGCCATGACCACTCTTCGAACTGCTCTTCCAAACTCATATACAGAGGCTTCAAGAAGTGTAAAACTATTAAGCAACTCTGGGATGCACTAAAGCTCATGTATGAGTGGTTTGAGAAAGCCAAGGAAAACAAGAAAGATATTATAAAGTAGTAGATTGAGAACTTCACCTACAAGACAGGTGAAACCATGACTCAACAGTACTTCAGGTATGTTGAGATTGTGGATACTCTAATGGATGTTAGAGTCAAGCTTGAGAATAGGGACATAGTGTGGAAGTTCATGTTCTCTCTTCCCATTCAATGGACTCACTATTGTGTGGCCATCAAGAGAACTAAGAACCTCTCTACTCTTACTATCACTGAGCTGTATGGTATCCTTAGTGGTTACCAGATGGAGATGAACCTGTAAAATCCATCAAGCAGCTCTTCCAACAATTAGCAGAGTTCAGCCCTTCATGTAGTTGAAAAGGATAGCAGAGAACCACAACATCATCATATCTTCTTCCCTGACAACTCACAAAAGGGTTCTTTCATCACCTTCCCTGAGACACCAAGGGAGAGCTACATTCAAGGAAGCCTATTCTAAGAGACAAGCTCTGCTCAAGCCTTTGTGTCTGCTGATGAAAGCTATGGAAACTTTCTCTTCACTCTTGAAGACCTGGACTGCATCCATCCAGATGAACTGGAGTACACGGAGATAGTTCAATAGATGGCTCTCCTAACTCATAGAGCCATGAAGTTCTACAAGAGAAGAGGAAGGAAGTTCCAAGCAATGTGGCCAGTGGAAAGTTCGGGCTGGATAAAAGTAAGG
Organism: Flaveria sonorensis; assembly: GCA_025506505.1. Lineage (NCBI taxonomy): Eukaryota > Viridiplantae > Streptophyta > Magnoliopsida > Asterales > Asteraceae > Flaveria > Flaveria sonorensis. The sequence goes on from CM046424.1 coordinate 36,336,086, forward strand.
TGAAGTGTTACAACTGTAACCAAATGGGACACTTTGCTAGAGAGTGCAAGGCACCAAGGACAAATGGTGGCCAAGCACAATCTAGACAAAACTACACTGATACAACTCCACGAACTGAGAAACCAAGCCAACCAAAATAACATGTTGTTGTTGCTATTGAAGAAGGAGGCTTTGGCTGGAGTTTTCAGGTAGAAGATGCTTCTCCAAACCAAGCACTGATGGATGATCATGAAGAAGCCAAGGTATTAGAACATCTTTATACCCCTAAAGTCATTGCTAAAGTGAATATGTACAGGTCTTACAACTTGGAAGTAAGATCTGACCTTGAGTCCTAAAACATATTAAAAGCTGATTTTAAAAGAGCAAAAAATGATTATAAACTTAAAATTGAGGATTTAGAGAAAACCATTTCTACTCTTAAGCATGAGTATACAAACTACAGGACTCAAATCAAAGATCTCATAACCAAGTTAACTGAATGCAGGCTGAGCTTGTGATCAGCAAAGCCAAGGAAGAAATATGTGTTCTTGAAGAAGAAACCTTCAAGAACAAAATATCCTCATCCTTGCATGCAAAAGCTTGTTACCAAAATAGGTAGGGACTAGGGTCAAGTGAGATAGCTCCTCCACGCACACTCCTATCTATTAGACCTCCAAGGTGTGCAACTTGTCAAGATAAGCTGCCTCCTATTGATCATAACCAAGAGAAGGATGAAGTTGTAAAAGAGATAGTGAAGGATGAACCTGAGGTGAGTGACAAGGGTTATCCTAAGAAGGGACACTATACTCCTGGAAAGAAGAAAGAACCAGGGATGACCAAGTCTGTAAGGAAGAACTTGATATGGGCAGCCAAAAGAAAGTCAAAGAAAGCCTAAGAGATCAAGGCCACTTTCAACTCTAAGAAAGCAAGTTTTCATTTCTGCTGGATTTGAAGTGGTAAAGACTGAAGACTCAACAATGGACTCTAGTACCAGGACTTGTAGTTCATGTCCAAATCATCCTGGTCAAGAGAAGAAGACTGATCAAATATGCACCATTATTGAACAGCCTGAACCATCCAATTCCAAAAGCAAGCCTCACCCTAAAAAGCCTGCTGCATCATCTGAGAAGATGAAGAAGAAAATGGAAAGTGATCAAGCTTAGTCTCCTACTCAGAAGAAGACTCTCAGAAGCATGACAACTGAATGCATCATGTGTGGTGGTACTTCTCACTTTGCTAAGGATTGTATCTATAATCCCAAAAGTACTATCCATATGACCAAGAAGAAAACTTCTAAAAAGAAGAAGAAGAAGATAGCTTCAGAAGGAAAATCTCTTCCTTTATGAAGCTCTAAAGTGAAGAAGAAGATAAGTGAAAACTTACCTTCAGAAGAAAATTTGGTCTCGGTAGAAAGGAATGCTTCTGAAGTACTGAAGTCTGCTGCAGTGGATGCAAAAGCTTCCGAAGGTCCAGTCTCCAAAACTTCCAAAGTCATCAAAACTTTCGAAGTATTGAAAGCCAAGTCTTGCCTTCCAAAGATGATGTGGAAGATGAAGGAAGGCCATATGACTAAAAGTTCTTCATCAACAACAGTAGATGATCCTCAAAGCTTACATATAGGATCAATTACTATTGCACTATCTTCAATTCACTTTGACAAGCCCAAGACCAATAAGGCTTGGGTTTCCAAATGTAACTAACCATCTCTTTATGTGTAGGAACAGCTAAAGACCAAAGGGAACGTATGGATAATTGGCAGTGGTTGTTCCAGGCACATGACATGCAATGGCTCTTTGCTTCAGAACTTTGAGAAAATTATCGGAGGGCCAGTTGCTTTTGGAGGAGAATCAGGTGGTTACATTACTGGGAGGGGTAGGGTCACAAATGGTAAGCTTAGCATTGAGAAGGTAAATTTTGTTAAGGAGCTTGGGTATAATCTCTTGAGTGTATCCTAATTTTATGATCAGAGATATAACATGATCTTCACTGAGCATGAGTGTATTGTTCTCAAGCTTGGGGTGGTCATTCCTCAATAGCATATCCTTCTCAGAGCCCCCAGGAAAGGGAACATGTACAAGATGGATTTGTAGAAAACATCCCCTTCAGGAGAAGTTTCTTGCTTTCTATCTAAAGCCGATAGTGATGAGTCTTTCCTTTAGCATAAAAGAATGTGCCATGTAAACTTTAAGAACACGAATGAATTAATTTAGGATGATTTGGAAACTGGAATGCCAAAGAAAGAGTTTAGAAGTGATGACCATTGTGTTGTATGCCTGAAAGGGAAGCAACACAACGTGTATCACAAGCCAAAGGAAATGAACTCCATCACTACTCTCCTACACTTATTACATATGGATATCTTTGGCCCCACCTATGTAATGAGTCTAGGAAGGACCTCATACTACTTGGTGGTCACAGATGACTTCACAAGATACATTTGGGTCTTTTTCCATAGAACTAAGGTTGAGACCCCTGAGATCTTGAAGAGCTTCATTCTGAAAATTGAGAATCAATGTGATCACATGGTCAAAATCATAAGATATGATCAAGGAACTGAATTTAGAAACCAAATCCTTGATACATTTTGTGATGAGAAGGGTATTACAAGACAATACAGTGCTCCCAGGACTCCTTAGCAAAACAGTGTTGCTACGAGGAGAAACAGGACACTTATTGAAGCTGCAAGAACTATGTTATCAGACTCTAAACTGCCCATCACCTTATGGGTAGAGGTAGTCAACACCGCCTGCTAAGCTGAATATAGTTTTAGTAGTCAAGACTCATGGTAAGAGTTCTTATGAACTATGGCACAAAAGGAGACCTTTCATTGGTTTCCTCAGATCATTTGGATATCCTTGCACCATCTTGAATACCAAGGATCAAATAGCCAAATTTGCTAAGAAATCAGATGATGGACATTTTATTAGATACTCTTCCCAAGCTAAGGATTATAGAGTATACAATCTCAGAACTAGAGTAGTTGAGGAGTCAGCCAGTGTGACCTTCAATGAGCACACACCCAGTATGAAAGGTTTTGATCCTGATTGGCTGTTTGATCTTGATTTAGTTACTAACTATTTTAAGAAATCTTTTAAAGATGTTTCAGGATCTACAGGTACCTTATCAACAGAAGATTTTGATCTAAGATTTAAGCTGAGAAGACTAAATGTTTAAACTACTTTAGCTCTAGTGGTAACTAGCCCTATAGTTGGAAATCCTGTCAGCACAACCATAGCAAATTCTTTAGCTGATACATCTGAGGTGCCTATAAATTCTAGCATAGATGCATACAACTCAAACGAAGGAATTTCCAATGTAGGAGGAGATGGAGGTGGTGATAGTGATCAAGAATTTCTTGATGCTTATAACCACTCCATAAAAGACAACACCAATGATGTGACACACTCATTTGATCAAGTCTCTCTTGATAAGTGTGTTCATGTGGTGGATGACACTCAATCACTAGATCTGAATTTCACTAATTTAGATCTATCCAACCAACTTGCTAAGAATCCACATGTCACATCTCACCACAAATATCATTGGAAATGTTAAAACCGGGATGAGAACAAGAGGACAAACCCATGACAAAAATGTTTGTCTCTGCTCTTGTTTCTTGTCCTAGATTAAGCCTAAGAAGATTGATGAGGCTCTGAAGAATGAAAGTTGGGTTGAAGAAATGCAGGAGGAGCTTCTTCAATTCAAGAGACAAAAGGTTTGGAACTTATGTCCTCTTTTTTAAAGGAAAAATACTATAGGTACCAAGTGGGAATTCAAGAATAAGAAAGATGATAGAGGACTTGTCATCAAGAACAAGGCAAGAGTAGTTGTTCAAGGGTACACACAAGAAGAAGGGATTGACTACATTGATGTTTTTGCTCCTATAGCAAGACTTGAAGCTGTTAGGATATTCCTTGCCTTTGCTGCATCCAAGGATTTCAAATTTTACCAACTAGATGTCAAGTGTGCATTTTTATATAGGGTGATTGATGAGGAAGTGTATGTCAAACAACCACCAGGCTTTGCAGACCCAGATCATCCTGATTATCTATGCAAGCTTGACAAAGCTCTTTATGGCTTGCATCAAGCTCCAAGGAAGTGGTATGAGACACTATCACAGTATCTCTGTCAGCATCGATACAAGAGGGGTACTATTGATGGATCACTCTTCATCAAAGGAATAGGAAATGACTTGATGGTTCAAGTTTATGTAGATGACATCATCTTTGGCTCAACTAATCCAAAGCTCTACAAAGACTTTGTGAAGCTGATGAAGAATAGATTTGAAATGAGTGCTATGGGGGAACTTAATTTCTTTCTAGGAATTCAAGTGAAGCAGGTTGACAATGGCATCTTTATAAACCAGTTAAAGTATGTGAAAGACATACTTACCAGATTTCATCTAACTGAGTGTAAGGTTGCTAAGACACCGATAGCCAGAAACCATTCTCTAGGACCTGATATTGAGGGGGAGTGTGCTGATTGTAAGGATCAACACTTTACGAATTTGATCAATCTCGTGACAAAAATAAGGAATGTAATCATCACGGTATGTAATGCCCCGAACCCGGAGACCTCATAGTTGGTCATTCATAGCAGCATTCATTATTAAAATCTCATTTAATATATATTAACATAAGAAAATATTGCAGCGGAAGAATTATCAAAAACTATTTCATGCATTAATAATTACTTTTGCCAAGTAATACATTGTTGGTTAAAATTACAAAAGAACATTTAGCTGTATTACAAAACAACAATATTATATCTACATGAGATGGATTCCAGTCTTTGCTTCCCAAGTAGCTTCACCCCGTACCATCCTCAGCAACATTGTTACCTGCCAACTGAAAGTGCATATAAAACATCAGCGTTGCTGAGTGAGTTCTAGTTTTATAATAAAATACTTCGTTTATATAAAAACATCCTTTACTTTCGTCCGTCGTCACACATCATACGTACATTTAGAAAATATTCATATATTATCTTTCATCATCATTCGTCATGATTCCTTCTTTCATTTATTAACATCGTTCCACTTTCTTATATGGATCGTGTCTCATGCCATACCCCCACGTCATGCTCAAAAGCTAGTACTGTGCCGGGGTTTATCAATAAACCCCCACGTCATGCTAAAAAGCTGACACAATACCAGGGTATGCGAAAAGGATCCCATCATGGTCAATCACAAAGATTAGACCCCTATGAGCATTTCCAAGGGTTAGCTAAACCGCACACAATTAAGCAGACAACTACCTCATTGAGTTGTGAACCTCCTTCGCATGGCTTGCAAGTCTATCATTCATTAATTATATTCCACTTTCATTAACTTCATCTTTCACTTTTATTATGATAATACTCTACGTACAAGAGTATTAACACACCACGTAATGTCACATAATAATACGTAATATAGAACATCAACCATAGCCCACAATCATACATAACATGAATAGGCATAAACCACCAAAACAATCCAGAACTTAACACTACATTCTACTTCCCAAGATTCCAGAAAATTCTATGTGCCCAAAGAAATGTGGATGAACATAAGCCAATGCGGCTGATGTTCAGCAAATGCGGACAAGCAAATGCGGATAGGCAAATGCGGACAAGCAAATGCGGATGAAGATCTCAGAAAAATTCTAAGTATCTAAAGATATGCAGGTGAACCAAATATGAATGAACATGTCCAAATGCGGATGAACAAGTCCAAATATGGATGAACAAGTCCAAATGCGGATGAACAAAACTAAATGCAGATGAACAAATTACTTGGATATTGAACATAAAACCAATGCGGTTGAAGTTCAACGAATGAGGATGAAGACCAGAAAATGCGGATGAACAAAAGACTTATGCGAGGGAACATTCAACCAATGCGGTTGAACACTCTGTAAATGCGAATGTTCAAAACCAACCTACAATGAAACTTATGCTATTTTCGGTTCTCAATCATCATTCTAATATGTCCTTTGTATCGATCTATCATGCTAAACACTTAGAACATAGATTACAACCACACAGCAACGAAGAAGCCATTTAAAACACATAACACACATAAATTCAGTGGCAAACATCGGAAATTCAAATTTCAGTTTGTAAAATTTTAGTAAATATGCACATCAGCCCCAAACGAATATAAAACAAGTAAAAGAGGGGATCTAGAACTCACCTTTAGCAGCTTTCGAGTAAGACTTCTTCAAACCGAGAGCAATTAGGAGTTCTAGCACCTAAACACACCGAAACAAGCAGTCAACACAAGAAACATGTAAGAATCGTTCCAGCAGCTCGAACACAGCTGGAAACCGAGCATAAAATACAAGAAAACCTTACCTACAAGCAGCTCTTCCTCCTTCTCTCTTTAGAAACCGATTGCAGCTTCTTCCTTCTTCTTGCAGCCGAAAGAAAAGACTGTAAAAGAAGAAGTGTGGGCTGCCATGCTTCTTTTAAATCCCATAATGGGCAAGTTTGCCACGTGCACAAATTTAACCCCTTGACTTGGGATATTTCACCTTTTTTTCTTTTTCTTTTCCTTTTAAATTTCCGGGTGTTACAATTCCACCTCCCTTATATAGGTTTTGTCCCCGAAACCTGTCACTCCTCGAACAGCTATAGGTAATGCTGCCTCACCTCTTCCTCCGTCTCCAATGAAGATTCGGATCCCTTCTTGTGCCTCCACTGTACTTGAACAAGTGGAACCACTTTATTTCGTAGCCTCTTCTCTTTTCTGTTAATGATGGCCACTTGCTACTTCACATAATTGAATCGTTCATCCACCTTAATGTCCTCTAGTGGCACAATCATATGTTCATCGGCTAAGCACATTCTTAGATGAGATGCATGGAATGTCAGATGAATTCCACTTAACTCATAGGGTAGCTCCAGCCTGTAGGCCACCTCTCCTACTCGAGCAATGATTCGGAAAGGCCCTATATACCTCAGGCTCAGCTTACCCCGCTTTCTAAACCGGATGATCTCCTTCCAAGGTGAAACCTTCAACATAACTTTATCACCCACCTTGAATTCAATCGGTCTATGCCTCTTGTCAGTGTAAGACTTTTGTCTATCTTTTGCCTCCTTCATAAAGGCCTTGATCTTCTCTAACTTTTCGGTCATAGCCTCGATCACCTTAATGCTCCCTAACTCATTCTATCCAATGTCACCCCAACATACGGGCATTCTATACTTCCTACCATATAGCATCTCATATGGAGGCACCAATGTTGGCATGATAACTCGTGTTGTATTAGAATTCGGCTAACAGTAAGTGTTCGTCCCAACTTCCTCCAAAATCAATGACGCATGCTTGGAGCATATTCTCAAGCGTCTGAATGGTTCTTTCTGACTGACCATCTGTCTGAGGATGGTAAGCCGTATTGATGTGCAACCTCGTCCCCATCGCATCATGGAATCTCTTCCAAAACTTAGATGTAAACTGAGTGTCACAGTCAGACACTATAGACAACAGTACTCCATGACGAGTCACAATCTCTTTGATGAACAGATCCGCCAACCTCTCTGACGAATACATATGACGGATCGGTAGAAAGTGAGCACTCTTTGTCAAATGGTCAACTATCACCCATATGGCATCGTACCCCCTTGTCGTACGTGGTAACTTCGTATTGAAGTCCATGGTGATGTGCTCCTATTTCTACTCGGGTATATCCAAGGGTTGGATCTTCCTATATGACTTCTAGTGTTCTGCCTTCACTTGCAAGCAAGTAAGGCACTTGCACACATACTCCGCTACATCACGCTTCATTCCCGGCCACCAGTAACCTTTCTTCATATCTTGATACATCTTTGTAGCACTGGGATGAATTGAGTATCGATTTTTATGAGTTTCATCAATGATTCATCCCCGTAGGTCTCCATAATGAGGAATCCACATCCACCTGAAGCGGTTTCTAACTCCGAGAGTGTTCTCGCCCAACTCCACGACTAAACCTTTCATCCTATCGGAGTTAAGGCGATCTTCTTTCAACGCCTCATCTAGAAACTCCTTGACCTATTTCATCACGTCAGAGGTCATCACCAACTGGTAAGCTTTCACTCAGATCGGCTTGGGTCTCTCCTTTTGGCTAAGGGCATCCACCACCACATTGGCCTTGCCCGGATGGTAGTGGATCTCATAATCATAATCTTTGATCAACTCTAACCACCTCCTTTGCCTCATATTGAGATCCTTTCGCTCGAAGAAGTACTTCAAGCTCTTATGTTCAGTGAAGATAGTGCACTTCATCCCGTACAAATAGTGCCTCCAAATTTTCAATGCAAAGATCACAGCCGCCAACTCCAGATCATAAGTAGGTAATTAGCCTCATGGGTTTTCAACTGTCGACGCATAGGCTATTACCCTCCCTCCATGCATCAGCACGCAACCCAACCCCGAATAAGAAGCATTCGAATAGACCACTAAGTCATCACTCCCTTCGGGTAACGTTAAGACAGGAGCTTGAGTCAATCTCGTCTTTAACTCATCAAAAGCATTCTTTTGTTCTAGACCCCATACAAACTTCACGTCCTTGTGGGTCAACTTGGTTAATGGTGAAGCTATCTTGGAAAAGTCTTGGATGAATCTCTTGTAATAGCCCGCCAAACCCAAGAAACTTCGGATCTCGGATGGCGTCTTTGGAGTCTTCCATTACATCACCGCCTCCACCTTTTCCAGGTCCACCATAATCCCTTCAGAATTAACCACATGACCTAAAACTAAACTACGAGCAAGCAGAATGCGTACTTGGAGAACTTAGCATACAACTTCTCTCTTCTAAGCGTCTCTAGCACCTCTCGAATATGACAGCATGCTCCTCCTTTCCCTTCGAATAAATCAAGATATCATCAATGAACATAATCACTGATTTATCCAACATAGGCCGACACACCCGATTCATCAAATCCATAAGAGCAGCTGGCGCGTTGGTTAAACCGAAAGTCATAACTAGGAATTCATAATGCCCGTATCGCATCTGAAACGCGGTCTTCAGGATATATTGTTCTTTAACCTTTAGCTGATGATAACCAGAACAGAGATCTATCCTCGAGAACCAACTGGCACCTTGGAACTGATCAAACAAGTAATCAATTCTCGGTAACAGATACCGGTTCTTTACAATTAACTTGTTCAGCTCACGATAATCGATACACATCCTCATGCTACCATCCTTCTTCTTCACAAACAAGACCGGAGCACCCTAGCGAGAGATACTCGGTCGGATGAACCCCTTATCCAGCAACTCTTGCAACTGGACCATCAATTCCTTCATCTCGGAGGTAGCTATTCGATACGGTGCCTTGGCAATGGGTTGGGCACCCGGTATCAAATCAATCTGAAACTCGATCTCGTGGTCCGGTGGCACACCTGGTAGATCCTTCGGGAATACGTCTAGTCACACACGACAGGTACGTCGGACAATCATGGTACTGACGCATCCACATCTTTCACATAAGTCAGGTAGGCACTACGTCCACGTCTAATGCACTTCTCTGCCACCACCATTGAAATTACCTTCGGAACCGTACTGACCATATCGCCGTAAATCGTCACCGAACTCCCATCAGGCACGGTCAATCGAATCATCTTCTTGTGACACACAATATTTGCCTCATAGGCTGCTAGCCAATCCATCCCTAGAACCAAATCGAATCCACCTAGGTACATCATAATAATTTAGTAGAGAACCTATGGCCTTCCAACTCTATGTTACACTTCTCTATTAGATCAAAAATTCTGGTAGACTTACCAATGGCAGTTTCTACATCTAAGGGCTCATCAATACTTCTACTCTAACGGACAACTAAGCATAAAAGGCAGAAGAAATAAAACTCCTACTAGCACTAGAATCGAATAGTACAGAGGCACAAGTTTGGTTTACTAGGAAGGTACCTAACATAACATCGGGGTCCACTCTAGCCTCATCCCAGGTCATAGTGAATGGCCTAGCCTTCGCCCTCTGCCCTTCATTCTCAGTCCTCTTCTTTTCCCTAGAGCTCTTAGCCCTCGACTTCTTGAAGTCTCTGCTCATATGCCCAATCTCACCACAGTTGTAGCACCTCATCGTCCTACAATCTTTTGCCATGTGCCCTGCCTTTCCGCATTGAATGCAGAGATTCAGTCCCCACTTACCACACCGCTTCGTCCCCGTACCTGCCGATAATACCCTCCGATCATCCAGCCTTTCCTTTTTGTTATTTGCGGGTGAACCAAATGCGGATGAACATGTCCAAATGCGGATGAACAAGTCCAAATGCAGATGAACAATACTAAATGCGGATGAACAAAATACTTGGCTATTGAACATAAAACCAATGCGGTTGAAGTTCAATAAATGCGGATGAAGACCAGCAAATGTGGATGAACAAAAGACTTATGCGAGGAAACATTCAACCAATGCGGTTGAACACTCAGTAAATACGGATGTTCAAAACCAACCTGCAATGAAACTTATGCTATTTCCAGTTCTCAATCATCATTCTAATATGTCCTTAGTATCGATCTATCATGCTAAACACTTAAAACATAGATTACCAATACACAACAACAAAGAAGGCATTTAAAACACATAACACACATAAATTCAGTCGCAAATGTAGGAAATTCAAATTTCAGTTTGTAAAACTTCAGTAAATATGCATATCAGCCCCAAAAGAGTATAAAACAAGTAAAAGAGGGGATCTAGAACTCACCTCTAGCAGCTTTCGAGTAAGACTTCTTCAAACCGAGAGCAATAGGGAGATCTAGCACCTAAACACCCCGAAACAAGCAACCAACGCAAAAAACACGTAAGAATCGGTCCAGCAGCTCGAACACTGCTGAAAACCAAGAAGAAAATACAAGAAAACCTCACCTACAAGTAGCTCTTCCTCCTTTTCTCTCTAAAAACCGATTGCAGCTTCTTTCTTCTTCTTGCAGCCGAAAGCAAAGTCTGTAAAAGAAGAAGTGTGGGCTATCATGCTTCTTTTAAATCTCATTATGGGCAAGTTTGCCACTTGCATAACTTTAACCCTTGACTTGGTATATTTCATCTTTATTTCTTTTTCTTTTTCTTTTAAATTTTTGGGTGTTACATGGTAAGAAGATATATTAAGCAAAAGATGAACACAAGTGTAAATAAACTTCAATTTCTATTGCTCTCTGATTTGAAAGATACAAAATACAAATAAAATCAAGAAATGAAAAAAGCTTACTATATTCATCAACTAACAACTATTCATAAGAAACTATGAAGTTCCCGCGTAGTTCTCACGCAACTTCCATGTTCTCGTGCGAGATATAACTTCTAGCGCGGTGACTTCAGGTTCTCGCTTGACTGATGTTTATCATCTAGATTTTGATTTTCCAAGCCTCTAGGTTTGATCCCTACAATCTCCCCCTAGGCTTGGTGAATCAAAGCGTTCGAAGTCCACGTCTGCAACCTTGTAACTGCCCCCATAAGCATAAATATTGTTTTCCAGGGCCTTCATGATCAACTAAGTGAACTGTGCTGCTATAAAATAAACAGATTTGTCAACTACAATCGGACAAGCTTGTAACCTCATCAAATCTTCTTTTCCAAACTTGAGCAGATCCATAGGGTCGATGATACGGTAGTCTTTGTCAACACAATGGATCAATGCGTGGCCTGTCTCTTTCTCATAACTCCACCACATAAGCTTAGACAAGCTGTTAACTGGCACAAGAGTGTGTATAGGGATCTTCCTAGCAAATCTTGGATGCTTATAAACCCTTATCTTTATTGGCTTGTTAGTGTTTGGGTCTATACATTTCTCATTTTCAATGACCTTAGATTTTGTAGTTTTGAAGTCCTTGAAGTTGGTCATACTATGTCTCCATATCATGTTTCTTATCTAGTTCATCTTTCCATAATTGCTCGAACTAATAAACGAAACACAACCCATAGCATATAAATCTGAAGCACTGAGTGTATGGAAGTCGTGCTTCTCCTAATAATACTCTATTGCTCCAGCCTTTCTTTTCACCACTTACATTTTCTTCTCAGCATTGTCTACCCAACTAAGACTAGGTTCTGAGCTTCCGTACCTTGTGAAAGGTTTGGAACATCTCAGCGTGTGTACATAAGCAGGCGGAGGAGGAGCTTCAACTGTAATGTTTCTGACCTGATGTACAACACTTAGTCCAGTTAGATCTGTTGTCTTGTCAGTCGTTTCTTGTGCACTACATTCATAAAGAATCTCTCCTTCTTCAATCAAAATATTTGAGAATAAGTCCTTAAGACAATTCCCAAACACATCCGTGTAATCTACGATCTCCTCCAAATCATCAAACGGTCCAAATCTTCATCTGATTCCTCAGCAAGCATCTCTTGGTGGAAACTATAAAATTCCTTCTCTTATGACTCTTTAGAAGGAAGATCTAATGGTGTATAGTCAACTGTATCATCAGGACTTGGTCTTGAGACATTAGCAGAACCCAATGATCTAGAAGGACCAGCAGTTAAGCCCATATCACTGTCCTAATCATCATCATCATCCTTCTTATCATCATTTCCATCTTTCTTATCATCATCATCACCATCATCATCATGATCATCAATATCATCTTCCTCATCACAACTAAAATCCACCATTCCTAAGTTATCATCATCATTAGCTGGCTCAGGAAATGGTACGTCATGCTCCGGTTCTACAAATGCATCACTAGTGAAAACTACAGGTCGATCCTCAGTAGGCGTAGTATGAACAATGGTAAATGGCTCTTGATCAACAATAGCAATCTCTGTTGTCCTTTCAGTAACAACAGGATCAACATCATGCTTTGTAGCATCAGCATGATCTTGAGCAGCTTTAGGATGAGCAGAGTGCTATCCGCTCAACTCTTCAACTTATGTGGTTTGTTTATGAGTAAACAAAAATGGAACACGAGAAGTGAGGTCTCTAATATACTGCTCCAGAATCTGAACATAGCTGAATATAAACTATTGCTGATGTTTAAGATTCTTGATCTGCTCATCCTTCTCAAACATCTGTCTATGTAAATCATCAATAATTTGAGTCTTTTCCATCATCTCTTTCTCCAATGTACAAACTCTCTGTTCAAGTTATACCCGTGTGGGTGAATCAGGAGAAGTCTCGGGTTGTTGCCTTAGCTAAGGAGTAGTATTTACAAAGTCATCCATGCCAAACATGTCATTAGGGCCTTGATCCCTTGGTGGTGTACTCAACAAATCATGAGTAGTGGGTAAAGAAGATGATGTTACAATTGTTGACTCTGTAACCATCACTGGTGCCTCCTGTGGAATAGCCTCACTAGTTGTGACCGAGTCTCTGTAAATGGAATATCCGACACAGTGGTCATTGGGGTCCGATGCTTACGCAAAACACCTCGTCCTCTACCCCTCCCACATGGACTTTCAGTACTTTTCCTTTCCATCCTCTTCTTTCTCCTCTGAGTAGATGGAGAATCATCTAAAATAAAATCAGTATCTCGTTCCCCAACAGTGTGTTTAGTAGGAGTTTCTTGTACATTGCGATGTTCTTGCAACACATAGGGAACATTCCCAATCTGGTCACTATTAGTCTTACTTCCTGAACTAAACCAGGAATCAATCTCAGCATCTACTAACATGCCTGCTCCTTGTGAACTTTTAGGAGCCTCTTGAGCAGTACTAGTGGATGGACCGGCTGTATCAGCTTGAGGAGTCATATTCTCATGTTGTTGAGCTTCTTCCTGATAACCCTTAACAAATCTGCCAAGTTTGTCAAAATATGAACCATCCCAGGCATTACCCCTTGCTCCCATCAAGTATATGAATATATCTTTCTTCATCACCATAACAACATAGGTTGAAAAATCAGATATTGCTAACTCTGGGTGAGCAGCATTCATAATCAACTGTATGAATCTGGGATACATGATGAACTTCTTTCCCATTGAAGCTATCACATTCTTCTGCATCTCTGAAAAGATAGCCTTGGATATTTTGTATGGTAGGTCGTCGACAAGTGAAATCAGCAGGCATCCGAATACTGCACTTAGGCTATCTCTCCAAGCCTTTATATTACTTAGTCAGTGAATCACCACAAGAAATAAGTACTTCCAGAATGGAGGTAAGTACTTCATCTCTAGTAAAGGATAACGATGATCATAACCTATCCTCTTTAAACAGTCTCTAGCCACATCATCATCTATCTTTACTGGTGCATTTAGTTGATCCTCCAATAATAGTACATTGTTAATCACCTCTGCAGTAATAACAACACTCTTCCCCTTTACGGTAGCAGAGATGCATGGTTCACCTTGAGAGTCTCTCTTATTAGCAGCTGAACTCCATAACTGATCGATCACATCAGTATAAATGTTCGGGTTAGCTGTAATGGCATGATGAATACGTGATGTCTTTAGACCATCAATAAGTGATCTAAATAACGCCTTATCATCCGGTATCTCACCAAGAAAAGCAATATCATTATGGTTTTTATTTTTATTAAAAACCATCTGTCTCACCATCTGAAAATGAATCAAACAAACCTTTATTAGTCACACATAACAAGAAAGTTCCAGACTTAAAAAATTTTAAAAATTTAAAAATTTTAAACTTCTCGCACAAACCCAACTACTCACATGTGAAAAGTTAAGTTTTCAGGTTTGACTTCTCACACGACAAGATAGTTAGTCACACGAAATAGAAACTGGCTAGAAGTCAACTTCTTGCACGACAAGTTTGCTATTCACGTGAGTAGTTTTGTGCAAATTTGAAAGTACTCGCGCCTGTTCATATTCAACAAACTTATCGCACGCGATAAGTCCCAATTTTTCAAGTCTGAAATTAAACCATTTTAGAGTGTTTTAACCATTATAATATGTTCATTAAGTGTCAATTAAGGTTTTATTATGGTTTAATATGTTTAATTTTGTTCAATTTTAAATGTATGGGTCCTTTAACTTTCGGTCTTGAATCAAACATACCCAAAACTAATCTATGATCATCAAAATACCTTATCAATCATTATAGAATCAATGGACGGCCATAATGAACAAATGTATCAATGTAACAAGTCTAACACTTAGAAAAATTTAAGAGAGTGAAATCTTAAAGGTTTCATGCGAATAGTCAACTAATCGCATCAGGTGCCCCTTTTATAGTACTCTGACTTCTAGCGCGAGAAGTCAGTATTCGCATCAGACACACTTTTCGCATTCCTTGATTTTCGCATGCAACTAGTTCAACTAGTCGTATAAGCCACTTTTCGCATATTTTGAGCTTCTTGCACACGAGAAGTTCAATTTTCTTTGAACTTTTAACATTTTTAAATTTTCAATTTTATTTATTCCGTTAAACCATTTGATTTGTTATGCGTAAAAAAATTTTTAGCTCAGTGTTTACAATTATCCAAGAACCCTCAATTTTTGTAAAATTTTGTAAAACAAAAACAAGTGTAACAAACACAGAAGTTAACAAAAAAACACATTGACATACAAATTTACTTATAACTTAAATGTTTTTGGTAAATTTTTAACTATAGGATCATATTTCGGTGAAAACGATCATTAACATTATCCAGCTTTATTAAAAATAAGACTGGTTATATTGATTGTCAATATGTTCTATCCACTTTAAACTTAGACTTCAATTTTTAATTGGACACATATTCTATGATATTAATTATATTTAGATTAATTTGTATGAAATTTGTGGATCCCACAATAAAAAATCCTGTAGAATCCTTATTCAGCTTCAAGACACTTTTGAGATTTCAAGTCATCTCAATTTGACTTAAACCTTTTACCTCTGATCAACTTTTTCAAAATTATTTTTGTCTATTATAATATCTATTTAGAGCATAACTAGCCTGAGAAACATTTCTGAGCACAGAATATTAACAAGTTTTAGAACTTATTAACTGCGAATCGGACTTATGTTTTTCCCTTGCATGATGTTTAGGACTTACATGCCAAGTCAGACTTACATGCCCCATCTTTTGATTTTGCCTCCTGTATCAGAACATATTCTCAAAAAGGAAAATATTTATCATATAGTACGTACGTCTATGAAATATCTTTTATTATTGTGCTCATTGGTATATTTGATTCCTATATGGCCTTTTGGCATCTTTTTGCTCTTTTTGTTTATGTTTATTTTCCCTTTTCCCTTTGTTATTCATACCTTTTTCATCTTTTGATATTTATATATACATATTTCTTCTGAAAGACATTGAATCAGACAGTAACTAGCTTGAGTATGACTAGACTATAAATCTCAATCTGTTTTAGCATGGAACTAGTGTTACCATAAAACCTTGATGAGTAACCCACTTAAGTCATTATGAATTTACTTTCAGTGTATCACAGATCATAATGCTATTCAGTCTTGAAAGTGAAGCCTATCAACATATCAAACATAATCCAAGTCAGTTTCTTCTAAGCCTTAGGATATAATGTATCATAATCAAGAAATATACTATCATTTCCTATAAATCTTTGAAAATCTTAATTTTCTCAATGTGTAAAACAAGATCTTTTTGTAAATTTTATTTACTCTCCCTAAGAACAAAAATCTTTTTCAAGACATTTTCATATTTTCTCCCCCTAAAATTGTGATTATCTATAAAGAAAATAAGAATTTTAACTAAAATGAAGAAATATATTTTTGAAAGGGTTTATAGATAATCAATAACCAAAGTTAATCATTCCTAGAGATTGGACTAAAAAATCAAATCAGCAATGATCAAACGCCTTAGTAAACAAATCAATAATGTTGTCATCTGATGAGATAGATTCCAGATGGATAAGCTTTCAATCAAAACAGTCACGGATAAAGTGCATTCGGACATCGATGCATTTTGTTTTTGAATGTTGGATCGGATTGTTCACTATGTTCAACACCGCAGTGTTATCACACCAAATCTTGGTGTTATAGATATTAAGACCATAATCAAGAAGTTGTTGCTGAATCAAAAAGATCTGAGAAAAACAACTTGATGCAGCCATATATTCAGCCTCTGCAGTGGATGTGGATACTGTAAGGCCCCGTTCCCGAGACGCTTACAGTTGCTCAATCATTGCATAAATAATATAAAACACCATATTTTGCAGCGGAAACTTAACTTTTCATTAATAAATAAAACATGTCAATTATCATATCATTTTGTTTACAACCCCAAAAAAATTGTATTAATACATTGACATATTCAAAATATGGATGCCAAACTCGAATTATCTCCAGTAGTTTATGCATCCATGCTTGCACCTCCCCAGCATCATCATTCACCTGCCAACTGATATGCATATAAAAAGTCAGCGACGCTGAGTGAGTTCTAGTTTATATAATAAAATACTTTACTTATAATTAAAACCTTTCCTTTACTTTCGTTCGTGATCACACATCATACGTACATCTTGATAATAATCATTTATTATCTTTCATCATCGTTCATAATCGTTCGTTTCATACCTTATTATCTTTACTTTCATCTAGACCAATGTCGTATACTATACCCCAGACATTATGTACGAAGCTGGTACTGGGCCGAAGTCTATAAATAGAGCCCTAACATTATGCATGAAGCTGACTCTAGTACCGGGGCAAGCGACAAGGGTCCCATTTCATACATATTAGTCAATCACCAAGATTGACCCATGTGTGCAACCTCATGGGTTAGCTAAACCGCACACAGTTGAGCTAACAACCCAATTGTTGTGAACCTCCATTCATTTTGCTTGCTAGATTTTCATTCATTCATTACATTCCACTTTTAATTATTTTTATCTTCCACTTTCATTACAATAATACTTTACGTACATAAGCATAACATACCATGTAAAGTCACGTCATAATACATAATATGGAGTATCATCAATGGCCCACAAACAGACATAACATCAACAGGCATAAACCACCATAAAACGTCAAGACTTAATACTTAATTCTATTTCCTAAAATTCCAGAAATATTCTAAGTGTCTACAGCGCGTGAACAGATATACAACAGATGGCTTAAAATTTTCTAAGTATCCAATGTGGGTGAACATAATCCAAAGCAGGTGAACAAAGCCAAATGCGGATAAACAAAGCAAACGCGGATGAATGAAGATAAATGCAAATGAACAAAGTCAAATGCAGATGATCAAAGCAAATGCAGGTGAACGAAGCAAATGCGGATGAATAAAGTCCAATGCAGATGAACAAAGTCAAATGCAGATGAACAAAGCAAATGAAGGTGAACAAAGCAAATACGGATGAACAAAGTCCAATGTAGATGAACAAAGTCAAATGTAGTTGAACAAAGCAAATGCCGGTGAACAAAGCAAATACGGATGAACAAAGTCCAATACAGATGAACAAAGTCAAATGTAGATGAACAAAGCAAATGCAGATGAACAAAGCAAAGGCGAATGAACAAAGTCCAATGCAGATGAACAAAGTCAAATGCAGATGAACAAAGTCAAATGCAGATAAACAAAGCAAATGTGGGTGAATAAAGCAAATGCGGATGAACGAAGTCCAATGCAGATGAACAAAGTCAAATGCAGATGAACAAAGCAAATGCAGATGAATAAAGTCCAATGCAGATGAACAAAGTCAAATGCAGATGAACAAGGACAAATGTGGATGAACAAATTCCACATCGCACAACATGCAAAATTTGTCTAAGTGTCCACAGCGGACATACCATTTCCAATACGGACACCATGCATATCCTAAGTGTCCATAGCGGACACTATAACTATCACCTGCAATGCATCACACGTATTTCCCAGTCTCCAAACATCATTCTAAATTATACTTAGCATGGATCTAACATATTAAACACTTAAAACATACTAAGAATCTACGCAACATCATCGAAATCACATGAAACAAACATTCAACCATTTTCAGTCGTACAATTCGTGAAAAACAGGGTTTTGTACAGAAAACAATAGTTTAATATGCATACCAGCCCCAAACAAGCAGAAACATGTAAAAGAGGGGATCTACAACTCACCTCTAATAGCTTTCGAGTGAAACCTACTCAAACCCGAGAGCTACCTGGAGTTCTAGCACTAAAACACACAAAAAAACAAGCTGCCAAACACAAAGAAAACACATAAAGATCGGCCCAGAAGTTCAAATCCGCTGAAAACTGAGAAGAAAACACTAGGAAACCTCACCTTCTTGAAGATCTTCTTCTTTCTCTCTCTAGAAACTGATTGCAGCTACTTCTTTCTTTTGTGCAACCGAAGTGTGTGTGTATAAAGGAAGTGTGGGCTGCCATACTTCTTTTTAAATCCCATAATGGAGAAGTTTGCCCCTTGTACACTTTTAACCCCTTGTTTTTAAATGATACTCCTTTTTCTCCCTTTTCTTTTCTTTTCTCTTTTTTTTTTTGAATTTTTCGGGTGTTACAAGTCCACCCCCCTTATATAGGTTTCGTCCCCGAAACCTGTCACTCCTCGAATAGCTGTGGGTAATGCTGTCTCATCTCCTCCTCAGTCTCTCACGTAGACTTGGACCCCTTTCTGTGTCACCACTGTACTCGCACAAGTGGAACCATTTTATTCCTTAGCCTATTCTCTTTCTGTCAATAATGGCCATAGGCTGCTCCACATAATCGAGCCGTTCATCCACCTCGATGTCCTCAAGTGGCACGATCATATCCTCCTCAGCTAAGCACTTCCTCAAATGAGATACATGGAATGTTGGATGAATTCCACTTAACTCATCGGGTAGCTCCAATCGATAGGCCACCTCTCCTACTCGAGCATTGATTCGGAAAGGCCCTATGTACCTCAGACTTAACTTTCCCCGCTTCCTAAACCGGATGATCCCTTTCCAAGGCGAGACCTTCAACATGACTCTGTCACTCACCTTGAATTCAATCGGTCTACGTCTCTTGTCGGCATACGACCTTCATAAAGGCCTTTATCTTTTCCCACTTTTCGGTCGTACCCTCGATCACCTCAATGCTCCCTATCTCCTTCTGCCTGATGTCACTCCAACATACAGGTGTTCTACACTTTCTACTGTATAGCATCCCATATGCTGACATGATAACTGTTGTTATATGAGAATTCGGCTAATAGTAAGTGTTCGTCCCAACTTCCTCCGAAATCAATGACGCATGCTCGTAGCATATCCTCCAATGTCTGAATCGTCCTCTCCAACTGACTGTCTGTCTGAGGATGGTAAGCCGTACTGATATGTAACCTCATCCCCATCGCATCATGAAATCTTTTCCAAAACATAGATGTAAACCGAGTGTCACGATCAGACACGATAGACACCGGTACACCATGACGAGTCACTAACTCTTTGATGAACAGATCCGCCAACCTCTCAGATGAATACGTCTCACAAATTGGTAGAAAGTGAGCACTCATCGTCAGACGATCAACTTTCACCCATATGGCATCGTATCCCCTTGCCGTGCGCGGTAACTTCATAATGAAGTCCATGGTGATGTGCTCCCATTTCCACTCGGGTATATCCAAGGGTTGGATCTTCCTAAATGGCTTCTGGTGCTCCGCCTTCACTTATAAACAAGTAAGGCACTTACTCACATACTCAGCCACATCGCGCTTCATTCCCGGCCACCGGTAATCTTTCTTCATATCATGATACATCTTTGTAGCATCTGGATGAATTCAGTATCGAGTCTTGTGAGCCTCATCCATGATCTTCCCATGCAGATCCCCATAACGGGGAATCCACATCCTCCCCGATCGGGTCCGGAAACCAAGAGTGTTCTCCCCCAACTTGGCGACTAGACCTTTCATCCTTTCGGAGTTAATCTGATCCTCTTTTAGCGCTTCATCTGGAAATTTCTAAACCTGCTTCATCACCTCGGAGGTCATAACCAATTGATAAGCTTTCACCAGAATCATCTCGGGTCTCTCTTTTCAACTAAGGGCATCCGCCACCACGTTGGCCTTGTCTAGATGGTAATGGATCTCATAATCATAGTCTTTGATTAACTCTAACCATTTCCTTTGCTTCATATTGAGATCCTTCTGCTCGAAGAAGTACTTCAAACTTTATGATCAGTGAAGATGGTGCACTTCGTCCCGTACAAGTAGTGCCTCCAAATTTTCAATTCAAAAACCATCGCCGCCAACTCCAAGTCATGAGTGGGGTAGTTAGCCTTATGGATCTTCAACAGTCAGGACACATAGGCTATAACTTTTCCCCTTTGCATCAGTACGCAACCCAATCCCAAATAAGAAGCATCCGAAGAGACCACCAAGTCTTCATTCCCTTCAGGTAATGTCAAGACAGGAGCTTAAGTCAACCTTGTCTTTAACTCTTTGAAAGCATTCTCCTTCTCTCGACCCTATACGAACTTCACATCTTTACGGGTCAACCTAGTCAATGGTGAAGCTATCTTAGAGAAGTCTTGGATGAATCTTCTGTAGTAGCCCACCAAACCCAAGAAACTACAAATCTCAGATGGCGTCTTTGGAGAATTCCATTGCATAACCGCCTCAACTTTCGCCGGATACACCATGATCCCTTTAGGATTAACCACATGACCCAGAAACTAAACTTCGCATAACCAGAATGCACACTTAGAGAACTTGGCGTATAGCTTCTCCCTTCTAAGCATATCCAGAACTTCCTGAAGGTGACCGGCATGCTCTTCTTCGCTTTTCGAATAAATCATGATATCATCGATAAACATAATCACTAACTTATCTAGCATAGGCCGACACAGCCGATTCATCAGATCCATAAAAGTAGCTGGCGCGTTGGTTAAACCAAAAGACATCATAAGAAACTCATAGTGTCCATAACACATACGAAAAGCTATCTTAGGAATATTCTACTCCCTCACCTTCAGTTGGTGGTAACCAGATCGGAGGTCTATCCTCGAGAACCAACTGGCACCTTGGAGCTGATCAAACAAGTCATCAATCCTCGGTAACGGATACCGATTCTTCACTGTCAACTTATTCAGTTCACGGTAATCGACGCACATCCTCATGCTGTCATCCTTTTTCTTCACAAACAAGATCAGAGCATCCCACGGAGAGATACTTGGTCTAATGAACCCCTTATCTAACAACTCTTGCAGTTGAGTCATCAATTCCTTCATCTTAGAGGAAGCAAGATAATACAGCGCCTTTGCAACAGGTTGGGCACCAGGTATCAGATCAATTTGAAACTCAATCTCACGGCCAGATGGCACACCTGATAAATCTTCCTGGAACTCATCTGGGAAATCACACACAACCAGTACATCCTACATTTATGGCACTGTCGCTTCCACATCTTTCACATAAGCCAAATAGGCACCACATCCATGCCTCATACACTTCTCTGCCACAACCATTAAGATTACTTTTGGGATCATACTAACCCTGTCACCGTAGATTGTCACCAAACTTCCGTCGGGCGCGGTCAACCGAATCATCTTCTTATGGCAAACGATGTTTGTCTCATAGGCTGCTAGCCAATCCATCCCTAGGTCCACATCAAATCCGCCTAAGGGCATCACAAACAACCTAGCAGAGAACTTATGGCCTTCCAACTCTATGTCATAGTCTTCTACCAGATCAGAAATCCTGGTAGACTTACCAATAGCAGTTTCTACATCGAAGGGCTCATCAGTCTTTCTGCTCTTAACCGGAAACTTATCACAGAAGACAGCATAAATAAAACTCCTACTAGCACCAGAATCAACCAATACAGAGGCACTAGCGTCATTAACCAGAAATGTACCTGATATAATATGGAGATCTACTCTGGCTTCGTCGGGGGTCATGGTAAAGGCTCTAGCCCTGGCCTTCTACACTTCCTTCCCTTTCTCAGCCTCTTTTCCCACCTTCAAGCTCTCAGCTCTCGGCCTCGTTCACTCCCGACTCATGTGACCTACTTCTCCACAGTTATAACACCTCATTCCCCCACAATCCTTGGCCCTATGCCTTGCTTTCTGATATTTGAAACAGATATTCGCCCCCACCTACATTCCCCTGCATGCTCCTTCCCACACTTATTACACCTCCTCGCCCCTGTACCTGCCGTCCCCACCTTCCGATCATCCACCCTTGCCTTTTTGTTCTTGTGTGTAAAACCTCCACTGCCAAATTGTTTCCCATTCTAGTTTCTGTCACCAACACCTTTCTTGCTCACCCCCACCACAGTCATTTCCTCCCACTCGTCATACAATCTCCCTGTAAGATCGACCATCGACCTGAATGTACCTGGCCGGCAGCAGTCAGATGCCTACGGATATCCGCCGGCAGACCCTGGATGTATCTCTTGATCTTTCGTGACACAGGCGTCACCTGATCTGGCACCAGCCTTGCCATCTCATTGAACTTTGTTGTGTACTATTGGTGTGTCATGGTTTCCGCCTCCAACTGTAAAAACTCTCTTTCAATCTTGTCAAGTTCCCTGTGAGGACAAAACTCCTCAATTACCAGCTTCTTAAGTTCATTCCACCTCATTCTCCCCATCACCCTGCTACCCTCGCCTGGACAATGTTGTCCCACCAGCATAAGGCCGAGTCCACAAATGAGTAGGAAGCAAACTTCACCTTTTGATCCTCCCTGCATTCACTGATATCCAACACAACCTCCATTTCTCTCACCCATCGGTGAGCAACAGCAGCATTCCTATTTTCATCAAAAGTCGAGGGCTTGCATCTCTGAAATGCCCCATAACTACACCCCCTTGCAGTTTCCTGCACTGCTTCCTCTCCCTCATCATCACTGGAGACAACCATCTCAGTCTCTGGTTGCTCCCCCCCACTTGAACCTCACTCCTCGCCCTCTCTCCCAATAGTTTTCCTCCTCTCCTCTTCCTCTTTCTTTTCATCCTTTCTCACTGCCCTAATAACCTCTGTCACTACAGATGGCAGAAACATCTGCATGACTTGATGAACTTCCTCCACAACTGCCTCTTTCACTAAGGCCCTCAGGTTAGCACTCTCGTCACCTCCCTCAAGGTGATGAAGCTTAGGCTCTTCAGGAGCCGTTTCAGCTGTTCTAGCCCTATTCTTTATGACTTGCGGCCCAGCACCACGTCCACCATGACCTCCACCTCTAGAATCCTTTGAAGAACTACCACCAGTCATCTCTAAGCACTATAATATTCAAACACCAACATGGTCATTCAAGGTAATAGCTCAGATTATGTCAAGTATAGTAAGTCCCTAATTATAATGGCCAGTTGTGATTAGCCACTTACTTTACTCTTCATCCCCCAAGCATTCCCTATCCAGACTACACCAGTATCCAAATCTACTAAGAGCACAAAATCCACATAGCACATGCACATAATTCCTTTTTCTAACAATTTACATAAAACGTTTACATGAAATACTTACCTGCAGGCTTGTAGCTACTAGGACTGGCATCCCTTTCCCTTTCTTGTCCTATTCTCTGTTTAAGTTTTAGGTTTTGAAAATAGTTTACCCAATTCTCTTAAACTTTGACTCTGATACCAACTTGTAAGGCCACGTTGCCAAGATGCTTACAGTTGGTCAATCATCACATAAACAATATAAAACACC
Source organism: Flaveria sonorensis (assembly GCA_025506505.1). Classification (NCBI taxonomy): domain Eukaryota; kingdom Viridiplantae; phylum Streptophyta; class Magnoliopsida; order Asterales; family Asteraceae; genus Flaveria; species Flaveria sonorensis. The sequence goes on from CM046424.1 coordinate 36,360,523, forward strand.
ATATTTTGTAGTGGAAAATTTAACTTTTCATTAATAAATAAAAACATGTCAATTATCATATCATTTCCTTTACAACCCAAAAAAATTTGTATTAATACAATGACATATTCAAAATATGGATGCCAGACTCCAATTATCCCTAGCAGCTTATGCATCCATTATTGCACCTCCCCAGCATCATCATTAACCTGCCAACTGATATGTATATAAAAAGTCAGTTACGCTGAGTGAGTTCTAGTTTATATAATAAAATAATTTACTTTTAATAAAAATCTTTCCTTTACTTTCATTCATGATCAGACATCATACGTACATATTGATAATAATCATTTACTATCTTTCATCATCGTTCGTTTCGTACCTTATTATCTTTAACTTTCATCTGGACCAATGTCGTATACTATACCCCAAACATTGTGCATGAAGCTCGTACTGGGCTGAAGTCTATAAATAGACCCCTAACATTGTGCACGAAGCTGACTCCAGTACCAGGGCAAGCCACAAGGGTCCCGTTTCATACATATTAGTCAATCACCAAGATTGACCCCTATATGCATACTCATGGGTTAGCTAAACCACACACAGTTGAGCTAACACCCCATTGGCTATGAACCTCCATTCATTTTGCTTTCAAGACTTTCATTCATTCATTACGTTCCACTTTTCATTATATTTATCTTCCACTTTTATTACATTAATACTTTACGAACATAAGCATAACATACCATGTAAAGTCACGTCATAATACATAATATGGAGCATCATCAACAACCCACAAACATACATAACATCAACAGGCATAAACCACCATAAAACGCCAAGACTTAACACTTAATTCTATTTCCCAAAATTCCAGAAATATTCTAAGTATCTGCAGCGTGTGAACAGATATACAGCTGATGGCTTAAAATTTTCTAAGAACATAATCCAATGAGGGTGAACAAAGCCAAATGCAGATGAACAAAGCAAACACGGATGAATGAAGACTAATGCGGATGAACAAAGTCAAATGCAGATGAACAAAGCAAATGCGGGTGAATAAAGCAAATACGGATGAACAAAGTCCAATACAGATGAACAAAGTCAAATGCAGATGAACAAAGCAAATGCGGGTGAACAAGGCAAATGCGGATGAACAAAGTCCAATGCAGATGAATAATGTCAAATGCTGGTGAACAAAGCAAATGCGGGTGAACAAAGCAAATGCGGATGAAAAAAGTCCAATGCAGATGAACAAAGCCAATGCAGATGAACAAAGCAAATGCGGGTGAACAAAGCAAATGCGGAGGAACAAAGTCCAATGCAAATGAACAAAGCAAATGCGGGTGAACAAAGCAAATGCGGGTGAACAAAGCAAATGCGGATGAACAAAGCCCAATGCAGATGAACAAAGCAAATGCATATGAACAAAGCAAATGCATATGAACAAAGCAAATGCGGATGAACAAAGTCCAATGCAGATGAACAAAGTCAAATGCAGACGAACAAGGACAAATGAGGATGAACAAGGACAAATGCGGATGAACAAATTCCACAGCACATAACATGCAAAATTTGTCTAAGTGTCAACAGCGCACGTACCATGTCTAATGCGGACACCATGCATATCCTAACTGTCCATAGTGGACACTAGAACTATCACCTGCAATGCATCATACGTATTTCCCGGTCACCAAACATCATTCTAAGTTGTACTTAGCATGGATCTAACATATTAAACACTTAAAAAGTACTAAGCATCTACACAACATCACCGAAATCACATGATACAAACATTCATCCATTTTTAGTCGTACAATTCATGCAAAACAAGGTTTGTGCAGAAAACAACAGTTTAATATGCATACCAACCCTAAACAAGTAGAAACATGTAAAAGAGGGGATCTGCAACTCAGCTCTAACAGCTTTCGAGTGAAACCTCCTCAAACCCGAGAGCTACTTGGATTTCTAGCACTAAAACACATAAAAAACAAGCTGCCAAACACAAAGATAACATATAAAGATCGGCCCACAAGTTCAAACCCGCAGAAAACCAATAAAATTTGTATTAATAAATAAAAACATGTCAATTATCATATCATTTCCTTTACAACCCAAAAAAATTTGTATTAATACATTGACATATTCAAAATATGGATGCCAGACTCCAATTATCCCTAGCAGCTTATGCATCCATTCTTGCACCTCCCCAGCATCATCATTCACCTGCCAACTGATATGCATATAAAAAGTCAGTTACGCTGAGTGAGTTCTAGTTTATATAATAAAATATTTTACTTTTAATAAAAATCTTTCCTTTACTTTCGTTCATGATCAGACATCATACGTACATATTGATAATAATCATTTACTATCTTTCATCATCGTTCGTTTCGTACCTTATTATCTTTCACTTTCATCTGGACCAATGTCGTATACTATACCCCAAACATTGTGCATGAAGCTCGTACTGGGCTGAAGTCTATAAATAGACCCCTAACATTGTGCACGAAGCTGACTCCAGTACCAGGGCAAGCCACAAGGGTCCCGTTTCATACATATTAGTCAATCACCAAGATTGACCCCTATATGCATACTCATGGGTTAGCTAAACCACACACAGTTGAGCTAACACCCCATTGGCTATGAACCTCCATTCATTTTGCTTTCAAGACTTTCATTCATTCATTACGTTCCACTTTTCATTATATTTATCTTCCACTTTTATTACGTTAATACTTTACGAACATAAGCATAACATACCATGTAAAGTCACGTCATAATACATAATATGGAGCATCATCAACAACCCACAAACATACATAACATCAACAGGCATAAACCACCATAAAACGCCAAGACTTAACACTTAATTCTATTTCCCAAAATTCCAGAAATATTCTAAGTATCTGCAGCGTGTGAACAGATATACAGCTGATGGCTTAAAATTTTCTAAGAACATAATCCAATGAGGGTGAACAAAGCCAAATGCAGATGAACAAAGCAAACACGGATGAATGAAGACTAATGCGGATGAACAAAGTCAAATGCAGATGAACAAAGCAAATGCGGGTGAATAAAGCAAATGCGGATGAACAAAGTCCAATGCAGATGAACAAAGTCAAATGCAGATGAACAAAGCAAATGCGGGTGAACAAGGCAAATGCGGATGAACAAAGTCCAATGCAGATGAATAATGTCAAATGCTGGTGAACAAAGCAAATGCGGGTGAACAAAGCAAATGCGGATGAAAAAAGTCCAATGCAGATGAACAAAGCCAATGCAGATGAACAAAGCAAATGCGGGTGAACAAAGCAAATGCGGAGGAACAAAGTCCAATGCAAATGAACAAAGCAAATGCGGGTGAACAAAGCAAATGCGGGTGAACAAAGCAAATGCGGATGAACAAAGCCCAATGCAGATGAACAAAGCAAATGCATATGAACAAAGCAAATGCATATGAACAAAGCAAATGCGGATGAACAAAGTCCAATGCAGATGAACAAAGTCAAATGCAGACGAACAAGGACAAATGAGGATGAACAAGGACAAATGCGGATGAACAAATTCCACAGCACATAACATGCAAAATTTGTCTAAGTGTCAACAGCGCACGTACCATGTCTAATGCGGACACCATGCATATCCTAACTGTCCATAGTGGACACTAGAACTATCACCTGCAATGCATCATACGTATTTCCCGGTCACCAAACATCATTCTAAGTTGTACTTAGCATGGATCTAACATATTAAACACTTAAAAAGTACTAAGCATCTACACAACATCACCGAAATCACATGATACAAACATTCATCCATTTTTAGTCGTACAATTCATGCAAAACAAGGTTTGTGCAGAAAACAACAGTTTAATATGCATACCAACCCTAAACAAGTAGAAACATGTAAAAGAGGGGATCTGCAACTCAGCTCTAACAGCTTTCGAGTGAAACCTCCTCAAACCCGAGAGCTACTTGGATTTCTAGCACTAAAACACACAAAAAACAAGCTGCCAAACACAAAGATAACATATAAAGATCGGCCCACAAGTTCAAACTCGCAGAAAACCAATAAAATTTGTATTAATAAATAAAAACATGTCAATTATCATATCATTTCCTTTACAACCCAAAAAAATTTGTATTAATACATTGACATATTCAAAATATGGATGCCAGACTCTAATTATCCCTAGCAGCTTATGCATCCATTCTTGCACCTCCCCAGCATCATCATTCACCTGCCAACTGATATGCATATAAAAAGTCAGTTACGCTGAGTGAGTTCTAGTTTATATAATAAAATATTTTACTTTTAATAAAAATCTTTCCTTTACTTTCGTTCATGATCAGACATCATACGTACATATTGATAATAATCATTTACTATCTTTCATCATCGTTCGTTTCGTACCTTATTATCTTTCACTTTCATCTGGACCAATGTCGTATACTATACCCCAAACATTGTGCATGAAGCTCGTACTGGGCTGAAGTCTATAAATAGACCCCTAACATTGTGCACGAAGCTGACTCCAGTACCAGGGCAAGCCACAAGGGTCCCGTTTCATACATATTAGTCAATCACCAAGATTGACCCCTATATGCATACTCATGGGTTAGCTAAACCACACACAGTTGAGCTAACACCCCATTGGCTATGAACCTCCATTCATTTTGCTTTCAAGACTTTCATTCATTCATTACGTTCCACTTTTCATTATATTTATCTTCCACTTTTATTACGTTAATACTTTACGAACATAAGCATAACATACCATGTAAAGTCACGTCATAATACATAATATGGAGCATCATCAACAACCCACAAACATACATAACATCAACAGGCATAAACCACCATAAAACGCCAAGACTTAACACTTAATTCTATTTCCCAAAATTCCAGAAATATTCTAAGTATCTGTAGCGTGTGAACAGATATACAGCTGATGGCTTAAAATTTTCTAAGAACATAATCCAATGAGGGTGAACAAAGCCAAATGCAGATGAACAAAGCAAACACGGATGAATGAAGACTAATGCGGATGAACAAAGTCAAATGCAAATGAACAAAGCAAATGCGGGTGAATAAAGCAAATGCGGATGAACAAAGTCCAATGCAGATGAACAAAGTCAAATGCAGATGAACAAAGCAAATGCGGGTGAACAAGGCAAATGCGGATGAACAAAGTCCAATGCAGATGAATAATGTCAAATGCTGGTGAACAAAGCAAATGCGGGTGAACAAAGCAAATGCGGATGAAAAAAGTCCAATGCAGATGAACAAAGCCAATGCAGATGAACAAAGCAAATGCGGGTGAACAAAGCAAATGCGGAGGAACAAAGTCCAATGCAAATGAACAAAGCAAATGCTGGTGAACAAAGCAAATGCGGGTGAACAAAGCAAATGCGGATGAACAAAGCCCAATGCAGATGAACAAAGCAAATGCATATGAACAAAGCAAATGCGGATGAATAAAGCAAATGCGGATGAACAAAGTCCAATGCAGATGAACAAAGTCCAATGCAGACGAACAAGGAAAAATGAGGATGAACAAGGACAATTGCGGATGAACAAATTCCACAACACACAACATGCAAAATTTGTCTAAGTGTCCACAGCGCACGTACCATGTCCAATGCGGACACCATGCATATCCTAAGTGTCCATAGTGGACACTAGAACTATCACCTGCAATGCATCATACGTATTTCCCGGTCACCAAACATCATTCTAAATTGTACTTAGCATGGATCTAACATATTAAACACTTAAAACGTACTAAGCATCTACACAACATCACCGAAATCACATGATACAAACATTCATCCATTTTTAGTCGTACAATTCATGCAAAACAAGGTTTGTGCAGAAAACAACAGTTTAATATGCATACCAACCCTAAACAAGTAGAAACATGTAAAAGAGGGGATCTGCAACTCAGCTCTAACAGCTTTCGAGTGAAACCTCCTCAAACCCAAGAGCTACTTGGATTTCTAGCAGTAAAACACACAAAAAACAAGCTGTCAAACACAAAGATAACATATAAAGATCAGCCCTGAAGTTCAAACCCGCTGAAAACCGAGAAGAAAACACTAGGAAAGCTAACATTCTTGAAGATCTTCTTCTTTCTCTCTCTAGAAACCGATTACATCTTCTTCTTTCTTCTATGCAGCCGAAGTGTGTGTGTAAAAAGGAAGTGTCGGCTGCCATACTTCTTTTTAAATCTCATCATGGACAAGTTTGTCCCTTGTACACTTTTAACCCCTTGTTTTTATGTGATACTCCTTTTTCTCCCTTTTCGTTTCTTTTCTCTTTTTTTTTGAATTTTCCGATTGTTACAGATACCGTCTGTTATTTCTTGCAATGCCAAGAAATCAATCTATTTCCAAGAAACATCCTTTATAATCACTTTCAGTATAAGCATATAAATTGAAATCGGAAGTCTTAAGATACCAAAGGCCGAGTGTTGGTTGACCCTTGAGGTATTTGAAAATTTGCTTGACAGCTTTCATGTGAGATTCCTTCTGATTACTTTGATATCATGCATACTAACAGACAAGAAACATGATGTCTAGTCTGCTAGCAGTGAGATACATCAAAGATCAAATCATTAATCAATACAAATCTTGATCAAAGTCTTCATCCGTGAGATCAGGAGTTAAAGTAGGATGAGAAGTCATTAGGGTAGGAGCAATCTTGGAGTCCTGAAATTTATATTTGTTAAGGATACTATGAACATATTTTTCTTGATGTATCAGTATACCCTTGTCATCTTGTTTTACTTGTATGCCCAAGAAAAAGGACATTTCCCTAAGAGAACTCATCTCAAATTTCTTTTTCACCATAACTTTAAATTCCTTGCACAAATCATCATTAGTAGAAACAAAGATAATATCATCGACATATACTTGAACAAGAATAAGATCATCACCAGTCTTCCATAAGAATAAAGTTTGATTAATAGCACCCCGTATATAACAATTTGCGAGCAAATATTTAGTGAGAGTGGCATACCAAGCACAAGGTGCTTGATGTAAGCCATAGAGTCCTTTGTCTAACTTATAAACATAGTCTGGATGATCTGGATCTTCAAAACTAGGTGGTTGACAAACATAGGTTTCTTCTTTCATCTCGCCATACAAAAATGCAGTTTTGAAATCCATTTGATACACCTTGAAGTTCTTGTATGAAATCCTTTTTGAAGTTCACACAGATGCCACACATTTAGCTTCTTGAATTGCATCAGCTTTTCTTGCATAGCCTTAACCCAACTGTTTTCCTTTAATGCCATCTCAATGTTTTTTGGCATAATTTAATAAATCAAGCATGAATACAAGCATGTATTTATAACACCAGATTAACTTCGAGTTCAGACACCTTATGATAACGGACCAATAATTGCTTTAGTTGGATGGTCTTTATAAATTATCAGCTAAGGAATGGTATCTTCAGAAATAACTTAGTCTAAATTAGACATATGACTGATTCCTTCTTCTGGTTGATACACAATATCTTCCTCTTGATGAATATCATTATCAACAGATAAATCTTCAAATGGAACTTGAATGGTATCAATTGGATCATCTTGAGCTTGTTCAGCAACTAGATCTGATTGAGTCATTACAAATTCAGAAACAGATTGTGGAATAGATATGACATTTGAAGAAGAAGATATGTCTGAAGATCTTCCTGTAGCTGAAGATGACATAGGTCCAACTTCATAAGTAAAAATAACTTGAATTGATGATGACAAAGGTGGATTAGCTATAGAAACAACAGAAGATCGATTAAAAGTTTCAAATAATGAAGCATAATCGTATATCTATGAAAGAGCCGAACCTGCATCTGTTTTGTTAGATTCATGCCAATCGATATCAAATGACTCAATTATTTTTTTTATATCTTTTATTATAAACCTGGTATGCAACTCTGTTAGCTGAATATCCAACAAAATAACATTCATCAGCTTTTTCATCAAATTTTGATATAGAATCAAATATGTTTCACAAAGTACAACAACATCCAAATGTTTTAAAATATTTTACTTTGGGTTTGTGATTGAAAAAGATTTCATAAGGAGTCATATTTTGTTGTTTTATGATTAACACATGATTCTAAACATAACATGCAGTGTTAACAGCTTCAGCCCAAAAGAATGATGGTAATTTGGCTACTGATAACATTGTTAGGCAGCTTCAATTAAAGTTTTGTTTCGTCTTTTAGCAAATCCATTTTGTTGTGGAGTTCCCGCAGAACTGAATTGTCTAGCTATCCCCTTAGTATCACAAAATTCATTCAGATATGACTGCAAAACTCTATTCCATTATCACTTTGAATGCACTTGATGGTTTTGTACGTTTGATTCTCCATTAGGGTCATGAACTTTATCAATAAGTGAGGAGTCTCATATTGGTTGCTAAAAAGAAAACCCATGTAAATCTGGAGAAATCATCAGTAATAACCAAGCAGTATGCACGACTTCCTAAACTCAAAATACTAACTAGACCAAATAAATCCATGTGTAACAGTTGAAGGATGGATTTAATTTTGGTATGAGCAACTAGCTTATGAGAAAGTTTATGTTGTTTGCCTTTTGAACATGACAGAAAATGTTCAGTAAGTTGAAATTCTTTTGAATGGTAGTCCTACAACATGATTTCCTCTAACAAAATCGTTCATATTTTTTATGTTTACATGGCCAAGACAAAGATGCCATAACACTGAATCACTTTCAAGGCTTTAGATAACAAACAAGATGCACTTAAAAATGAATGTGAACCATTCATGTCAAGTAAGTATGTGTCTTTGTCTCTCGGTGTTCTCAACAAAATCCATTCATCAGGATTTACAAATCCTATTTTAAGAATAAGACATTCTTTATCAGTGAAATGTGTTAAATACCTTTTGTCACAAATTTAAGAGACGCTTAGCAAATTATGTTTAAGTTCCTCAACAAAATTGTCATCTTCAAAACTTAACACACCATTAGACACTATACCTTTCTTTATAATCTTACCACCTTTATCTCCTACAAATATAACATATCCTTCATTGTAAGGTTGTATGTTGTATAACAGGGATATATTACCTATCATGTGCCTTGAACAACCACTGTCAACATTCCAAAATTGTTGATAACTTGCCTTGGTTGTTCCTGCACATATGAATGAATTTATTCATGTTTAGGAACCCAAGCCATGGTTGACTTGAGCATATTATTTTCATCCAAATATGATACGAACTTTAATATCATATCTCTTTTATCACTGAAAATAGAATTTTCAACAATATCAGGCTCAGATTGATTTTCTTTTATTTTCCACTTTTGAATTGTGTAACCATTTTCCTTAAAGTGGTCTGAATTGGAGTAGAATTTCTACCATCAACATGTAAAGATTTTTTGTTTGAATTTTGTTTATTCAAATTTGTTTTGATTGACCATTTCTTTTATCAAAAAAAGAATTTAACTAATTTTTATTTCTTTTGAATTTGGCATTTAAAATGAATTGTTTTCTATTTTTTGAAATTGAGTTGTGAAATCTTTGTTTGCTTGACAATGGATGTTGATGATGGAAATTTCTAGCCCTATGATTTGGCTTGTCGCATACATAAAAATACATTCTATGATATGTATTTGATTCTCGTGTATTTCGCACAAGCTGTTTATGATAACTTCCACAATCATCATAGAATCTGGCTTTAGTATTTCTTTGGCCTCGTGATTCTTTAAAAGTATCTCTTTTCTCTCTTTCATTAAGAATTATTCTAAATGATTCCAAAACAATTGAGGTATCTTTCCTAACTTTTTGATTCATATTTGAAGCCGATGAGACATGAACTGTTACTTTAACCTTTTAATTCAAAAGTACTGGAATGGAACTAGTGTCATTGATACTCAATCTACAAACATCTTTTTTCACAGAGTTAGCAATAATACAAGACTTATTTTTAAATAAACTAGCATTTATTTCTCTAGAAATATGATCTTCCTTATCAGTGTTGCCTTTTGAAATAAATATGTTCTTGAAATCAGTTTTCAAGTCGGATACTGATGTAGTAACTTGTTTTCTTTCATTTTCCTTAAAATCTTTCTTTGATTTCAGTTTCTTTTGTTTGTTAGACATTTGTGAGCAAACATTTGTTGATCTGAAAGTTCATTGATAATTGATGATGAGTTACAAGAAGATTTTTCATTACAATTTTTATTTTCCTTAAAATCTATTTCATCACCACATTCCCAATCTTCAACCAACCCTTCTTTCTTCATACTTTTTGCAAAAGAATTGTCATGATTAATTTTAATTTCAATTTTTATGACTGGGTCAACAGTCAGTGAAACATTGACCGGAGGTATTAAGTCTGACTTTGGTTGAAAACCTAATCCATAGGTCTCTTCATTTGAAGTAGTAGTTGATGAAGGTAAACATGTATAATCATGATTAATTGGTGGTGCTATGTTAGAATATCCAACTCCACTTTTACCACCATTAATTTTCTGAGTCATTTGAGACTTAATTATACCTTCAACTATGTTTGAGGACAGCTAATCTTTCAACAATCAATTTTGCAGATAAGATTTCATTATTAAGTTTATTGATTTCTAAAGACAGTTCATTGTTACTTGGTGTCAAATCTTTTATGTTACAATATTTATCATGAAGATTCAATTTTGATTGATAAATTGATTTGTTTAATCCTTCTATCTTTTCTTTAAAAATTTTCTCATCTTTTTTATATTTACGAGCTTGAGATTGAAGTTTGAAAACTTTTAAAATCAAGCGTTCATTGTGAACTCTGTATCTTTGAACCTTTTCTATACAGTATTTGAACAAAGATTAGTATGTACCTCTTTAATCTCTTCTTGCTTGTTCTTCTCTTCAGGTATGACATTTACCATGAAGGCTTTCATTAACATCTTTTCTTCTGCTTTGGGTGTCGGAGTAATCTTAGCAACATTGACAGTATCATCACAAGCAGTTGGCGAAGTTTCCTCAACAGCATTCACAGTCTTTTCATCTTTAGTTGGAGTAAACTCAATAGCTTCTTCTTTAACTTCTTCCTTTCCTTCTTTAGTCACTTTTAATTGAGGTGGAGTATTCTTAACAACCTTTTCATTAAGCACCCCTTCAACATTCTTATATACTTTTTCAGCAAAAATTTCCTTCATCAAGTCATCAGACACAAACTCAGCAAGTATGTTTTCAGCAACATGGTCTTCAACAGTTTGAATTTCAGCTAACAAAGTAGTAGACAGTTTGAAATCTAGAATCTCCATTTGGTCTGACCAATCATATTCTTCATTTGTCTAAGAAACCAGCTTTGTTGTTTGAAGTACTTGCTTTATCTCCCTTTGATTCAACCTCCACAGTCACCATCTTCTTTCCATTATCAATTTGATTTGACCTTCCCTCAGTACATTATCTTGCAAAGTGACCGGTTTTGTCACAGTTATAACATCTCAAACTTGATTTATCAAACCCAATCTTGCTCGAGTTGTTCAGACCAAACATATTCCTTCCTGTTCTTCTATCAAAATTCTTTGCCCAGTACACCCCTATAGCCATCTTATACTTGATATCATTTTCTTCAACATCATCAAGATTAACTTATCGGAAGTCATCAACTAAGATGTTGGGTGCACTGATTCTTCCAGTTATGAAAGCTTCATAGCTGTTCATAAAAGTGGTGAATAGAGCCAGATGCTCTTCAGCTATTTGAATGGTTTGCTTGTTTGAGTGGGAATTCACAACAAATGCTTATTGTGTGGGTTGAGAGGATTGACTGTGTTGATTAATCTGAGGTTGTGATTGACATTGTACTAGATTGTAATGGTTTTGAGGAGAGGCTTGAAATTATGGCATGGATGGATCATTGACATTTGGGTTAATAAAATTGGCTGCTTGCTGTTGAAATAACGAGGAATAGCTAACATAATAACTGGGATTACTAGCCATTTTTGCATATAATGCTGATGCTTTAGCTCCCATTGTGTTAATGTAATTACCAACTCTCTGCTTGTCATCCATTTTATATGACTTGATTGTTGAAATGAGATCGCTAAGGGACAAGGTGAACAAATCCTTGGTTCTCTTGATGGTAGTGCAGTTATTGTTCTAGCTATATGGTAAAGAGTTTAATAGCTTTTTGTTTACAGAAATATTATCCAAGGTAATTCCAGCACCCTTCATCTTTGTTAGCAGCTTAACAAACCTAGACATTTGAGCCTCCAAAGTTTCACCAAGTATGCTGAATCAGTATTTCAGATTCGTTGAGCTTGGATCTTAGGATTCATCAGTTTCAGATCCGAAAATGCAAAATTAAAGACGGGTCGAAGTGTGTAAATCGAAGAACAGAACAAGGACGTGTGTGTAACGTATAATGTTATGATTTCGTTGATGTTGAATAACAAATTACAATGAAGAAACATATACAAAGATGGATGAACATCAAACCCATCCAAAGGAGAGAAATTCTCCTTGGGTAGTGATTTACACCATGAAAAACACACATTTAAGAATTACAAGCCACTCACACACTTTGCAAGAACCACACATTACAAGTGGCACTAGTTGTTCTCTTTATAATGTTATTACATCATGACCTAATTTTGACTATTCTTGTGGTCTTGAAGTTGACTTTGTCTTGTTGACTTTGTCTTGTGTTTGTTTTGTTATGTTTATCAACTTGGTCTCTGAACTTGTACGACAGGTTACCTTGACGTAGCCCTCGTTTCCACGGTCATTTTGACTGGTACCACGTCGGAAACGGAGGCTCGTAGCCCAGGTTTTGCCCATTTTGTTGATCAAGCAGCCGTATTTGGGTGATTAACATCCGCATTTATTGAGATAAGCATCCGCATTTGTATGTTAAAACAGCTGCATTTTGCATGTTCAACAGCCGCATTTGTTTAATTAACATCAGCAGTTGTGAGATAACTCATCCGCATTTGATGTAACATCCGCATTTGTGGACCACTGGAACTCAGCCGCATTTGCACAAGACATCCGCATTTGTTGTTCCAGTCATCCGCATTAGTTGTTCAACACCAGCATTTGTTCATTTGTAACATCCGCATTAACTCCTACAACAGCCGCATTTGGTCCCTTCAAACATCCGCATTTGTTTTATACTCTGGAACTTAGCTGCATTTAAGCATAAAACATCAGCATTTGTTTTTGTATCATCCGCATTTCTTTAAAGAAATATGGATGGGAAGAAAGTTGCCCGCATTTCATGAAAACAAATGTGGATGCTTTGTTTTGACATCCGCATAAGTTCCTTTCAACATCAACATTGTAGAATAACACTACCGCATTTGTTTGTTTCATCAACAGCATGTTGAACTCTCATCCGCATTTCTTCAAAGAAATATGGATGGTTTGTCTTCTGTTGAATTTTGTTCGATCTCCAGTAGCCTGCTCGAAATCAAGTGATGTTCTAGAAATCATGTAACCTACTCGAATTGCACACTGGAGGTTTCGGATAAGCAGTAGCAATGATTTAATCGGCTTCAATTTCACATCTGTTTGAGATTTTTGACATGATCGAAGCAAGCTGTTCAAATGTAACCTGCTCGATCTGAAGTTCTTTATGGATTTGCTTTGTATCTGTTAATCATAGCATCAAATTTGAAGAGATAATGTGCTAAATGTTTTAACATCTTCAGATTGTACCAATTTTGAACAGATTTGTAGATGTTCTTTGTATTTTGTTGATGAACAGATGGGGTTTGATGAGCAGAGACGTGTTCTTTATTTTTCTGATTTTCTTCTTTGTTGTAAACATCTTTAAAGATGAAAATAGATCTGAATCATACATGAACCCATCAACCAACAACTCTGATACCATTTTGCTGAATCAATATTTCAGATTCGTTGAGCTTGGATCTTAGGATTCATCAGTTTCAGATCCGAAAATTCAAAATTAAAGACGGGTGGAAGTGTGTGAATCGAAGAACAGAACAAGGACGTGTGTGTAATGTATAATGTTATGATTTCATTGATGTTGAATAACAAATTACAATGAAGAAACATATACAAAGATGGATGAACATCAAACCCACCCAAAGGAGAGAAATTCTCCTTGGGTGGTGATTTACACCATGAAAAACACACACTTAAGAATTACAAGCCACTCACACACTTTGCAAGAACCACACATTACAAGTGGCACTAGTTGTTCTATTTATAATGTTATTACATCATGACCTAATTTTGACTATTCTTGTGGTCTTGATGTTGACTTTGTCTTGTTGACTTTGTCTTGTGTTTGTTTTGTTATGTTTATCAACTTAGTCTCTGAACTTGTACAATGAGATCTTCTGTTGGCTTTGATTGTGGTTTGGAAAGCTTCAGTTTATCAATTGTTGAACCCAACAAAGTACCTGATTAAACATATTAAACTCTTGGTTCAACATGTCCTTTCGGCTTTCCCTCATATCCTTATTGCCCATTATCTGCTCCTCCATCGCATTCTACAAATCTTTAGCTTTTTTGTAATCCTTGAACTTTTGTGCAATCTCAGTAGTAAGTGCCACGATGATGGCAGCATATGCTTTGTCATCAAGCTCAAGTTTTTTCAAGTCTTCCACATCCCAGAGGTGTTCTGGTTTAGGCACCAACTCTCCCTTATCATTGTTATACATAGGGATATATGGACCCTGTTTGATTTACCGCATCATCGGGGGTTTGGTGTAAATAACATGATTCTCGAAACAAAAAACCCAGTCGGGATAATCTTCTTCGCTAAGAAGTCTAGGGGGTTTGTGCTTGTACCAATCTCATTGTCGAGGTTGAGGGTGGCAGTGATTTGCTTCAGATTAGCTATCATGAAAAACAGAAATAAAAATTTTCAAAGTTAAAGTTTTCGCGCGAAGATTAGAGTTCTCGCGGAAACAATTAGCAAACTTTTCGCGCGGTTAGTTTTCTAACAGAATTTTGCGAAAAGTAAACTTCTCGCGCAAAAGGAATCATTTGTAACAAACTTCTCAACATTTTTTTGCGAATTACAAATTTCTCGCACGAATAGGAGCTTTTCACGTGCATTAGCAAGTTTACGCCTGATCCATTTTCATCCCAATTTTGATGATTTAAACTTTAATCTTTTACCGAATTGTTCAAAATTGATTAATTAAGCTTTGAATTAGTGATTTAGGTCCAAATTTTGATCCTCAGTGTCTCTAATTGATTTAATTTTGCTTTTTTAATCACATGAACATCATCGAATCTTCAAACATCAACAAAATAGCTTTCAACATCTTCAAATATACTCAATAAGAGCATATATCAAGTAGATCTTCAAAGGTAAGCAATCCAAAGCTTAAGAACATATCCAAAAACACTCTTCAATCTTCAAATCAATCGATCTAGAGCATACCAAGCTCTGATACCAATTGTAAGGATCAACACTTTATGAATCAGATCGATTCGTGATAATAATACAGAATGTAATCATCACGATAAGAAGATATAATAAGCAAAAGATGAACATAAGTGTGAATAAACTTCAATCTCTATTGCTCTCTGATTTAAAAGATACACAATACAAGTGAAATTAGAAAATGACAAAAGCTTACTAAATTACATCAACTAACAACTATTTATACCAAACTATGAAGTTCTCGCGTAGTTCTCACACGAATTCCAAGTTCTTGCGCGAGATACAACTTCTCGCGTGACAACTTCAGGTTCTCGCGTGACTGATCTTTATCATCTAGATTTTGATTTTCTGAGCCTCTAGGTTTGATCCCTACAATGAACATCTATAGAGGGCTATGAGTGGGTCTCTTAAGTACCTCACAGTTAGCAGGCCTGATATCATGTTTACTACATGTATTTATGCAAGATATCAAGCCAACCGGAAGATGTCACACCTGGTTGCTGTCAAAAGAATTCTCAGATATTTTAAAGGTGCTCCCAAACTAGGCCTTTGGTATCCAAAGAACTCTGACTTCAATCTGTATGCCTATATAAATAGTGACTATGGTGGCTGTAACATGACTACAAAGTCTATATTTAGGGGATGTCAATTTCTTGGTGGAAGTATGGTCTTATGGCAATGCAAGAAATAATCCTATGTGTCTACATCAACTGTGGAAGCTAAATAGATTGCTGCTGCAAGCTATTGTGCTCAAGTGCTTTGGATTCAAAATCAGATGCTGGACTATGGATTCAACTTCAAAGAGACTCCCATCCATATAGACAACAACATTGTTATGTGTATTACAGAGAATACATTGTAGCACTCAAAAAAAAACACATCAACATCAGGTATCATTTGATTAGAGATAATTTTGAAAAAGGATTGACAAGACTGGTCAAAGTTAACACAAATAAACAATATGCTGATCTGTTCACAAAAGCTTTTGATGAGCAGAGGTTTAAATATCTTGTATCAGCTATTGGGATGATAAACTTTTAGTAGATTTTCTAAAACTAAACACAAGATTATTTTTTTAATATGTGTGTCTTAAAGTTGTCGATATCATCACCTATATAAGCCCAGTTTACTTTGGAAGAAACTTTTCAAAATTGATAACCCTTAGAATTTTGGATATATTTTCCTTCGGAAGACATTAAGTTGTCTTTGGAAGAAGATTATTTCTTAAAAACCTATAACTACTTCTGATAAATTTACCTTGGGAAGAAATATTGTTATAACATCGAAGCTTATATTTGTCACCAAGTACTTATATGTCTTGAAACACTATCATCTTCGGAAAGCAATTAAATCTCAAAAGCTTTATTTTCTCATTGAATAAAATTTTTGATATTTGATATCTTTCAAAGCAGAATTTGTCTAAAGTAAATATACTCTAAAGTATTTTTCTTCCGAAGCAAAATTCTTGAAAGACTATGGAATATATTTCGAAGCCAAATTGGCTTTGGAAGTTTTTCTCAAACCATCCCATGACAAATTACCTTCAGAAGATTTTAGACTTCCAAAAAAACTACCATTTTGGGCACTTTTTCAAAGGTGGGACCGACATTCGGATTTCAAAGTTTATCTTTTTGCATTAACTTTGTCTCAAATCCAATTCATATAAATATACCTTTAACGGTTCCCCCCTCTTTCACCTTCTCCTTCATCTTCAAAACTTCATAACCTAAATTCACCTACAAACCGCCTTTGTTCTTATCTTTCTACACTTCTAAGCTACTAAAAAATGGCTAACCCTAATCCCAAAAACCAACCCTATTTTCCATGTAGTTACACAGGCAACACAACCAAGTTGCTTTGTTATCATCAGAGAAAGATCAAGGTTTCTCAGATGTTTGCCCTTTTTGTCTCTTTCAAACTACCTCACCGCACTTACCAATGACCCTCCCTTGATGAAGAAGGCAAATTGTCCTTCCCTGAATCTGTTGCAAACAACTCATTTTGGTAGATTGGCTATGCAAGGGACTACTCAGTAAGAACCTTCAAAAAGGGTAAAGTTTCCTCATAATGGAAGTTCCTCCTCCATGTGGTCATCCATTCTTTGTCCAACAAACATGGAGGTTGGGATCAAATTTCTGAGGACTTATCCTACATAGTCCATGGAATGATTCAAGGGGTCATAGGTGATCTCAATTTGTTTATACAAACTTGCTTGCTAACTTGGAGTCCTTAGAGTATTACATGTTCTCTAGATATGTTCAACACATTCTTAACTGTGAACTGGGCTCATAGTTAAGGGGAACAGGTAACATTCTTAAACTGGGACAGATAAAACCCAGCATCTTCAAGACAATCAGAAAGTCAATTGTTGGCTTCTCAGGGGTAGAAACAGCCCTGGTCCTAAAAATCTTAGAGCTCATTACTCAAGGTGATAACTTAACAACACAAGCCAATATTGAACCCACACCTTCTACATCTGCACCACCCACATAGCCACAAATCACCATCACCTACCAATTAAAATCGAAATGAACCCCTGCACAAACTACTCAAGATGTGTAGGACCCCATACACTCACCCATGTAGGAAGAAGTGGACACTAGAGCTCCCACTTCTCTTGAGGAGCAGACCACTCCCATCATTTCTTTGAGCAGTGCTGAGGTTCCTCATGCTCAGCCTAATGAGCTCATTACCCCAGCCTTAAGCCTTCACTCAGAGTCTCAGAAGTCTAGTGATCAATCTTTAAGGGAGAGTTATTGTCCCCGGCCTTTAGATCTCAACCAACCGATCCCAAACCTTGAATTCTATGATGATGAAGATATGGGCTTCTATGAGTACCATGAGTCTCTCTTCTCCACCCCTACTCAAAGAGAGATTAGTGCTCCTGAATCACCCATATCCAGCCCATATCATCCTCCTACAACTGAGGTGGACCTCCCTAAACATGTTCAGGAAGTCCATATGGAAGAGGCTCACTTTTGCAAGTGATACATCATTAAGACCTCAACCATGGCAACCCAGCTCATTGACACTTCCCTTGAAGTTATCATGGTGCAGGGGAAATCCAGCAGCCAAGAACTACTAGCTGGTGGTGAGGAAGAAGATTTTGGTCCTATTCTCTCATCCCCCCATGATTCTTCTAATGAAGATGAGGGGAGTCTACAACCAAAGGTGCAAAAACTGTCTAAAACATGCACCTATTTAGTTTTAAAGGTGAGTCACTTGGAATCTCAGGTGGCTATCTTACAAAGAAGGGTCAATGACCAGCAACTTGAGATCACAGAACTCAAGGGCAAGTTAGCTGATAGACCAATCTGGAGAACTTAACCAGACCCATAAGAACCTATGGATGTGGTGGACCTAACCCTTAGCACGCCTGTGCAGGAGGGTGATGCTACCAAAAAGGGGGAGAAAGTTCTACCTACAATCATAGAATCCAGGAGTTCCGCCCAAAGTATGGACATGGGGACTCACCACCCTCACTTGCCGTTGTCCATACTCAACAACCTCCTTAGGTCCACATTGATGTGGACTCACTCATTCAAAGCTTGTTTGAGGAGGGTATGGTAAGGATTAGCAATTTACAATAAGATCCATCTTGTGACAAGAATGCAGAATGTAATCATCACGGAATACAAGATTGAATAAGCAAATAAAGAACACAAGTGTAAATAAACTTCAAACTTTATTACTCTCCGATTTGAAAGATACAAATTACATGCAAAATCAGGAAATGACAGAAACTCTCTAAATTACATTACAAATAACTATTTATACTAAACTTAGAAGTTCTCGCATAGTTCTCACGCAACTTCCAATTTTCGCGCGAGATGCAGCTTTTTACGTGGCAAGTTCAGGTTCTCGTATGACTTTGATCTTCATAATCTTGATTTGATTTTCTTAGTGTCTAGTTTCAATCCTTACAATCTCCCCCTAGGCTTGGAGAATCAATGCATTTAGAAGTCCACGTCTGCAACCTTGTAACTGTCCCCATAAGCATACATCTTGTTGTCCAGGGCCTTTGTTATCAACCAACCAAACTGTCATGCTATGAAATGAACAGATTCATCAGCTGTAATCCAACAAGCCTGCAACCTCATCAAATCTTCTCTTCTAAACTTTAGCAAATCCACAAGGTCGATGATATGGTAGTCTTTGTCAATGTAATGGATGATTGCATGACCCGTATCCTTTTCATAACTCCACCACATGAGCATTGACAAGCTATTAACTGGCACAGGAGCATGTATAGGGATCTTCCTCGTTTATCTTGGATGCTTATAGAACCTTATCTTCATTGGCTTGTTAGTATTGGGATCTATACGCCCCTCATCTTCTATCACTTTAGATATGGCAGTTGTGAAATCATTGATGTTTGTTTTACTTTGCCGTCAAATCATATTTCGTATCCACTTCCCTTTTCCATAGTTACTTGGATTAATAAACGGAACACGACCCGTAGCATATAAATTTGATACTCTGAGTCTGTGGAAGTCGTGCTCGTCCTGATAGTACTATATAGCTCGACCCCTTTTCTTTATCACATACATCTTATTTTCAGCATCTTACGCCCAACTAATAATAGGTTCTGAGTTTCCGTACCTTGTGAATGGTTTGGAATGTTTCAGCGTGTGAACATAAGCTGGCAGAGGAGGAGCAGCAACTGTATGATCTCCAACCTGATGTACAGTACTTTGACCAGTTAAATCTGCTGGCTTGTCAGTCCATTCTTGAGTACTAGACTCCCTAACAATTTCTCCCTTTTCAATCAAAATATCTAAGAATAAGTCCTTAAGACTATTCCCAAACATGTTTGTGTAGTCTATAGTTTCCACCAAATCATCATGGACCAAAGTCCTCATCCGATTCCTTAGCAATAATCTTTTTCTGGAATGTGTAAAATTATCTCTCGTAAGCTTCTTCAGTAGCAGTATCTAAGGTTGTATAGTCAACTATATCATCGAGACTTGGTCCGGAGACATAACGAGACCCCGACGATCCAGAAGGACCAGCAGCTGAGCCCATATCACCACCCTAATCTTCATCATCATTCTTTTTATCATCTTTTCCATCTTTCTTATCATCATCACCTTCATCTCCATCGTTATCATCATCATCAAGATCATCTTCCTCTTCACCACTAAAATCTACCATCTCCAAGTCATCATCATCATTAGTAGGCTCAGAATTGGTACATCATGTTTAGGCTCTACAAACACCTCTCCAGTATAAACTACAAGTTGATCCTTAGTAACCGTAGTATGAACAGTGGTAGATGGCTCTTGATAAACAACAATAGTTTTTGTTGTTCGTTATGTAAAAACAGGAACAACATCATGCTCTGTATTACCAGCAAGATCTTGAGTAGTTTCAGGATCAGCAGAATGCTATTCGTTAGATTCTCCAACTTTCGTGGTTCGTTAATGAGTAAACGAAAAAGGAACATGAGAAGTTAGATCTCTAATGTTCTGCTCCAGAATCTGAACATAGCTAAATATGAATTGTTGCTGATGTTCAAGATTCTTGATCCGCTCATGTTTCTCAAACATTTGTACTTTCTCTAATTGTCTAAGTCTAGGGGCTTAATATGTCATTAGTGAATATTATCACTATATATAGATTAGTGACAATTAGGTTTAGAAAGCTTGTATGAGCTAGATTTGAGGGTTTTTATCCAAGTTCTTCATGTTTTACCTTTTTGATCCAAATCTTCATTGCAATTTGATGATCCAAGTGCTCTTGGGACTAACAATTTGGTATCAGAGCCAACTTGAATCAATTTCTATTGCTGGTTTGGAGATTTTGTTGCTAATTTTGAAGTATTTTAGACAGAGAAAATGGGGTCTTAGAGAGAAACTAAATCTGAGTTTTGTGTTAATCAATTATACTGATTTTGATCAGATCTACAACATTTCTGAGCTAAATTGCATCATTTAATATCGCATTTTACATCTACAAATAATTTTCCACAAGAATCCAGAAAGAAATTTGAATTTTAAGGGTGTTTCTCTCTCACACACACACTGTGTGTGTTCTTGGCAGCCTTTAAAGAACCTTCAAATCCTTATCCAGCAAGTTTGCTCCATATTTGGGTGATTTTGGTATGTTTTGTATGAAAGTTCTCAGTTCCCGGCGAACATATTTGTTTTCCAGCGAACTTTCCAGCGAACTTGAGTTTTCTGGCGAAGTTTCCGGCGAACCTATTGGTACTCCAGCGAACTTCCCAACAAATTTGCATTTTCCGGCGAAGTTTCCAGTGAATTTTCCAGCGAATCTATCTTTATACCCAACAAAACTAAGTGATTTCCATACACCTTTACCCACTCACCCATCCCTCGACTGACCAACACCACCATCGTACCACTGTAACAGCCTCCCTTCACCACTGCTGTGTTTGTAGTCGAGCACCAACATACCACTATCGCCCAACCCATCGTCACCGTATCCTAGGCCACGACCTTAGCCAACCAAACCCGTCACCTGACCCATAACAGTCCATCACCACCACCTCCTACACCACCGCAGCCCTCGTCGCACACCAGCCCTACGAATCCGCCTATAGCCACAGCCACCACCGCGACCACTACACATCTCCCCTCCCATCGCCACCCTAAACCCTGGTCGTACCTGCGACCTGAAACCCCTCGCGCGACCAATCCCCCTACCACCTGCACCCTCCTGACCGAACCCAACTACACTACAACCTCATCCGTCGACCCCCTACTCACATTCGCCCATCACTTGTTGCCACCTCCATTTCGGCTCAACGACCACCATTACATTCCATCTCCACCATCCCAGCCACCCACCTCGTCGCCACCCCTCCCTCAACTGACCCCCACCCTTCGACTCCCCCCCTTACATAGCCTACACCCGTTCCACCCTCCCACTCGACCCCACCACTCGCCACAACACCCTACCACCACAGCCCACCGTCACCACCATCAGATCTGCAACCACCTTCGCCCGACATCCTCACCACCACATCACCCACCATCAAAATCGAGCCAAAAAGAAAAGAAAGGTAGAAGACGAGGCTGTGTGTATGTTTTCTCAGCCGGCCTCCTTCGGCAGTTTCTTGCCGGCCTTCGGCTTCTTCTCCGTCAGAGCTTTCTCGGCGGCTGGAGTTTTCTTCTCCTCCGCCGATTTCTTCTCGGCGGGCTTCTTCTCTGCCTTTGGAGCCATTGAATTAAAGTTGGATTTGAGGGTTTGAGTGTTTTAGGGTTTGAGAATTAGGGGAAATTGGATGATTGTGACTTAAAAGGCCATCATTCATATACACAAGCAGATGAGAACAGGTGTACTTGTTGAGTGTATTTGTTGATGCAATTAGAGGTTTGAGGTTAGGTTATGCTTACATGTGGTTTCATCACATCATATCTTTTTCCACCAAAGTTTTTTGAAATGTTTGTATTAAATAAAAAATAAAAAATATTTAGTTTTGGTATTAAAGTGAATTCAATATATTAGAAACCATTTAGTTGACATTAAAAGTATTTTTCCTGGGGGAGAATTAATCAACAATTTTTGGGAAAAATATTTTTCTGGCATTAAAGTGAATTTAATATTTTTAATGAAAATGTTGTTTTTTGACGATCTCGAACCTGACAATGGCACAATGGCACAAAGTCGGTTTGATTCTTTTAAGAAGTATGATTACCAGCTGGGGAACTATGAACAAGTCATAAAACTTTTGAAATCTCTTCCTCCACATTGGAGTCCACAAGTTAGATTGTTAAAACAGGAAAGAAATTTTGCTGACTACAAACTCATTGAAGTTATCAACAAGCTGAAGTCATTTGATTTGGGTATGAAAAAAGGATATTATAATCAATTCATGTATGGTGGTGTATCTTTCGGTATTGAGATCAAAGAAACTAAAGAAGAAGTCAACCATGCATTGATGGCTGAGGTGGTAAACAGTGATGAGGATTCTGTTGAGGATTTTGATCCTTTCAAAGAATTCAGGTGTGACACTTAAGGTGAGAGTGTTGGTGATGTTGGTGATTATGCAAGTCGGTGTAAAGTTCAAGATGAAGGAAAGCAAGAGGAAGTTGAAGCTGAAGAAGCTAAGATGAGAGCTGCTGAGGAGGAAGAATACAAAACGAACACTCCTATCTGTCAATGTGAAAAAGCCCTAGCTGCTGAAAAGATAGTTATGGGACTTCCTTATGAGGTTGTTCAAGACATGTGTTCTCCTCCCTGCAAAATTCATTTATTTGGAGTTTATAAAGCTAACAGATTATTGTTAGAAAATGAAAAAGAATTAAAACAAATAAACAAAGAACTTAAAATTAATAACTCCAAATATTTGATCAAACTAAGAGAAGCTTTAAAAGAAAATGATCTTTTAAAAAGAAATCTTTTAGAAAAGAATGTCGAGATTAATGTTTTGAGCGAACGAGTCACATTAGCAGAATTTGAGACTAGCAAGATTAAAACTAAACTTGATAAATGGACGATATAAGGGATGAAATAGGAAGAACTATTCTGTAAGCAAAGGGGAGCTAGAATCAAAACGGGGTGTGGGATGTGGTGAAACTTCATGTGTTTATCCTCCTCCTAGCACTCAATGTTACTCTCCTATGCCTCAACCTCATCCATCTAATGATTTAATTGAAGTTGCAGATACTAACAGTCTACATGCAGATTTAAGCAGCGTTAATCACAAAAAGGTTCGAGATGAATATGATTCTCCTGCAGGTTTGGGACTCATCAAACAAGGATCTAATAAGCAAAATGATAAATCCACCCTTGATGCTTCAAATCCAGTATCAGGTGTTTCCCATAACTTCTTTAACAAATTCAAAACAGGTAACATCCCTTCTTTTGTTCCTGTCACGGTTGTCAAAGAAGGAACAGCTGTGGAAACGTCAGGCAATCGGAACTCAACAAGTGGTATCAATCAAGATCTGTTGGAAGCAGACTTGTGTATACAAGACTGGATAAGCTCAGATGATGAATAAAAAATCATTAAGTCACCTGAAGTTGTCAAGTCTCAAATGCTTCCAAAAGTTGAATCAAGAGCTATACGGATCTCATTTGCAAATGCTAAACAAATCAGCAACCCCTCTAAAACTCAGCAGAATCACTCACTATCTTCATCTGCTATCCATCAAGCTCGCCACAAATCTGCCTCCAAGTCTACCAAGTCACAAGTCATACAAAAGGGTTCTCAAAAGAATGTTAAGATCTCATCTCTTTGAACATGACATGTCAAATCACAGCTCGTTCAAAATCCAAATCAACAAAGCCTTAAAAAGTTCAATCTTCTGATATCCGAAAGAAGAAGCTTCAAGGTTGTTGACAAGTTGCAACAACCACAAAGCAGGCTCCACCCTCTCCTACTTTCCACGAGACTACAAAGAACCAAAAACCTTTCAAGGCTTGCTTTAGATGTGGAAAAGAAGGTCATGTGTTAAAGAAGTGCCCTCAAGTTCAAAGACAGGCTTGGGGCACGAATTGCTTCTCTGGTTCAAAAAGTAAAAAGCACACATCTTTGAATGGTTAGATGAAGAACAATATCCAAACCTTCTCATGTGAAGCAGGTTTCACATGATTCAAAGATGAAAAGGACCAATGTTTCAAAATCAAAATCTCAACCTACGGGTCTTAAAAAGAAAACGATTTCCAAATTCAATTCTTTCAAATCTAAAGTAATTGAACAGAAACAAATTTAGAAAGGAAAACAAAAGGTTAAAGATTTAAATGATTTTTCAAAAGGGTGTGTGCTAAAACAGGTTATGTACACTGATGAAAAAGGAACTCCCAGGACCACGATGGCCTGGGTCCCCCTCTCTAACTAATCTGTTAATGAGTGTAGGAACAATTCAGGAGGACTATTAGTAATCTGGTTTATGAACAGAGAATGTTCCTCATTCAAATTTGAAGCAGAATAGACAGGTCATGGTTTTGGTATCTCATCCATATTTTGGATACTCATCTGCATTATTACAGTTCACACTTCACAATCACTGCATTTTTCTTGGTACTTTATTTCTCATCTTTTTGCTAGTATAATTTGGAAGACTTTCTTTGCTAGTATAATTGAAATGGGAACTAAGAACTTGATTTAGGATGATTGAGAAATGATAGTATGTTTTCTTTGTATGCTTCGTTGCAAGACTTGTAACTTTGTGAGATGTCTGTATCACTTAATATTCTAAAATCTAAAAAGACAGTTTCATTATATGATATGCATGGTAGGCTCAGCCTAAAAACGAAGTAAACAGTGATTCTATAGCCTAACTAAATCTTTAGAACTTAGTGATAAGGATCATTTCCATGACATCTTGGCCTGTACAATGTTATAAGTCTCATCAAAAACGGGTTGAAAGTATCTGACTTCTGCCTTGATCCCTTCCATTCCTAAAATGTCCTTATCCCCAAGTCTTGAATGTAGCCTCTCGTTAGCTCCTCATATGTATATTTCATGCTTATCTCCTCTGCTATGCGGAAGCATTGACCTGGAGCGATGATCTTCTCTGTTATACGTGAGTATAGACCTGAAACTCTCATCAGTACGCTTAGATGATCATCTCCTCTGTTATACGTAAGTATGAACCTGGAGCTCTCATCATCTGTTCCCCTAAATAAAGGCACAGTGATTCTTAAATTAGGATCATTATTGAACCTCAAAAGAAAATCAAGCAGAGTTAATCATATTGCTCAATAAGCCCTGATGACTGGATAAGTTCTTTGCCAGATGTCTGTGGGAACCAAGTTACCTGAGCTTCTCTAATCGAACCTAAAACATTATAAAATCAGTTGCAGGTCACTCGTTGAAAAGAATAAGGCATGGGTTTAAATTGGACAAATATACCAACAATCATTCTTAAACTATTTTTGGCTATCAAAATTTTAAAATCGTGATCAGACTCTGTATCAGTGTGATCTCACTAACTTGTCGATGTTTAAATACATCTTTGTGCTTAAGTATATCTTGAGGATGTGATCTCATGATCAAATTAGTTCTTCGTGTAAAATAAAATAAAATAAAATTAAAATATATATATATATATATATATATATATATATATATATATATATATATATATATATATATATATACATACATATATATTTCAAGTCTTCCATATTATGCTATTGAAATGATCTCATATTTTCATGCATTGCATGGGGAATTTCACACACAAACGAACATGGTTTCGCGTGTTTATGTTCACAGATAAACACGGGTTTATTTGTATTGTTTAAATGATCTAACGAGAAATGTGCAGAATGTGTTTTGTGACTGTGTTGCAGATTTTTGCTTCATATGATGACCGATCATCAGCTGAGCAAAGTACCTGACCAGAGAACCTGTTCTTCAAGTTTGTAGAAGATACCTAGCTAGGATTCCTTCTCCTACATCTTCTGAAGCACTCAAGAATAGAGAGTTGGAAAAGCTGTTCCTGATCATTCACAAAGAATGCACACGAAGAGGGGGACCATACAAAAAGGGGGAGCCTGTAAGATGAAAGATCTTTAGTAACAGATCACCAATCTAGGAGGAGACTGAAGATCATTATATGGTTGACTTATCGGTCATGATCATGATACAAGACGTTGATAATGATAGACTAAGGGGGAGTATTGTTGGGTCTGATGAGGATAGTCTATATTATCAACACAGTCAAAGTCAACAAAGGTCAACGTCACTGTCAAAGTCATCGGAAAAGGCAAACAGATGCATTCGAGTTGAAGAACCGAGACGAGACGTTGAAGATATAAATGACTAGGAGTTTATTGTTAATAAATATATTTTGTGTCAACAAAATATATTTATTTAATATGTTTAAATGACTAGGGGCTTAATATGTCATTAGTGAATATTATCAATATATATAGATTGGTGACAATTAGGTTTAGAAAGCTTGTATGAGCTAGATTTGAGGGTCTCCATGTAACAAACATCTTATGCAAATCAATATGGATCAAATGGGGGTTTTTCATTGATGTTCTTGAGTGTTCATCCAAGTTCTTCATATTTTATCATTTTGATCCAAATCTTCATTGCAATTTGATGATTCAAGTGCTCTTGGGACTAACACTGCCAAGTTTGGAAAAGTGTGATCCATCCTAGGCATTCCCGATAGCTCCCAAAAGATAAGTGAAAATATCTTTCTTCATCACCATAACAGCATAGGTGGAAGAATCAGATATAGCTAACTCAGGATGAGCAGCATTCACAATCTGCCGTATAAACTGGGGGTACATAATAAACTTCTTCCCCACAGACGCTATGACATTCTTCTGCATCTCCAAGAAAATAGCTTTGGATATGCTGTATGGAAGATCATCTACAAGAGACATCAGCAAGGATCCGAACACTACACTAAGGCTATCCGTTCCAGCCTTTAAGTTGCTAAGACAATGAATCACCACGTGAAATAAGTACTTCCAAATTAGAGGTAAGAACTTTTTCTCTAATGAAGGATATCAGTGATCATATCCCATTCTCTTTAAGCAATCTCTAGCCATGTCATCATCAATCTTGACTGGCGTATTAGGTTGATCTTCCAACAGTAGAACACTGTTGATCACCTCAGCAGTGATAACAATCCTCTTTCCCTTAACTGTTGCAGATATACATGGCTTACCCTAATCATCTCGCTCATTGATAGCCGTTAACCAAAACTAATCAATAACATCCGTATAAATGGTGGGATTGGCTGTGATAGCATGATGAATACGGGATGTCTTGAGGCCATCGATCATAGATCTAAACAAAGCTTTATCCTCATGTACATCTCCTAGAAATGCAATAGCATTATGGTTCTTATTGAAAACCATTGGTCTTGCCATCTGAAATATTAGACAAACTTGTATAAGTACACAATAAAATTTTTCAGACATATAAATTTTTTGAAAAACTTAGACTTCTCGCGCCAAAACTCTAGTATTCGTATGAAACTGAATTTTGATCAATGTCAACTTTTTGCGTGACTGGTCAAAGTTCCCACGTGATAAGTTCTATGCGAATTCAAATGTTTTCTCGTCTGTTTATTTTCAAAAACTTTTCGCATGGGACAAGTTCTATGCTTTTCAGATTTACAAATTAAGCAATTTCAGAGTGTTTCAATAGTTAGAACATGTTCATTAGGTGTCAATTAAGTTATTATTAAGATTTCATATGGTTAATTTTGTTCAATTTTAAGTCTATATGTCCAAGAACAAACGACCATGAATTGAACACTCATAAAATCAATCAAAAACCATAAATCTACCTTATCAATCACTATAGTATCAATAGATGACCAGAATGAGCAATAACATCAAGATTAATAACGTTTGAACACTAAGAATTTTGAGAGAGTGAAAATCAGAAAGTTCTCGTGCGAATGATATACTTATCGCATAACTGTTCTTTTTATACCCATCTGACTTCTTGCGCGAGAAGTCAGAAAACCTTCTCGCATGTGACTAGTTCAACTAGTCGCACAACTTTTCGCACAATATGAACTTCTCACATGCAAGAAGTTCAATTTCCTTTGATCTTCTAAAATTTTTTAAACTTTTCAAAATTTATTTATCTAGTTGAACCATTTGATTTGTTATGAGTAAAATTAAGTTTAATTAAGTGTTTACAATTATCCAAGAACCCTTAATTTTGTAAAATTTTATAAATCAAAAACAAGTGTAAACAAAAACAAGAATAAACACAAGTTGACACACAAAAATTACACTTGCAATACTTTTGAAAATTTTTAAGTTTAGGATCATATTTCTTATGAAGTTAATCATTAACATCATCCAGCTTTATTTAAAAATCAGACCGGTTACGTTGATTGTCAATATGTTGTATCCACCTTAAACTTAGACTTTAATATTTACGTGGACACATGTTTTGTGATATTTATCATGTTTAGATTGAGTTGTATGAAATCTGTGAATCTCGTAATCAAAAATCCTGTAGAACTCTTATCCAGCTTCAAGACACTTTTGAGATTTTAAGTCACCCTAATTTGACTTTAACCTTTTACCTCTGATCAGTCTTTTTCAAAAAAAATATTTTTCTCTATTATAATATCTATTTAGAGGATAATTAGCCTGAGAAACATTTCTGAACACAGAATATTAAATGGTTTTGGACTTATCAACTGTCAGTCGGACTTATGTTTTGCCCTCGCTAGACGTTTAGGACTTACATGCCTAGTCGGACATACATACCCCATCTTTTGATTTCGCCTCCTGTGTCAGAACATATTCTCAAAATGAAAAATATTTATCATATAGTATGTAAGTCTATGATATATATCTTTTATTATTATGCACATTGGCATCTTTATTCCTATATGGCCTTTGGTATCTTTTTGCTCTTTTGTTAATATTCATTTTCTCTTTTTGTCATTTCTTTTCATATCTTTTACTTCTTTGATATTTATATATACATATTTCTTCTGAAATAATCTGAATTAGACAATAACTAGCTTGAGTATGACTAGACTTTAACTCTCAGTCTGTTTTTGTTTGGAATCAGTATTACCACAAAACCTTGATGAGTAATCCACTTCAGTCATTATGAGTTTACTTTCAGTGTATCACAGATCATAGTGCTTTTTAGTTTTGAAAGTCAAGTCTATCAACATATCAAACATAATCCATGTTAGTTTCCTATAAATCATTGAAACTTTTAATTTTCTCAAAGTGTAAAACAAAATATTTTTGTAAATTTTCTTTTACTCCCCTTAAGAAAAAAATCTTTTTCGAGACATTTTCAAATTTTCTCCCCCTAAAATTGTGATAATCTGTAAAGAAAGAACAATTTAACTAAAATGAGGGTTTATGGATAATCTTTAACCAAAGTTAATCATTCCTAGAGATTGGATGAAAAAATCAATTCGGGAATGATCAAACGCCTTAGTAAACAAATCAGCAATGTTGTCATCTGATGAGATTGATTCCAGATGAATAAGTTTCTGATCAAAACAGTCACATATAAAGTGCATGCGGATATCCATGTGTTTTGTTTTTGAATGTTGGATAAGATTGATCTCGTGACAAAGAATACGGAATGTAATCATGATGGAATACAAGATTGAATAAGCAAATGAAGAACACAAGTGTAAATAAACTTCAAACTCTATTGCTCTCTGATTTGAAAGATACAAACTACATACGAAATCAGGAAATGACAAAAGCTCTATAAATTACTTTACAAAACAATTATTTAATGTAAACTTAGAAGTTCTTGCATAGTTCTCGCGCAACTTCCAAGTTCTCGCGCGAGATGTAGCTTCTCGCGTGGCAAGTTCAGCTTCTCGCATGACTATGATCTTCATAAGCTTGATTTGATTTTCTGAGCCTGTTGGTTTAATCCCTAGAGGTATACCAAGGGCAATGCCAACTCCATCTCACCTTGCTGGAAATCCAATAGTGGGATGGAGGTATAATGCTGAAAGGAGAGCCCTAGTAATCTCTAGGTCTCAAGGACAATAAGAAATCTTCAACTTCTACAACCTGAGATACTATGAGAGCTTCTCTCTAGTTGACTTGCCACTTGCCAACCCAATTCAATCCAGGAAAGCTGCAAGGTTAGCTGAGAGAATACAAGAAAGGGTGCTTGAAGAGTTCAAGATGTGATCTAAATTATATAGGCAGAGGCTAGCAGGTAAGACTGTTGATCAATTGGATGCTGAGGTGGACCCTAAGATTATCTTCGAAGGGGTAATCTTGGTTGAATCCCGATAGTTGAGCCTGTGAACCTTGAGAAAGGAGCTGCTTCAACACCCATTACCCTCAGTGAGGCACCAGCTTGTAAAAGTGTCTCACAACTTCTCTCTTGCCAGAGCTCAAGTGTCGTACCAATCAATGAAGGCCAAAGCTCTCTCCACCCTGAGTCACACAGGACTCTGAGTGGCAAAGGGAAAATGAAAATGACCTCTGAGGAGATTGAGAAAGAGAATAGAGATAGGAAGAGGAAGGCAAGGGGAGAAAGTTCAAGTAGGACCCCTGGCTTCATGGAAGCTGCTATCAGGGCTGCCCCCAGGCCAACCACTCAAGATGATGAGTTAAAGGCAGCCAGATTGAACTATTTAGGGTATAGGAACTACAATGTTGATGAACTCATCTCTCTCTCTCTCTCTCTCTTTGGATGAACTAAATGAACTGGCTGACATGGAAGTGTCAAAGGAGAAGAGGGAAGCTGAGGATGCAGAATTGCTCCGCAAGATAAAGGAAGAAAGGAGGAGAAAGAGACTCTACAAAGCTCCTACCCTCTCCCCAGTTCAGGAAAGTCCTGAGGCAGAGGTTGTGGCTACTGAGCAACAAATTTAGGTAGGTAGGGAACAAGACAGGCAAAACATGATAACGTACATGAGTGCCATAATTCTCTATTAGGCAGTAGACCTTTTTCCCTTATCATATGAATACATTGAGTTTGAATATCTTAAGCAGCTAGAGAAACAAGTGCTAAAAGAGCAAAAAACTGCTAAGAGGAAGATGAGGGAAGAGGCTGCAAGGTCAAGAGCCACCATCAAAGCAAATCAAAAGAAATCTACTAATAGACAAAAGTTGGTGAGCTTCTTGAAGCTGTATGGATTCTTCGAAAGAAGACTTGTTCCAATGTCTCTATCCACTATGGATGAGCAAATTAGAGTGATCAAGTAGAAGTTCAAAAGGGGTGAGCTGGTTGACTTGCATTCTCTACCAAGTCAGGCTGCACCTGAAGCCGAGGTCAAGGTTGAACCTAAGAGACAGCACAACCTGGACCTAGTGCTGCATCACAGCCAGCTTCATCTTCTAATCCATAACAGGGACCTGATTCCTCTCCTTCTGAACCTGTAAAGGAAAAGGACCCAACTAAGAAGGACAAACAAGAACCATTTGATGTTGTAGGCGAGCCTTCTCAGTTAAAGTACAGAAAAAGGAAAAGGATGGCGATAAGAAAGGACAAGAAGAAGAAGAAGAAGAAGAAGAAGAAGTACAAGGCAACCACCTTTGCACCTCGTGATGGGTCAGAACATCCTGAGGGTGATCAAGAAGAGGCTGATCATCCAACTCCTATACAAGTAGAGCCTCTTACTGCTGAGAGACATATTATGTCTTGGGTGTTTGCTACTAACCCAAAGAATGTCACTAGAGATCAAATGGGTCAAGACATGTACTTCTGGAAAAACATACTTGACCTCTCTCTGCATGATTTCTATAACATGAGAAGATACTTTGAGAGTCTGAGGAATCCTGACCAATTGATGATGAAGGGAATGGTCTTGATTTTGATGAGGACTATCAACAGATGAAGACAAGAGTCAAAGGTCTTTTCAGTTTTGGTAGCATCAGCCTAAGGGGAGTTTGCAAGGAATACAATTAAAGGCTTATGCAACCTAAGAGCAACCAAAGAGCTCTCAGCATGCACATATGAAGTACTAGGAAAGTACTTTGAAAGATTTGATATATCTCAGAGAATTATGCTAAGTTTCAAATCATTCGAAGCC
This sequence comes from Flaveria sonorensis, assembly GCA_025506505.1. Classification (NCBI taxonomy): domain Eukaryota; kingdom Viridiplantae; phylum Streptophyta; class Magnoliopsida; order Asterales; family Asteraceae; genus Flaveria; species Flaveria sonorensis. The sequence goes on from CM046424.1 coordinate 36,393,327, forward strand.
AAAAGACCAATTCTTCCAAAGCCAAAGATGAAGTCTTCCGAAGCTCCAAAGACAAAGTCTTTCGAAGCCAATGACTGATTTCTTCCAAAGAAAGAGAAGGCATGTCTTCTCTGACATACTTTTGACAAAAGTTGAAACACCTTTCCGCTGCTATTCTTAAAGACTCACCAACTAGCTTGAGTTGGTAAAAAGTTCATGCTTTTGTCAACTGTAGATTAAGGTGTTGAGTCTATAACTTTCCAACTATGTACTTTAATCTTTTTTTGTATTATATAAGGATGTGAGCTATGGCATGTCATAATCACTAGTCAAAAAGGCAATCTGCCTTTTTTATTCTACATTGATCTTGTTGTCTTGATTAGTGTTTCCAGCTGGGCTTCAAAGTATGGCCGGCTGTAGGATGTAGTATAAAGTATCTCAAGTACTTGTATTTAGTATTAAGCTTTCTAACACTTGTAAGAACTTGAGAGCAATATACATCATTCTTAAAAACCATATTATCGTGTTGTTGTCATTGTTCTTTCTTTAAGTGTTCTTTGTTTCGTCTAAGCTGGTTCCCTATTTGATCTGCTAAGTGTGACAAGTTTCTCCACCTTGTGAAACTATTGCATTGACTGGAATGTAAACTTTAAGAACATAAATAAATTGATTAAGAATGATTTGGTAACTGGAATGCCAAAGAAAGAGTTTACAAGTAATGAACACTGTGTTGCATGCCTGAAAGGGAAGCAACACAAAGTGTCTCACAAACCAAAGGAAATAAACTCCATCACTACTCCCCTACACCTATTACATATGGATTTGTTTGGCCCTACCAATGTAATGAGTTTAGGAAGGACCTCTTACTGCTTAGTGATCACAAATGATTTCGCAAGATTCACTTGGGTCTTTTTCCTTCGAACTATGGATGAGACCCTTAAGATCTTGAAGAATTTCATTTTAAAAATTGAGAATCAATCTGATCACAAGGTCAAGACCATAAGATGTGATCAAGGAACAGAATTTAAGAACCAAATCCTTGATACATTTTATGATGAAAAGGGTATTACAAGACAATATAGTGCTCCCAGGACTCCTCAACAAAATGGTGTTGCTGAGAGAAGAAACAGGACACTTATTGAATCTGCAAGAACTATGCTATCTGACTCTAAACTACCTATCACCTTCTGGGCAGAGACAGTTAACACAGCCTGCTATATGCAGAACAAAGTTTTAGTGGTTAAGACTCATGGTAAGACTCCTTATGAGCTGTGGCACAAAAGGAGACCATTTATTGGTTTCCTCAGGTCATTTGGATGTCCTTGCACCATCTTGAATACCAAAGATCATAATGAGTTCAAAATGGATCGATCTGTGATGATATAAGAACACAATTCAATCTAATACATAGAAGTATTCAATTCAACACACGAAATCAACAAAAATTCATAGAAGTTTTCATTGATTAGTAGAGACGAATACAAAGTGTAAGTAACAGATACAAAGCGTCTAAACTGAAAGTGTAATCTCTATATGTCTACCTACCCAATACATATTCAGCCTATTTATACTAATCAAGAAAACAAAGAAACATATTTACAATAAAAGTCCCAATACTATGACAAAAATGTAAAAGACATACAAAGACAAATGTTAATCCTTAAAAGAAGCATCTACAATACTCCCCCTAAGATTTACATGTCTTCTGTTTTAAAATCTTCGGGCTTCAGATCTTCAATCTTTAATCTCCAATCTGGTCTTCATCCTTTAATCTTCAGTCAAGTCTTCAGTCTCCAGCTTGATCTTCAGTCTTCAAACATCAAAGAAGTCTTCAGGTTCTTCCTTGACTTTGAATACTGGTTTCTCCTTGTAAGTCTCTAGCTCCCTTATAGCCTTTGCAATTACAGCTTTAAATTTCTCAGCAAGCACACCTTGTTCAGGCTTCTTCTTCTTATTTGTTTTTATCTCTATAGACTTCATCACTTCCAAAGTTTTCTTAGATAATCCGGCTATATCCACATTTGCATAACACTCTGTTGGATTTGGATTATCTTTGCAATAAATTTCCAGTACACCTTTACTTGATATTCTCATAAAGTCAATGTCTTTGAGATCTTTCTTTACTATATTTGCATACGCCATTGCTTTCCTTAAAGATATTCTTTCCATTGCTGCACTCATAACTTTGATGATGGACAGAAAATATTTCTTATCATTTTCTGCATTCTCGGGAAATACCTTCTCAAACTTCTGAATGGACAAAAATGAAATATAACTTGGATGAAGTAATTTGAGTTCGAATACTCCAAACAAAGTGATCATCTCGTTGTCCCAATCATTCAAGTTTCAAACTAACTTCATCTCAAAAATATCAGTATTATAAAACCATCTCAGGATTGGTTTGGACTGCTGTGATCCTTCAATTACTTTAAGTCCCGGATTAGTGATTTTTTCAAAAAATGCATCACTATACTCATCAAGGAACTTTTCTTCACCCACATCCTTTTCTACTCCTTTTTTCTTTTTCTTTAACTTTTGGAAATATTCTTTATCCTCTTGATCACAACGTGTTTGCAAGAAGGAAGGAATTTTGTTTATTCCTCGATGAAGAAGCTCTACAAACATCTCTCCACACTTAGCTTTAAAATGGTTTATCAAAGGCATCAGATCTTGTACTGGGAGCTTGAAAATGCTTGAGAAAAAGTGATACACGTCACATATAGCATTAACTCTCTTAATCAAAAATGCATCAAACACTTCATCATATTTCCAAGCTACGATCTTGACCTCTTTTGTTGTGTCAAGAACAATCATAGCATTTAATAACTCTGAGATAGATTGTCCTTTTTGTAAAACATTTCATACAAGGTCACCCGCAGATCGAGCTTTGTTCCATAATTGCCTTTGTTCCAAAGGAACTTCATATCCTTGTTTTTCTGTTTGTGGAAACATCTTTATTAGCTCTCTTCTTCTTTCATATCTTGAACTATCCAAAGCCATTGATTTAATCTCATGTGGCTTCAAAATCCTTGTTCTTTTAGTTATTTCTAAATACTGAGGATTATTAGTATCTAGAATGATCATCTTGTTTGTTTGTTTCTCAGTCTCTTGAAAGCTTCTCACTAAGTTTCTCAGGGATTCAACTTGTAATCTTTTCAATTTCTTCCAAGGATAGTACCTTGATTGCTACCACATCCTTAACAAGGTTACGTTCATGACGTCTGGATTCGGATGGTGCAATTCTGATGTTGGAATATCCTCAACATTTATACTTTCACTTAGAGGATTCCATTCACCATGCTCAACCACAATCTCATTAGGATCAATCGGTGCACTTGACTCAGCTGCTATGCACTTTTCAAATTCTTCATTGATCTGTGAGATAGTTAATCCATCTAAGAATACTCTGATGTATTTCATTTTAACCAGATAATTATATCTATCTTCAATATCAACAGGTATGTCATCATGCCTTAATCCACTTGGAGAAAAATGTTCTTCAACATTAGCCTCATGAATGTCTTCATCATCAAGTACTTCATTGTACCAATCATCATCAAATTCAGACTCTATGTCATCTAGAGCTCTGATCGTCTCTTGAATGTCAGCTTCGCCTTCTTCAACATTCACCTTTTGTATTTTAGAAGATGATTCAGGTAAAACTAAAAAATCAATCTCATCCACTTTCCTTTTCCCTTTATCTACAGATTGACTCTTTTCAACCTCAACTGGAGCAATCTCAGACATACTTATTACCTCAGGAGATGGAGACTTTTGATTTTCTTTCAACTTGTTTAGTTCACCTTTCAACATATTATTCTCCTCACTCATCTTCTTTAACTTTTCTTCCATCAAATCATAATCAACCATCATAACTTCAAAAGTTTTCAAATTTTCTTCTTTACTTTTCCTCAACTCATCAATCAATTTTTCCCTCTTTCATCTCTTCAATTAACTTTTTATTAGCATCTTTCAGCTCTTCAATTCTCTTAGCTTGATTCTCATTATCCTTTTTAAGTTCATCAATTTGTTTTTGTAACTCTTCTTCCTTATTCACATTTTCTTCATGAATAGACTCTTGTACAAACTCAGTTAATACAATCTGTTCTTCACCACCAACCATTTCCTCTATCATTTCAGCTATTTCTTCAACTGTTTGGCTTTCATCAACTAGCTCTTCAGTCATTTGATCAACTTCTTGGATGTTTTCTTCTATATTTTCATCCATTTCCTCAGTATCACCATCTATTTCTTCAACATCATCATGACTTTCTTCATGTGCCTCTTTAACAACATGCTTAGATTCTTGTATTTGCTCATGGATCACTTCATCATCATCTCCATTATCATCATCTGATGAACTAGAACTTTCATCATCAGCTTCATCATGTTCATCATCATCATCATCATCTTCTTCATCATCATCAGCTGGAATTTCTTCAATAAGATCAGCTGGATCTAGTGGTTCTTCTTCAGTTAGATGATAGTGATCTATAGTGATATCAACTTCATAATTTGCCACATTCCTGATGTAATCAAATGGAGGAACATTTTGAGCACCTGTCACCATAGACAATCTTTTGTATGATATCTCTGACATGTGTTCAAGAATCAATGTTTCTCCACTAAAACCATTTACCCTTATGTTAGGATATTCTTCATTAATGATCATTTGAAGGAATCTTGGATACATCAGATACTTATTCCTTATTCCCTTTTCTAAATTGAAAATAAACCCATTCATGATCCACTTGGACATATTAAATCTCCTGTTTGTTGCCAGTGCTACTATCGGAGAAGCAATGCCAACAGGGAAAGAATTCCATCCTGCATTCCTTTTGGACATACAATGTTAGAATATATAGCACAGAAGTTTCCAGTGGTTGAATACACGGGCTCTGAAGAACTGTTTCTTTGGAAATTGATTAGGATGACCCATTTCCATGAATGTTTGACTACATTCATCAAATGTCAGTTCAGATAAATCTTCAGCATCATTTTGACCTAATCTCAAAGCATATCTTATAGAATCTTCTGATACTTCAATCATCCTTATGTTGGTTATAAACCCTCTAACTACTTTCCTTCCATTATCATCAGCATCAATATATGCAGTGCTCCAGAACTTTAGAATCAGACGAGCATATATAACAGGCTGGTAACACATAGCATATACATATTTGGTTCTCAGCAGAAATATGATAATCTCTTCGTATCCAATGGCATCTCTAACTTCTTCATTGAGAAGAGCAGCCACATTATGTTTGGGCTCAAACTTTAAATTTGCCATCTGCAAAGAAACAAAGAAATTTAGATTTTTAAAGTTATATTTCACTCAATTTAAATTTTTTGACTTTTATTCAAATTTAATTGATTTAAAATTTGATTTTTGATTTATTTTCCATTTTTATTTTCTATTGTTGAAATTTTTTTATTTTTTATTTTTTTTTTATTTTAAAAAAAATAAATTTTCTCTTGACTGTTCATCTTCAAGTCGACTGCTTGATTAGCATCAAACATTCAACTTTGATGAACACTCGATTTGAATGCACAAACAGGTTCGCAATTCAGTTCATTTCATTATATAATCATCAATTTTCATTCAATATCCTTTGTTAAATCACATTTTAACAGATTCAATCATTAGGGTTCGAACGCCTAAACAGGTTCGAAACACACAAATCAATCAACTTATTAATCTGAAATTTGTGTGATTTTGACGTCGAACTTACATTTAGAATTGATTTCTATCACTTTCGAATACAACAACAACACAAAATAAGGATTTAGGGTTTATCGGGATGTATGGGTTTTGAGAAACTGAGTGTTCAGGGGAGATTTGAGAATGAAATCTAAGAAACACAAAGTGTTGTTTTTATACTAAGTGAAAAAATTTAGGCGCATGAGCACTGTTTGTGCGCATGGGCTTAGGCGCATGAGAACTGTTCAGACGCATAAGCACTGTTTGTGCGCATGAGCTTAGGCGCATGGCCACTGTTCAGTCGCTTTTGCACTGTTCAGACGCATGAACTAAGCAGAAATGCCCAATACTTGGTTTCTACACAGACACATTAGAACTGTTTAGGCGCATGGAAATGTAAAACACCCAACACTTAGCAATATTTTCAGACTCATGACAACTGTTTAGGCGCATGACTACTGTTTGTCTGCATGAAGTAGTCAAACGTCTAACACTTGCACAAATGCTGAACAAATCATCATGCTCCTACATTTGGACTTTTGACCATTGTTTAGGCGCATGAGATTACTTCCATATGTCTAACACTTGTAAATTTTCATAATCTTCCACCTGCACACTGTTTAGACATATTAGTACTGTTCACATACTAATATTTAAACAATTTTCAAATTTTGACTTTAATAAGTCAAATTTTGACTTTTACCCAAAATTTTCAAAATTAACCATTAACTTTGAAATTTTTTTTTTCATCCTTCAATTTTGAAATTTTTTTATTTTTGACCTTTTTATTTTTTGTTTTAATGTTTCAAAATTAGTTTCCCGTCATTTTAGTCTCTAAAATTAACAAAAACTCTCATTTAACTTTTGCAAGAAGCTTTTCCATTTAAAATGTTTTTTAGGTTCATTTTTCATTTTGTTACACACACATGCTTGAACATCTGTAGCATCGTCCTTTCCATCCAAAACATTAGTTTTTGATTTTTCATGATTTTACATATCCTGAAATTTAACAGTCATTTTTCTTGTAAACTCTTTTTACTCCCCCTAAACTTTTAAGTTTGATAAAACTTATAAGTTTCTTGAATTTGTCACTTGAAGAGCACACTAATCATTGTTAAATTGCCTGCACACAGAAAACATGCAAAAAAAATTAAAATAAAAACAAAATAAAAATATAATATTCATAATAAATCATGTCTGCAGTGAGATCATATTAGTAGTGATCAGTACATTGAAATAAAAAATAATGATGGATAGTCACAGACAATGATTAAATCCTGATCAAGTGTGTTCCAGGTCAATAGTTCTGCAGCAAAGGAGACACTAGATCTAAGGACATAAAATGAGTGCTTTTGGTAAAAGACTCAGCATACTTACTTTTTCAACTCTTGGATTGTTTAAGGTACAATTAGATATGACATTATGCAGTCACACTTAGACTTAGAGAGGTTAATTCTCATAAAGATATGCAAGAAGTCACTATTCTCAACTTGTTAACCTGACATATACTATAACCAGATCTCATTTGGTATTTGTGCACATTGGCATCTTGTTACATCAGTGAGTATATCCAGGTCTGTAATCACTTACAACAAAGGATATCTCATCACTTCAGGTCTATAATGACTCATAACAGAGAAGTGTTAGATGCATTAAATATTTAGAGCTCAATGGTTATTCATATCGCTATCAGATGTGAGATTATGTCTTAACAAGCAATCAATTTGAGAAATCAACACTACTTATTAGTGCTAAGATAGACATACATGAAAGCATGAGTGATTTAGTTTATTCACAAGAATTTACTTTTTCAGTATAATTGCAAGAGCTTACCTGCACATCATATCTGATCATGTCAGACTGTAGTCGAAAGCGAAGTATGCAACTGATCATACTAATGTACTATCATTTCCTACGTATTGCAAAACAAATTCATTCCTATATAATTAATAAGGAAAAACACTATTTTTGTGATTTTTAGTTTTATATTTTTTTTATCTTTTGTTTTTCAATTTTCTATTTTTGTATTTGGTTTTTGTTTTTATAAAGAACATGCACACACAAAAATAAAATCAGGCAATTAACTTTATCAGGTTCTCTGACTGTAACTAATTCAGAAAAGGAAGGGTTCTGATCATTGTTAGACTCAATTAACTGAAATAAAAAATTTTAAGTGTGCTTAATAAGACCAATTGACTCAACCAAATACTCAAACCGTCCTGGTAAGAAGGCTTTAGTAAAAAGGTCGGCCAACTGTTTTTCAGTAGCAATTTGAATCAGAATGATTAAACCTTTTTTAGAGTTATCTCTGAGAAAATAATATCGAATTTCGATATGTTTTGTTTTAGAATGTTGGACTGGATTAGCTGTAATGAACATAGCAGCGGTATTATCAATGTAAATAGGTGTTTTAAGAAAATTGAACCCGTAATCAAGCAGTTGGTTTTGTAACCAAAGTATTTGAGAACATCCTGCTGATGCAGCAATGTACTCAGCTTCTGCAGTAGAAACAGAGACATTTGTTTGTTTTTTGCATTGCCACGAGACTAATCTGGGTCCTAGAAATTGACACCCACCCGTTGTTGATTTTCTATCTTGACAACATCCGCCATAATCACTATCAGTATACCCATGTAACTCAAAATTTCCTTCTTAAGGATACCATAGCCCTAAAGCCGATTTACCTTTGAGATACCTGAATATTCTTTTGACAGCAATTAAGTGGGATTCTTTCGGGTCTGATTGATACCTTGCAAACAGGATACATAATATCTGGTCTAGATGCAGTAAGATACATCAGAGAACCAATCATTGATCGGTATAATGTTTGATCTACTGATTTTCCTTTCGGATCAGGCTCAATCTTGGTGTTCACATCAGTTGGAGTTCAAATTGACTGACAATCTAGCAGCTTAAATTCTGCAAGAGTTTGTCGACGAACTTCTCTTGGTTGATAAAAATACCATCTGCAGATTACTTAACTTGTAGTCCAAGAAAGAAATTTATCTCTCCCATAGAACTCATCTGAAATCGAGATTTCATGATTTCTTCGAATTCATTGCACATTTTTGGACTTATAGAACCAAATATGATATCATCAACATACACTTGTACACATAAGTGATCATCAGCATCCTTTCTGATAAACAGAGTCGGATCAACTTTTCCTCGCTTGTATCCATGTTGGATTAAGTGTTGCGACAATGTCTCATACCAGATTCTAGGGGCTTGATGTAGTCCATATAAAGCTTTGCTCAACTTGTACACACGATGTGGATATGTAGCATCTTCAAAACCTGGAGGTTGCGTCACGTACACATCATCGGTGATAGAACCATACAAAAATGCACCTTTTACGTCCATTTGATACACTTTAAATTTCATGAATGATGCATAAGCCAGGAAGACACGAATAGATTCAAGTCTTGCAACTGGAGCAAATACTTCATCATAATCAATACCTTCTTCTTGACTGTATCCTTGTGCAACTAATCTTGCTTTATTTCGGATAACATTCCTCGATCATCAGTTTTATTTCTGAATAACCATTTTGTGCCAATAGCATTTTCTCCTTCAGGTAAATCCACCAGACTCCACACTTCTTGTTTACGAAACTGTAATAATTCTTCTTGCATAGCCTCGATCCAACCATTGTCCTTTAACGCTTCGGTAACGTTTTTAGGAACAATTTGAGAAAGAAAGGAAGAGTATAAGCAGACGTTTGCTTGTTTTGATTTACTTCTCGTTGTTCTCTCACTCAAAGGACCAATAATCTGAGATGTTGGATGGTTCTTGTGAATACGAGATGTCAAAATCTCATCTCCTTGAACTTGAACATCTAGATTGGTTTGATTCAAGTTGGAAAGCTGATGCAATAGGCTTGAAGAATGTGGATTGAAATTGGGAACTTGAGTCGGTGAGTTGATAAAGTAATCAAGATTACCAGAATCAACTGCATAACCAGAGATAGATGATGTCCCAGACTCAGATTGTACAACTTCTGTACCATCATTAGGAATTGGTTGTGACACATCTTGGTCTTCTGAAACTGAATGAGAATTGTCTTGATGATCTTCATTATAAGACTGAATAAAAGAATCGCTAACAAAAGAAAAGAAGGGATAGTTTGAGCTTGAATCATCTGCATCGTCAGAGTCCGAATCATCACTGAATGAACTGAGATCTCCTTGAATTTTCTTTTCACCTGTAGAATCAAGTAAGTTAGATTGATTAAACAAGTTTGATTGAAAAGAGTTTGATAATGAATCTAAATCAAATAACTATGCAGGACCATTTGACACTGATGGAAAAGAGTTTTCAAGAAATTTAACATTGAATGTTTCAACTATAACATTAGTCCTAGAGTTATAAACTCGATAGGCCTTTGAAACAAATGAATATCCAATGCAAAATCCATCATCAGATTTTGATTCAAATTTTCCTAAATGATCACTTGAATTCAGAATCATAACTGGACAACCAAAAGATTTAAGAAAATCTATGTTTAATTTCCTTCCAAACATTAACTCATATGGAGTTTTCAGTTTGTCTTTAACAATTAATGAATGGTTCTGAACAAAACATGCAGTTGATATTGCTTCATCCCAGAATGTGATCTGAATTTTATCATCGGCTAACATGGATCTTGCTGCTTCAATCAATGTTTGGTTCTTCCTTTTAGCAACTCCGTTTTGTTGAGGAGTTTTGGGATCACTAAACTGATGAGCTATTCCTTTCTCTGCACAAAACATGTTAAGAGTTAGATTTTTGAATTCTGTCCCATTATCACTTCTAATTATTTTTACTTTTTGATCTAGTTGATTTTCTACTTTTATGATGAATTCTTTTATTAATTCAACCGTTTCAGATTTTGCATTTAGAAAGAAAACCTATGAAAATCTTGTATAGTCATTAATGACAACTAAACAATAAGATTTTCTTCCAATACTCTTCACGTTGGTTGGTCCAAAAAGGTCCATATGCAACAACTGAAGTGGTTTGGAATTTGAGTTTATCAGTTTGGACTTATAAGACGCTCTATGTTGTTTCCCCTTTAAACATGCTGAGCATAAATCAGTTGTGGCAAACTTCTTTGATGGAAGACCAATAACATGATTTCCTGCTACAAACTTGTTCATGTTTTTGAAATTTGAATGCCCCAGACGTCTATGCCATAGCTGGATTTCATCATTGATGCTTTATTAAAGAGACAAGTTGTTTCTGTAGAAGAATCCACTTGAGACATATCCAGTTTGTATACGTCTCGGTCTCTGACAGCTTTAACAACCACGCTATCCTTGCTTATCTGAAATCCTGGCTTCAAGATATAACAGAAAGAATCATCAAAAAGTACAGAGTAGGATTTATCACAAATTTGGGATACACTAAGCAAATTAAAGTTCAACTGTGAACAGAAGTTGACTTTATCATAACTTATAATCCCATTGGATACTGTTCCTTCTCCGGTTATTTTTCCTCCCGCATCACCACCAAAGGCGACATGCGTTCCATCTTTTAACTTAAATTGTTGTAATAAGGCCTGATTGCCTGTCATATGCCGGCTACACCAGCTATCCACATACCAAGTATTGGTTGGTCTTCTAGGGCGAACCTGCAAAACAAAACAATTTAAGTTGAATTATCTACCCAAGCCGAAATGGTCTTGGGTTTTCCAAACATGTCAACAATAGTAAATTGTTTAAAGTGAAGTTTGTTGACATTAGGTTTATTCTTTATGAATTTACCAATTCTGTTATTAGTAACAAAATTTTGCTTGTTTGGAAAATTCAAGCTTTTAGACTGACCATTGTTTGAGAATCTTTTATTTTCTAAACTTTTGTTATTAATTCTCACTGACCGTGGAATGAAATTATCATTAAAGAATTGTTTAGGTCTCACTAAATTGTTTCTTTTGAAAGTATTCAAACCTAATGAGGGTTGGTATGTTAATCTTTGAAAATCAACATTTTGGTTTCTTTTATATTGCGGATTAACATAACCTTTGCTTACTGTTGAGGTGGCAAATCCTCTCCTCTGTGAATTCTTTCTAAAGTAACAATCTTTAGTGTTATGAGTTTTCTCATCACAGTAAGTACAGAATTTGTTAAAATAACACTCTGAAGTTGAGTGATTTCTCATATCGCAAATGTGATAGTATTTGTTAAAAAAACATTCACCAGTGTTGTGATTGTACATGTCACATATTTCGCAGTACCTCTGTGAGTCTTGAATAATTGCTTATTAACCTTTGACGTTGATGCAACATTAGAAACTTGGTTACTTTTAGGTGTCAAAGAGTTAATTTGTTGTTTTTCATTTGAAGAATTGTGCTTTTGATTTGAAATGTTTTTCTTTTGCACAATTTGTTTTTGTTTTTGAACATGAACTTCATTCTTGTTTTCCTTAGATACAAATCTTTTTGCTACAGCGGAAGTCTTAGAATCTGAACCCGTTTTCAGATCAGAGGTAGATTTGTTTTTAGGATTTTCTTTAACATTTTGAATAGAGTTCACATTCAACAAACCAGCAGATACAAATTTAATCGGCTTTAATTTTGTTTTCTGATTTATTTCTTTTGCCTGATTTTCTTGAATTTTCAATTGATCATTTTTGCCTTTATTTATCTTTCTTCTTCGTCTCTAATTCCTTGATTTTGAACCAGTTGTTTGTTTAGATTGAACATCTTCAGTTGAAGATTCTTTTTCACATTCTTTCTTTTTCTGGTCTTTTTGCCATTTTATGAATTCTGGGTTATTTAGACCAAATGAATTTGAATCTTCTGATGTTTCTTCATCATTTCTAGCTTTGTTTTCTGTCATCGTACTCATTTCTTCCAAAACTGATTCTTTAGGAACATAAATTTTCTTGTTCTTTGGTCTTGGTTTATAAGATTTAACTATAACCGGATGACCATTTTTAATTTTCTCAATATCATTTTCTTCAAAATTTCTACGTTTGTTTCTCTTCTTCATTTTCAGACATCTTGGTCTTGTTCTGAAATGCTTTGAGTTTTGCTTTGTTTTCTGGAGAGTGATCGTGAGTGTTAAAGTTTTCTGGTAAAGTATTCATTATTGATTCAGGCATTGGTTCATGAGTGAAACCCAATCCTACCTTTTGTTTATATTTATGTTCATTTACCATCTTTTCCACAATGGTTTTAGAACTTTTAACTTTAGCTAGATCAACTTGAGTAGCTGCATGAGCTATCTTCTCCAGTTCAAGATTTTTCGTCATCTCTTCGAGTTGTTTTGTTACAATTTCAAGTTCTCTTAGAGTTTTATTCCAAGAATTTTGAAGAGAGATAATCTTGTCATCAGATGTTTTATGATCCTTTTTCAGCTTGTTATGCATTTGTTCTTCTTGCTTAAGTTTTTCACATATCTTATAAGAATAATTTCTGTAGTATTCGACATGTTCGAAGCAAGACTTTGTGCATAACTTTTCTCTGACTTCTGATGGAATTTTAGAATATTTAGGAGGAGACGTTTCAGAGTTAGAGCTTTCAACCTTTGGCTGATCAGATTTGTCCATCAAAGCAACTTCCTCTGAATCTTCCTTGGGATCAGACTTATCACTCCAGTCATAATCCTCTTCCTCGTTCTTAGAGTTTCCATCAGCTTTTGGATCATTAACTTCAGACCAATCTTCCTTTTGTATTTCTGCAACAAGAGATAAATTGGAAGTTAGATCAGCAGTAAATTGTTCAGCGTAGGCACTCCAATCATAACCATCAGTAATATTGACAACTAAAGCTTTCTTGGGTTCCTCTGTTGCTTTAGAATCATCTTTCAATTCTGGCATTGGTAGGCTTTGATAAGGTTTCTGAAGTGTCTTATGTGACGATTGCTGAAACTTTTGATTGCTTGAGCTTGATTGACCATTTCCTCCTTTATTCCTTACAGCTTTGCACTCTCTAGAGAAATGACCATAGCTGTTACAGTTAAAGCATCTTGACTTTGACTTGTCAAAACCTACTGTCTTGTTTGCACTTGGTTTATAGTTTTTGTTGACGTAGGAATGCTTTTGAGTTCTGTATGCTATCATTACCATCTGCCAATTCAAGTCCATTTCCTCAATGTCGTCTGGATCCATTTCAAATAAATCCTGCAAAACAAAATCAAGTTGAGTTAAATGGCTACCTTGGTATGCTTGAAAACTTGCCATAAATGCAGTAAAAGCAGTTTTTGACTCTTCATCTTGTAATAAGATGTTTATTACATCGTTAACTTTGCTAGATTTAGCAGAGTTAACAGATGGAGTCTCTGCTTGAGAATTAGAACTTTTAGGCATAGGAGGAGATTGAGGTTTATTTTGATTTGTATAGGCAGGAGCACTTGTGTAAGTAGAATCAGTGAAGAACCCTGCAACAACAAATAAATCACCCTCATCTTCTGGTGAAGTTTCATTCTTAGCCATGAATGCATTCTCCACAGTGTTTGCTAGAGAAGCAATATACTTATATTGTGACATCGAAGCTGCTCTGTCATTGTTTCTAGAACTTTATCAATTTCGACAGATTCTATTTTAGCAACCAAGAGATCTAGATCCATTGGAAATTTCTCAGTATGCTTTAACAGAGTGACTGTTTGCTTCCATGAACATGGAAGAGCATTGAGAAGTCTGTAGTTAAGATCTTTTAAATCATTCTTGATCCCTGCAGTCGACATCTCTGTAGTCATTTGAACAAATCTGTTCATCATCTGATTTATTGTTTCACCAGACAAATGTTTAAAAAGTTCTAATTGTCTCTTTAGCTTTTGCTTTTTCAGATCCTGAATCTCTTTTCCACCCTCACATATTATTTTCAAGGCCTTATACATGGTGTATCCAGTCTGATAACCATCAAGCCTTGTAAGAACTTCAAGAGGTAGACCTTTGCACATTAAGGAATATGCTTTAATATCATTTTTAACTTTTATAAGGTCTTCTCCTTGTAGATCATCTTCTAGATAAGGTTCAGTAGAGTCCTTTGTATACACAAATCCTCTATCAGGACCATCAGATGTGATTGGAATGTAAGGACCTTTTTCTATTGATTTCCATAAATCAGTATCAATAGAATTCAGATGGTGTTTTAATCTCAATGACCAATTTTTGAAATCTGCTCTATTTTTCAGCTTGGGAACTCGGTTCTCTGAGTCTTCTGATTTTACTATTTTTAATTTTTGATTTTTAAAAGAGATTTGTTTTTGTTGTTTTTAATGTTTTGAATTAAAACAACAAAATGAAAATATTTTTGGATTTTAAAGTTTCTGAAAAATTTCTAAGAATTTCTAATTGTGAAAGCTGATGCGTCCAAACAGTAGTGAAACGCCCAAACAATTGGGGTACACATTTTGACTTTGACCCTGAAACGTCTAAGGGATTGCCTTAGAAAAATTCCAAAAAACGCCCAAGTTGAGATGCGTCAGAACAGTAGTGATACGCCCAAACAGTTGTCAGGCGTCTTGGTGTCAAAACTCCCAAACAGTTCAAATACTCCTCAACAGTTGAAAAACGCCTGGAATTACTTAGTTTCTGATAACTTCCAAAGTGTCCCAACAGTTGAAATGTGCCCACAGTGGTAAAACGCCTAACTGAAAAACGCCCGAACAGTTGTAAAGCGCCTAAACAGTTGTTATGCGCCTATCACTTAGACGATTTTCAGCAGTGTTTCTGACCTAATGCGCCACATTCATCAGCTTCAACAAACTCAGATTCTTTCAATTTCTTCAAAAATTAATTAATTGATCTAAATTTCACAAATTAGGTCTGAAATAGATCGATTAACAATCCGCTAACATCAATTTCATCAATTAACAACAAAGATTAATGTTTTGATTCAAAGAATAGTTCGAACAAACTAAGAACAGTCGAAGACTTTTTGCACAAATTCACAGATTTGAACGAATTGTACTGCTAATTGTGAATCAAATCATGTTTCTAATGATGAAACAAATCTTAATTCAATAATTTTAAGACTGAATTGTTTTTCAATCACAGATTCAAGTGATTATGAGTGTTCGACAGTTGAAGAACAGCTTCAAATCACTGAACCGAAAGCTCTGATACCATTTAATGAGCTCAAAATGGATCGATTTGTGATGATATAAGAACACAATTCAATCTAATACACAAAAGTATTCAATTCAACACACAAAATCAACAAAAATTCATAGAAGTTTTCATTGATTAGTAGAGACGAATACAAAGTGTAAGTAACAGATACAAAGCGTCTAAACTGAAAGTCTAATCTCTGGATGTCTACCTACACAATACATCTTTAGCCTATTTATACTAATCAAGAAAACAATGGAACATATTTACAATAAAAGTCCCTATACTATGACAAAAATATAAAAGACATACAAAGACAAATTTTAATCTTTAAAAGAAGCATCTACAGATCAAGTAGCCAAATTTGATGAGAAGTCAAATGATGGACACTTTATTGGATACTCTTCCCAAGCTAAGGCTTATAGAGTATACAATCTCAGAACTAGAGTAGTTGAGGAGTCAGCCAATGTGACCTTCAATGAGCACACTCCAAGTGTGAAAGGTTCTGGTCCAGATTGGCTATTTGATCTTGACTTAGTTACCAACTGTTTTAACAAGTCTTGTGAGAATGTTTCAGGATCTACAAATAATATATCAATAGGAGATCCTGATCCAAGATTTGAGTTGAGAAAACCAGGCAAGATTCTGACTTTAGCTCCTTTGGTGACTAACCCTACAAATGAAGATCCTATCAGCACAAAGATGACAAATTCAGCTGATACATCTGAGGTGCCTTCAAATTCCAGCTTAGAGGTTCAAAACTCAGGAGAAAGAGCTTCTAATACTAGAGGAAATAAAGGTGGTGATAGTGATCAAGAATTTCTTGATGCTAATAACCACTCCATAGAGGACAACATAAATAATGTCACACATGCATTGGATCAAGTCTTACTTGATAAATGTGCTGACATGGTGGATGACACTCCATTGCCATATCTAAATTTCTCTAATCTGGATCTGCCTACCCAACTTGTTGTGATCCCTCAACTAAGGATCCACAAGTCACACCCCACCACAAACATCATTGGAAATGTTGAGACTGGGGTGAGAACAGAGGACAAACCCATAACCAAAATGTTTGCCTGCACTCTTGTTTCTTCTCCCAGATTGAGCCAAAGAAAGTTTATGAGGCTCTGAAGGATAGAAGCTGGTTGAAGCAATGCAAGAAAAGCTACCTCAAATCAGAAGATAGAAGGTTTGGAACCTATGTCCTCTTCCTCAAGGGAAAACTATCATAGGAACCAAATGGGTTTTTAGGAACAAGAAGGATGATCTAGGACTTGTCATCAAGAACAAGGCAAGACTAGTTGTTCAAGGGTACACACAAGAAGAGGGAATTGATTACACAGATGTTTTTGCTCCTGTGGCAAGACTTGAAGCTGTAAGAATATTCCTGGCTTTTGTTGCATCCAAGGATTTCAAGGTCTACCAACTTGATGTCAAGTGTGCTTTTCTGTATGGGGTGATTGATGAAGAGGTGTATATTAAACAACCACCTGGCTTTGCAGACCCAGATCATCCTGATTATGTCTGTAAGCTTGAAAAAGCTCTTTATGGGCTGCACCAAGCTCCAAGGAAGTGGTATGAAACAATATCTCAGTATCTCTACCAACATAGTTATAAGAGGGGTACTATAGATGGTACTCTCTTCATCAAAGGGACAGGGAATGACTTAATGGTGATTCAAGTATATGTGGATGACAATATCTTCGGGTCAACTAATCCAAAGCTCTGTAAAGACTTTGAGAGGCTGATGAAGAACATTTTTGAAATGAGTGCCATTAGGGAACTAAATTTCTTTCTAGGAATTCAAGTGAAGCAAGTTGACAATGGCATATTCATAAGTCAGTCAAAGTATGTGCAAGACATACTTACAAGATTCAACATGACTGAATGTAAGGTTGATAAGACACCCATAGCCAGAAACCACTCCCTATGACCTGATCTTGAGGGGGAGTGTGTAGAAGAACAACTTTACAGGGCTATGATTGGGTCTCTTATGTACCTAACAGCCAGCAGGCCTGATATTATGTTTGCCACATGCATTTGTGAAAGGTATCAAGCCAAACCCAAGATGTCACACCTAATTGCTGTCAAGAGGATACTTAGATATCTCAAAGGTGCTCCCAAGCTTGGCCTTTGGTATCCAAAGAGTTCTGACTTCAATCTGTATGCTTATACAGATAGTGACTATGGTAGTTGCAACATGACTGCAAAGTCTACATCTGGGGGATGTCAATTCCTTGGTGGAAGGATGGTATTGTGGCAATGTAAGAAACAATCCTGTGTCTCTGCATCAACTACTGAGGCTGAATACATTACTGTTGCAAGTTGCTGTGCTCAAGTGCTTTGGATTCAAAATCAGATGCTAGACTATGGATTCAATTTCAAAGAGACTCCCATCCATATAGACAACAACAGTGCTATCTCCATTATAGAGAATCCTATGCAGCACTTAGGGACCAAACACATCAACAATAGGTATCATTTAATTAGAGATAACTTTGAGAAGGGGATTAATTAAATTAGTCAAAGTTAACACAAATGAACAATATGCTGATCTGTTCACTAAAGCTTTTGATGAACAAAGATTCAAATATCTTGTATCAGCTATTAAGATGATTAACTTTGAGTAACTTTTTCTTAAAAACTTACATCAACTTTATTTCTAAAAACTATGTGTCCTAAGTTGTCTATTTTATCACCTTCATAAGCCCAGTTTATTTTGGAAGAAAATTTTTTAATGATATTCCTTAGATTTTTGAAATTTTTTTAAAAAACATATTTTCCTTCAGAAGATTTCAAGTTGCCTTCGGAAGATATTTATGTCTTCAAATTAAAAACTACTTATAAGAAATTTACCTTCGGAAGAAACTCTGAGAATATCTTCCGAAGCTTAACAATGCTTCTAAGTATTTGCATGTATTTGAAGGACAAATATCTTCCGAAAGCAATTTTTCTATCTTTCAAAATCAAATATGTGTCGGAAGAAAAACTCTCTAAGAATTTTTCTTCCGAAGCCAAATTGGCTTCGGAAGCTTTTTCTTAAAACTTCCGAAGCAAAAACTACCTTCGGAAGATTTTCAACTTCCAAGAAAACTACCTTTTTGGGCGCTTTTTCAGAAGTGGGACCTACTTTTGGATTTCAAAGTTTATCCTTTCGCATTAACTTTGTCTTAAATCCATTCTATATATACTCTCAATGGTTCCCCTTCTTCTCAGTCTTTCCTTCTTCCATAAATTCTTGACCTAGAATTCTCCCAAAATTAACCTTCTTCTTCACCAACAAACTTCCTTCATGGCCAACATTGATCGACGAAACCAACCGGGATTCACCATGAACCTTCACAGACAACACAATCAGGTTGCTCTGTTGGACTCTGAGAAAGATCCTCATTTCTCAGAGGTTTTTCGATACCTTTCAGCGTCTCACTACTTCACCTCCCTTACTATTGATCCTCCTCTTTATGAGGATCAGTTACTTGCATTCTGGAGGACCTGCCAAGAAGTCACCGTGGATGGGGAGAAGGCACTATCTGCTATAGTGCAGAGGAGGACAATCTTTATCACCCCGGCCATCATAAACTCACACCTTCAGCTGGATGATGAAGAAGGTGAGTTGTCCTTTTCAAAAGCTGCTGTCAACCATTCTTTTCAGCAGATGGGCTATGAGGGTGACTTCTCAGTCAAAACCTTCAGGAAGGGAGGGTCTCATCCAAATGGAAATACCTCCTCTATGTCATCATACACAGTCTCTCTAACAAGCATAGAGGATGGGATCAAGTTCCAGAGGACCTCTCCTTTATAGTCCATGGAATGGTTCAAGGGGTCAAATACAGGTACTCTCAATTTATCTATACAAATTTACTTGCTAATTTAGACTCCTTAGAATACTACATGTTCCCGCGATATGTCCAGCATATTCTCAACTGTGAATTGAGCTCACAGTTGAGGGGAACAGGTAATATTCTTAAATTGGGACAGATGAAGCCTAGCATCTTTAAAATACTAAAAAAGCCTATTGTTGGCTTCTTCGGGGTAGAAACAGCCCTGGTTCCAAAAATGTTTGAGCTCATTGCTCAGGGTGGCAACCTAGCAGCACTAGCTAGTGTTGAACCCACACCCTCTACTTCAACTCCACCCCCACAGCCTCAAATTAACATCACCTACAAAAGAAAAACCAAACGAACCCCTACACCTGCTACTGAGCATATGCAGGTCCCCATATCACAACCCACACAGGAGGAAGTGGAATCTCGAGCTCCCACTTCCCCTGAGGAGCAGACCACTCCTATCTTTCAAATGATCAGGAGGCTCCTCATGCTCAGCCTGATGAGCTCACATCCCTAATAGCCTTAAGCCATCACTCTGAGTCGCAACACTCAAGTGATCAACCTTCAGGGGATAGTTACCACCCCCAGCTGCTGGACTTAAATCACCCTATTCCCAGCCTTGATTTCTATAATGATGAGGACTTGGGTTTCAGTGGGTACAATGAGTCTCTCCTTTCTTCCCACACTCAAGGAGAAATGAGTACCCCTGACTCACCCAGGTCTAGCCCACATCATATATCCACAACTTAGGTGGGTCTTCCTGAACATGTTCAGGAGATCCATATGGAAGAGGCTCTCACTTTAGAAAGTGATTACATCAGTAAGACCTCAACCATGGCAACCCAGGCTCTTGATACTTCTCTGGAAGCTGTCATGATGCAGGGGAAATCCAGCAGCTAAAGACACTATGCTAGTGATAAGGAAGAAGACTTAGGTCTAATTCTCTCATCCCTAGTGATTCTTCAACTGAAGATGAGGGTAGTCTGAAACATAGGGTGCAAAAACTGACAAACACATGCACCTATCTAGTTTCAAAGATAGTTCACCTGGAATCTCGGGTGACTATCTTGCAACAAAGGGTCAATGACCAGCAACTTGAGATCACCGATCTCAAAGGCCATTTAGCTGAGAGATCCTTAAGGAGGACTCAACCAGGTCCATAAGAACCTGTGGAAGTGATGGTTGACACCCCCAGCTCACCTATGCAAGAAGGTGATGCTACCAACAAGGGGGAGAAAGTCCTCACAACCACAGAACCTAGGAGTTCCTCCCAGAGTATGGACATAGAGGAGTCACCAACCTTTCTTGCAATTGTCCAGACTCAGCAACCTCCTCAAGTCATGAACATAGACTTACTCATTCAACACTTGCTTGAGGAGAAAATTCCAAGAGCAATGTTTGCTCCCTCTGAGAATCCAATTATGGGATGGGGGTTTGACACAAATAGAAGAGCTCTTGTGATCTCTAGAGCTTAGGGTCAACTAGAAATCTTCAACTTCTCACACCTGAGTTTCTATGAGTGCATCAATCTGGTGAATCTTCTACTTGTCAACCCAAGCCACAACAGACAAGCTGAAAGATTAGCAGACCGGATTCAAGACAGGGTGCTAGAGGAATTCAAATTGAGTTCAAAATTATATAGACAGAGGCTAGCAGGTGAGATCTTTGGTCAACAGGATGTTGAGGGGGACCCTGATATTAACTTCAAAGGGAAAACCTTGATTGAAGGCCCAGAGGTTGAGCCTGTGAACCTTGTGATAGGATCTCCCTCTGCACCCAGTACCCTCAGTGAGGCACCAGCTGGTGAAGGTGTCTCACAACCTCTCTCTGACCAGAGCTTGAATGCTAAACTGAGCAATGAAAGCCAAAGTCCTCTCCACCCTGAGTCACCAAGGCCTGTGGTTGATAAAGGGAAAAGGAAATTAAATCCTAAGGAGTTAGAGGAGGAAAAGAGAGAGAGGAAGAGGAAGCTGAGGGGAGAAAGTTTAAGTAGGTCCCCAGGCTTCATGGAAGCTACAATCCGGGCTGCCCATAGGCCAAATACTCAAGAAGATGAGTTAAGGACAGCTAGGCTAAACTACCTGGGGACCAGGAACTACAATATAGATGAACTCATCTCTCTCCTTTTAGAAGAGTTAAATGAGCTGGCGAATACTAAGCTGTCAAATGAGAGGAGGGAGGCAGCGGATGCAGCATTGCTCCTCAAAATTAAAGAAGAAAGGAGACTGAAAAGACTCTACAAACATGCTCCTTTCCTCTCCCCAGTTCAAGAAAGTCCTGAGACAGAGACTGTGGCACAGGCACAACCTCAGGTAGATAGGAAAGCTGAAAGAATAAATATGATCAACTACTTGAGTGCCACAAGACTCTATCAGGTAGGTGCACTTCTTCCCTTATCCTTTGAGTATATAGAGTTTGAATATCTCAAGCAGCTAGAGGAAAAAGCCACAAAAGAAAGAAAAGTTGCTAAGAGAAAGCTAAGGGAAGAAGCTGCAAGGTTAAGGCCATCATCCACAAAAGCCAAAAGAAGTCTGAAGATAGACAAAGGATGATGATCTTCTTGAAGCTGTATGGATTCTCCGGAAGGAGGCTTGGTCCTATGTCTCTATCCACAATGGATGAGCATATAAGCGTGATCAAGCAGAAGATCAAAAGGGGAGAGCTTGTGGACTTACATTCTCCACCAAGTCCAACTCAACCTGAAGTTGGGGCAAAGGTTGAACCCAATGAGACAACACAACCGGAACCTAGAGCTGCATCTCAGCCAACTTCATATTCTGATCCATAGCAGGGTCCTCTTCTCTCTCCTTCTGAACCTATGAGAGAAGAGAACCCAACTAAGAGGGACACTACTAAAGAATCTGGTGCTGAAGACCAGTCCTCTCAGTTGAAAACATCAAAGAGGAGAAAAAGGATGGCCAGAAGAACCCCTACAAAGAAAAAGAAAACTAAGGCATCCACCTCTACACCTCAGGATGAGTCAGAACATCCTGAGGAAGTGCATGAAGAGGCTGCTCAACCAACTCCCATCAAAGTAGAGCCTCTTGTAGTTGGAAGACCTATCGTGTCCTGGAGTTTTGCTGACAATCCAGACAGATGGTATGTCACTAGAGATCAAGGAGGTCAGGATGTCTACTTTTAGCAAGACATGCTTGCCCTTCCTTTACATGATCTCTATAACATGAGAAGATTCTATGAAATTCTGAAGGATCCTAACCATATGATGAAGAGAGGTTTGCGGTTGATCCTAATGAGGACTATCAACATTTGAAGAATCTTTCTATTTTGGTAGCATCAGCCTAGGGGAGTTTGTAAAGATCTATCTGAAGATTATGAGGCTGATGCAACCAAAGATATTCTAACATGCACTAAGGAACAAGGATGAACTTGCTTCAAAAGCTTTACATTCTCTAAAGAAAGCTCTAAGTGTAAAGTATTCCAAAGCCAAAAGTTCAGAAGAAATTACTTCCGAAGCCAAAGACCAAGTTCTTCCGAAGGCAAAGATGAAGTCTTCCAAAGCTTCAAAGACAAAGTCTTCCAAAGTAACTTTGATGTGAAGACTGATTTCTTTGGAATACAGTGAAAAGATGCTTTCTCTGATCTACTTTTGATAAAGCTGACCAACTTTCTGCTGCAACTTTGATAACTCACCAACTTGTATGAGTTGGTGAAACTTCCATGCTTTAATGAATAGTAGATAAAGTCTTTGTCTTTAATTTTCTTCTTTTGTTCCTTTAGACTTTTTGTACTAGGAAAAGTCAGTAAGCTATGGCATGTCATAGTCACTTGTCAAAAAGCAATCTGCCTTTTGACTCTAGATTGATCTTGTTGTCTAGATTAGTCAATTCCAACTATCCCTCCAAGTATTGACGGTTGTAGGTTGTAGTATAAAAGAGTCTCAGGTCCTTGTATTTTATTAATGCTTTGAACACTTGTAATAGAACTTGAGATCAATATACAACATCCTTGAAAACTAATACTTGTGCTATTGTTCTAAGTTCTGTCTTATTGTTACTTGTGTTTCTTGTATCTTCAAAGTTTCATGCTCCCTATTTGAACTGTTAAGTGATCTGAGATCACTCCTCTTGTGAAACTAATTGTTGTTAACACCCTAACCAGTCCTGCACAAGGTAATTTCCGCAGTGGACTTTTGTTGATTAAATGAACCTGTTTGATTCAAGTCCGCTGTCGATACGAACAGGTGTGTTGTTGTGATGAATCAACATCCGTTGTGGATTCAATTTTGCTCGTCCGCTGTGAGCGGTTATGTGGACAGTGTGTTTGGTCTTGTCCGCTATGGACAAATTGTGTATGTCCGCTGTGGTTTATTCTGGTAACTGTCCGCTGTGTAACGTTTTGTTCAACGTCCGCTGTGGAACTTTCTTGTTGTCCGATGTATGGTGTTAACACATCTGCCGTGGATGTGTTTTCAGCAGTGTATGAACACTTAGACAAAATTCCTTAGACAAAATGGATGTTTGTTAGTTGTGAGATTTGTGCATCAGCTGTGGATGTAATACATCAGCTATGGAAACTTAACAATTTGTTTCTGATGAATCAGCTGTGGATACTTAACCAAAATTAATGATCTATGGTCTTTGTCAGCTGTGGGTTTTAGAACATCAGCTGTGGATGTATTTCTTTATCGGCTGTGAATACTTAAACAAATTGGATGTTTGTCAGCTGTGGACTTAGTGTATCAGCTGTGGACACTTGGTTGAAAAAATGATGAAGATTGTCAGCTGTGGAATTAGAACATCAGTGTAATTTGTGTATTTTTTGTAAACTTTGATTATGAATGAAATTTCAATTTTAAATACAAAACTTGTTGTATGTATGATTGTTGAATGAATCTTGAATGATTGTATGATGAACAAATGTATCAAAATCTATATCAAATCATAGATTTGGCTGATTTTCAGATTTCAAAGCAGTTTGACTCTGAAAAAGTCAAACTTTATGTTCTTGAATGACCAAACTTTTGATTCTTGGATTTCTGATGGAATTGGATAAAATCAAAGGTTATAATAGCTATAGATAAGTTATTCTAAGCTAAAAAACAATCAATTTCATATAATCATCACCTAAACTCGGATTTAGATGATGAACACATGAAGAACACAATGAAGAACAAAAACCTAGATCTGAGAATCAATGTTCAAAAATGAATGATTTGGACGCTGAAAATGATAAACAAACCTTAGATTTGATGTTTCTAAGCTAAAATCACTGTTAATTTCAGCTGAACAACATCAGATTCGTGATTTTTGATGATTTTCCTCAAGAACAGTGAACTTTTCTCAAGAACACAGTTTTCAAAAATCTTCAAATTTAAGAGTTGTGGTTGTTCAATTGATATGAAACTTTGCAGATGTGTTAGTTATCACAAACTAAAGCTATTAGAAGCTAAAATTCGATCAAACAACAACAAAATCAAAATTTCACGTTCATGAGCATTTGAAGACTTGAAGAACAAGTTTGCTTAAATCTTCAAATTAGTGACTCAAATGAACTTCAATTGATGTGAAAACTTACAGATCTTCACGAAATAAAAATTCTAAGCTAATGGTAGCTTGATTTCATCAAAAACAATAACAATTTGCATATCAAACTTGTGGTTCAAGTTTTTAAGAAAAATTTGAAGAACAAAGAGCCAAGGCTCTGATACCAATTGTGAAAACCATCGATTCTATTGGATTGATCGAATATTACAATCGTATTGTTGTCGTTTATCAGATCTGTGATGCGGAATCTCACAGACCTGTTGATGATTCAAAGTGAAGATCTAATGCAAGATTGAATGTATGATGATGAATGAATGATGAACAATTCAAGAACGCATATTCATAAAATATATTATTCATTCATATGTATGTTTGCTAGGAGATTACAAGGGAGTTTGTAAGAAAATTCTCTCTCACACACACTCAACCTTATGTTTCTCTCACTAGCCTAAATCTGTATGCTTCTTTAGAGAATGCTTGCTTAGTAATGATTAATTACAGTATAAATGATTACACTTAGTCAATTTATACTCTTTACAAAAATTAATAAAATTACATTTAAGTCCTAATGATTACACTAATATTGTTCTAAGCCTGATAAATTCTCTATTGCTGATGCCTGACTGCCGGATGGTAACGTCATTTGGGACGACCATACCGTGAACGCTCTAATTCATGGGGCAGAAACATAATAAAAATACTAGTTTTTTTCTTAGCAGGCTTTGAAGACATCACGTTGTGACACGTGTCTAAAGGAAAAAAATTAATGCTTCAAGAAAAAAGCAACTAAAACGACTTGCTGAAATCGTATAATGAAGGATGGATAACACCCCACATTACAAGGATGTAGTAGGCTGTAGGGATAGAATAGGAAACCTAACCAATTTCAACATTTTATAAACACAGTAACTTTTTAAACGTTCATAACTTTTTATAAGTTAATTTGTAAAACAATGAGTTTTATTTAAATTTCATTGAAACCAGGTGTTTTTAGGCGTGATGTTTTAGATCTTGGCACCAATGTTAACATGATGTTATGGATTTCTAATAATGTTCTTTTACCATCTGGGTATCGATTAGAATATAACGTTTTAGCTTTTCACTGGGTCAGAGTGTTAAGATTAATCATGGTTTGTTACATGTTTTTAATATGTCGTTTTAGTTTGGTTATAGTATTTTATACCTAAGCATTAGTTTCAACATGAAGTTTTAGCTTTTTAAGCATGCCTTTCTTGTTTGGTTATGTTCTACAACTTAGGTGTCAATTTCTACAAGGCTTTTTTAGGCGTTTACAATTTGCCGCTTAGTCATGTGTCACGTCCTACTACTTTCCTAGACTTCGTAATAAAACTAGTCATTCCTCTATGTATGTCCGTGTATCACTTTATGCCACATGTATGTCGTATATGTAGCTGTTGCAACATTTTGCAAAGGTTATTTGTAACTAAATTTTTGTTTTGATTTTTCTTTGACTCATTGCTACGGATGACATATAGTTTTTTTAGTATATTTTGTCCTTGTAAATTCATTCATCTATTTATTTTTTTTATAACAACTGCATATCTCAAAAAGGTTTAAACCTTATATAACTAATTACCCTAAATATTTAAAAAGCAAATGAAAGAAGCAAGGTATTTAGCTTGGTTTGTAGTTTGGCCACCATAGTTTGCTGGCTTTGCAATTTGGCCCCTCCTCAAAGGTATTCATACAGAGAAAAAGGGGAAGGAGAGAGAGATAAGAGGGACTCTCTTGTTGAAATCTGATAAACCAAAAATTGCAGAAATTGTTGAACATAATCCTTGCAAACACAATCCTTGAACCAATTAGATGCCTACCTTCTCCACACCTGCAAATCCTTACGAACACGATTCTTGAACCAACGAACGAAATGTAAATTGTCAAAGATAATATCTTGGATAGATCTCAGGAACGTGATGAACACTATCAGATTAAACCAATTGATCGCAACTATCAAATGTTTAATCGGATTCAGACTGAGATCCTGAGAATCGAAAATTTTGTTTTGCGAGAGAACCGTGCGAAGAAGATGAAAACCTGTCGGACCCAAAAAAGAACGAGCGACTGCTTTCTTGTGCGAACAAAAACAAACCGTCCGATTTCGACCAAGAAGAAACCGTTCGATGTCAACCAAGAAGAAATCGTTCGAATGTTTTTTCTTTATTTTTTTTTTTGTCCTCTTTGATCTGATCTATATCTGCACTTCTGTATATATGTGTTTAGATATATATTTCAAGATTGGGCTTAAAATTGGGCTTAGGTTTTAATTGGATATATAAGCCCATGTCAACATTAATAATAATTCCATCAAGCCCAATATATTTACACATATATACAATTAATTGTATCAGTGTAAAACGAGTCCACACTCCCGCGTCACTTAACTTGTTTAATCAGTAATACAATTTATCATATCAACCAGTTAATCCAATAACACTAAAATTATTGATAACCCTAAAATTATCAACATTCCTCCCCCATTTTAGTGATATCCATGACTAACTTAGTATCTCTCGGATAACACAAACTTATGCATAAATGAAAATATCCTGCGGATTGAATTTTCATCTTAGTATATTACATTCAAATATTAGAATATCAGGGTGTCACTATGGATTGAACCCTTACTATCCACATAAATAACTGAAGTGAATATACACACAAGTTTACAAATTCAAATTCTCACTTGACACAATATTTTACTAGCCTGTGTCCTAATCCTTCAAAGAATACATCGAAGCCAAGTCCAAGCTTCTTGAAGCGGCTAAACTTCATATTCTTATAGGTAGTTTCTTTTAATCTTGCACCTGCAAATGCAATTTGTCAAAGAACTATTAAGAAGATTAACTTCAACCTACTTTATCTTGCAGTCAGAACACAAACCTTGGGATGATGTATTGATATGTTCCAATTTCTTCATGACAAGCTTTCCACATTGAATTCAGCATCTAACATTGTATTAGATGGGAATTGGGTATCTTGACACAAGAAATTTAAATGGACTTTAAACCCATCCCTATGGCTGATGTTTTCACAAGTTCTCTCCCTAACCCTTTTGTTAGGTGATCAGCCAAATTAAATTTAGATTTTACAAATTCAACAGATATCAAACCATTCATGATTAATTCTCTAATCATGCTATGTCTAACACCTAAGTGTCTAGACTTCCCATTGTACACTTGACTATATGCTTTAGCTAAAGTAGCTGCACTATCACACCTGATAGAGATAGATGATATCGGTTTTGACCATAAAGGTATCTCAAAGATCAAATTTCTTAGCTATTCAGCTTCCTTACCAGCCGCAACTAAAGCAACAAATTCAGATTCCATAGTAGAATTAGTTATGCAAGTTTGTTTTTTTGATGCCCAGGAAATAGCACCACCATCAAGCAGGAATACCCACCCACTTGTCGAAGAATGATCTTCCACATTTGTTATCCAACTTGCATCGGAGTACCCTTCTAAAACTGAAGGAAAACCTGAATAACACAAACCATGATTTATGGTTCCTTTCAGGTATCTAAACAATCTATTCACAGCTTGCCAATGATGCGTGCTAGGATTACTGGTAAATCTACTCAGTTTTCCAACGGCATATGCTATATCAGGCCTTGTGCTTATCATAGCATACATCAAACATCCAATTGCTTTGGAATATTCCAACTCTGAAATAGAATCACCTTTATTAGGCATAAGCTTGATATTAGGATCTATAGGAGTACTAACCGGCGAACAATCAAAGTAATTGAATTTCTTCAATACTTTTTTAATGTAATGAGATTGAGTTATTGAAATTTCATTATTGTTTCGTTTTATCCTTATACCTAGGATAACTTCTGCCTCCCCCAGATCTTTCATATCAAAACTAGAAGACAAAAACTTCTTATTCTTATCTACCTGATCTTGGTCAGTACCAAAGATCAACATATCATCAACATACAGACAAATAATTACCCCTTTTCCAGATGAATTGAATTTACTATATACACACTTATCTGCTTGGTTTAAGATAAAGCCATTAGATAAGATAACCTTATCAAATTTTTGATGCCATTGTTTGGGAGCTTGTTTTAGACCATACAATGATTTAATTAGTTTACATACTTTATGTTCTTGTCCTGGTAATACAAAACCTTCAGGTTGTTTCATGTATACCTCTTCATCTAGTTCACCATTTAGAAACGCTGTTTTCACATCCATCTGATGAATTATCAGCTTATGAATTGAAGCTAAAGCAAGTAATAATCTTATGGTGGAAATTCTAGCAACTGGAGCATATGTATTGAAGAAATCAATTCCTTCCTTTTGTCTAAAGCCTTGGATAACCAATCTGGCCTTAAACTTGTCTATGCTACCATCAACTTTCATTTTCCTTTTAAATATCCACTTACAACCTAGAGGTTTACATCCAGGTGGTAAGTCAGTTAATTTCCACATATTATTATGCATAATAGAATCCATCTCATCTTGAATTGCTTCTTTCCAGAAAGGAACATCTCAAGATGCCATTGCTTCACTGTATGTTTTTGGATCCTCTTTGCTAGTAAAAAAATATTGATATTGATAGCTGATGTCACTCCTAGATCCTTCAACCAAACAAAGGTGAAAATCAGAACCAAAGGATTTAGCCTTTCTAGTTCTTGTACTTTTTCTTGGTTCATAAGGACTAGATGCACTGTTAGCATTAGACAATGCTTTAACCAAATCAACTGCTCTATTCTCAATAGGATCAAGAATCCTTGTTTGAGAATTATAGATGTTGTCCTTAGGCTTAGGCATAGAAGTGAATCTATCTTCATCAAAGATAGCATCCCTTGATTCAATAACGGTGTTTACAGACACAAAGTCATTGGGTTCTATAACATAGAACCTATAGGCCTTTGAGTTTTCAGCATATCCAATAAATATACAGTCTATTCCTTTCTCACCTAAGTTCTTTCGTTTAGGTTCAGTAAGGCGAACTACTGCTCTACAGCCCCAGACTTTTAAATAGTTTAAATTAGGAGGCTTCCTTTTCCATAATTCATAAGGAGTTGTCTTGTTTCGTTTATTGGGAGTTCTATTCAATAAATAGCAAGCTGTTAGCATTGCTTCTCCCCAAAATCCATCACTCAGACCAGAGTATGATAACAAGGAACTAACCATTTCCTTTAAGGTTCTATTTTACCTTTCCGCAACACCATTCTGTTGTGGTGTATAAGGGGCCGTTGTTTGATATATTATTCCAGTGGACTGAAAGAATACTGGATTATAATACTCCCCTCCCCGGTCAGTTCGAAGAGTTTTAATTAGATTGCCATGAAACAATTCAACTTCTTGTTTATAGACCTTAAATTTGTCAAGAGCTTTATCTTTAGTATTAACCAGATATACATAACAGTATCGTGTTGCATCGTCTATGTAGGTGACTACATACTTTTTATTACCAAGCGAAGGTGTGCTATGAAAATCACATAAATCAGAATGAATAAGTTCTAATACCTTAGATTCTCTCTTAACATCCTTAAATGGTTTTCTAGTAATCTTGGTTAATTTACAAGTGTGGCAATTATTATCATGCATGTCAAAAGCAGGTATCAAACTCATTTTTGACATATCTTTCATTCTAAAGAAATTAACATGACCTAGTCTAGCATGCCATAATTTAGATACATAATCTACTTTACTAGATGATGAAGAAACAACACATGTAGATTCATTAGCAAATGGAACCTGAATATTAAGTTTAAACATGCCATTGGATAAATACCCAAATCCAACAAAGGTTCCATTTTTAGATAAGATAAACTTATCTGACTCGATGACCTGTTTATAACCACAATTGTTCAACATAATCCCAGACAAGAGATTCTTTCGAATCCCCGGTACATACAATACATTATACAGTATTAATTGTTTTCCAGAATTAAATACAAGTTTGACATTTCCAATTCCTTTGATAGGCTCAGTTGCCACATTTTCCATTCTCAAAACAGATCCATCTTCAACTGTTTTGAGATCCTCGATCCACCTTAGATCCTTACACACGTGACTTGTAGCACCTGAGTCCACCCACCATGCAGTTTCATCATCCTGGACATAGAATGATTCAGAAATCAAGGAAACATAATTCTTAGTAGAATTAAAAACTGAGACAGGACACAAACCTGGTTTCCCACTTGGGTCTTTTAACCCGCTTGGACCGGCAACATTAGCCTTACTTCCACCTGATATTTTCACATGATAGTCCTTTTTGAAATGCCCTGGTTTGCCACATCTCCAACAAGCAGGTTTTGCCTTCTTATTGGGATGTTTGTTATCAGCACTAAACTTGCGTTTATTACCCATTGGCTTGTTGAACCTCTTGAATTTCCCATCATCTTCAACATTATTAACCGAGGACGATGCCGGGTTTTTACCCTTGGTTTTATCCAACTCTTGAGCCCGAAGAGATTCCTCAATACGGATATGACTACCCAATTGAACCAGAGTCAAATCTTCCTTTTGATGTTTTAGAGTATGTTTAAAATCCTTCCACAAAGGTGGAAATTTATCGATTATACTCGACACAGAGATTGACTCATCCATATGCATATCATGTTGTGCATATTGACCCAAGATATGAAGCAGTTCATTATATTGTTCCATTACTGGCCTAGAATCTATCATTTTGTAATTATTGAAATTACTTACTAGGAATTTCTTGCTTGACGCATCCTCGGCCATGTATTTTGCTTCGAGAGAATCCCAGAGGTCCTTTGCAGATTCTGCATTTTGATATACATCGAATAGTGAATCCGTCATTCCATTGAGTATGTGGCCTCTGCAGATGTAGTCATCATTTTCCCACTTCAGTCTTCTTCGTTGTTGATCCAAAGTTTCATCTTCCGCTACGTCTGGCATTGGCGTAGAAAGTACATACGCAACCTTGGCCCTCAAACTTTTCCAGTTTTGCAAATTTACTAGACATGTCCCGAACCGATTCTCCACTTCCCATGTTAAATCAGATTGCTTTGAAGTTTAAATCCCAACACGAATCAAATAAAGTTCTAATCGTTGTCTTTTCCGACACACAACCGAGTCAAGCGATTGTCAAGCAGCAAGTTGATTGCAATCGAGTAATTGAATCCCAATCGACCCCAAATTTCAGATTATAACCGACCCAAATTTCAGATTATAAACAATCCAAATTTCAGATTATAAACAAATCAATTGGTTTAATCTTTGTTGAAATCTGATAAACCAAAAATTGCAGAAATTGTTGAACATAATCCTTGCAAACACAATCCTTGAACCAATTAGATGCCTACCTTCTCCACACCTGCAAATCCTTACGAACATGATCCTTGAACCAACGAACGAAAAGTAAATTGACAAAGATAATATCTTGGATAGATCTCAGAAACGTGATGAACACTATCAGATTAAACCAAATGATCGCAACTATCAAATGTTTAATCGGATTCAGACTGAGATCTTGAGAATCGAAAATTTTGTTTTGCGAGAGAACCATGCGAAGAAGATGAAAACCTGTCAGACCCAAAAAAGAACGAGCGACTGCTTTCTTGTGCGAACAAAAACAAACCGTCCGATTTCGACCAAGAAGAAACCGTTCGATGTCAACCAAGAAGAAATCGTTCGAATGTTTTTTCTTTCTTTTTTTTTTTTTGTCCTCTTTGATCTGATCTATATCTGCACTTCTGTATATATGTGTTTAGATATATATTTCAAGATTGGGTTTAAAATGGGGCTTAGGTTTTAATTGGATATATAAGCTCATGTCAACATTATTAATAATTCCATCAAGCCCAATATATTTATACATATATACAATTAATTGTATCAGTGTAAAACGAGTCCGCACTCCCGCGTCACCTAACTTGTTTAATCACTAATACAATTTATCAGATCAACAAGTTAATCCAATAACACTAAAATTATTGATAACACTAAAATTATCAACATCTCTGGTGCATTGGCTCGATTGCCACTTTTGGTGTGTCGCTGGTACCGAAATATAAATCAGTTTTTCGACGCGTAACGCGCATCATGGAAAAAACTCTAGTTAATTAAAAGTTACAAGTGATGAGTACTTTTGCCCAACTGCAAAAACCTGTGGAATCACATTATTTGCTACAATGATTTCCCCATCAACAGAGGTGAGCCTGAAAGAAAATTGAGGTTGAAAAGATGGATCAACGTCTCTTTTCCAAACAGCACCCCATATGTTATCCATGTCTACAAAATTTTCAGTACCATCTGCTGCTATCTCCACAGATCGAAAACTGCCATCCCCATCTGCATATTCTAGTGCTACAGCAAACCAATACAGGTTACATTTGTCGCTAACTCTAAATGCAATCTTCTGACCTCCATAGTTGCACGATACCCTACACACAGCTTGTTAGTTCATCGATCACAATGTTATATTTTCTACCACAAGTCATTTGAGCACATATAGACTCACCTTTTGTAGTTGACCGTTACCTGGCCAAGTTGTCGTAGATTGTGATCTTGGCCAGGTTGCGCCATGGAACCAAAAGCAAAGCCACTTAAATCAAAGTGAAATGGTACATCGTTACATGCCCCAGGACAGTCATCACTAATCGTCACTGTAATTGGTTTACCTGAGCAGTATGGAGGTTGGCTACAGTATATCTGCGTATGTAAACTTTTTTATTACATGTTTTATTATGTGGTTACAAAAAACAAATTTGAGACGACTAGTGTGTGGCATGTGCATGCCTGGAAACAATGTCCACATCCTTTTCCTTTCAAAAATATATTCGCATTTCCAGCTGCTATCATCGATGACAATGGAGGATCTCTCACATCGTCCTCCCATCCGCATGCTCCTCCTGCTTGTAATCACGAAACCAAAATCAACAAACTATGAAGTCAAATGAAAATGAGTCGCAAAAGAAATAGCATGAATGAATACGACAATGTTAATCGTTCATTACCACTTCCCGCTCCTGTTTCATCCCCATACCATGTTGCCAAAGCGGATGAGAAACCTTTATGTCCAAAAGTGCTATTGTTAACTAGGACAACACATAAACAAGAGGAGACATTCAGTAAAAGAATGAAAACGGGAAGAAAAGGAGTCGAAACCATTGTATTTAACAATCTGTTATCGGTGAAATGAAATTTATGAGGAGTTTGAACCAATCTTTCCACCAATTTATAGCACCTTAGGTTATGTGTATCTTATAACATGTATTTAATTGTGTAAATATAAAACATAATAATGCATGATGATTTGTATTTGTGCAAGTAATGTACACACATTAATACATACATGGAACTAACAAAGACTAAGTTAAAAATTTCTTTAACTCATGTACTTGTTTTAGAGTTAACATTCTTGCGAGATTCTACTTATTGTTATTTTCCATGTGCTCTCCAATAAAATAAAGACTAAGTGTAAATTTATTTTTATAACCAATTTAATATAATGTGACGCTACTTATTACATAAGAACTAACAAATTATTTTAAAACATCTAACTATTTGAAGTTGTAATGACTTGCATGCAACCGTTACATATTTAAAATAGAAACAAGCTATATAATATAAACTAATTATTGAATATTTACCATTAATACCTTTAGCATATATTTTTAAAACATACAGTAGCATACGATATGCGTATTATCTCAAAATCATTAATGAATGTCATAAGTGAAGTTTTCTAGACTATTGGTTTTATTTTTATACAATAACCAAAAAGTAAATAAATGTAAAATTATATAATAGTAAATATAACAATTATAAATATATTAGTATAGATCAAAATTGGCATGTAACTACAAAATTTTCGACCAATAGTGGCGACTAAAGTTGCCGTTAATACCTGTCGTAATCGCCGCTAATACATTTAGTGGCGACAGGTTGCCGCTAATAAGTCGCCGCTAATAAGTCACCGCTATTAATTTGTCGCTAATGACTAAATTATCGCTGCTATTGATGTCGCCGCTAATAACGTTAATAACGGCTACAGTGTCGACGCAATTTGTATGAATTTAAAAATTATTTGGGAGACTAATAGCGGCTAATGGTGAATTTTTTTGAATACATTTTAAAAAATTTTTAATTACCAGTTTTTCAACCAATTCATATACCTATAAAAATAAATCCAGATTTTCCAATAACACAAAACGCAATAATGTTCATAAACGATATAAATTTTTACACGTACATAAACAATATTAAGTAATCTAGTAACTAAACATAAAACTTAAACATAAGTAGGTTAACCCTAAACTACTTAAAAACAAACTTAACCTGGTGATCAAATACGCTATTCATCTCCCTCGTCAGAATTATCTTCTTCGCCTTGATTTGGAGCCTTTTGCGAAGAAATAATCTATGTAACTTGTGACACAAAATTCGGATTTTGAAACAGACTTGAAATTTGATCCTACTAAACAAATTATAAATTGTTTTATTTTAGCAAAGTATATATTATTATGTAAAACATTCAACTTTAAGTATATTAAGTGTCAAAATGAACATTTTAAACTAAGAACTAGATGATTTAAGTGTACTTTAGTTAAACGGAATAAAATAAACCAATCCACTTAATATACTTAGAAACATACTAAAATTATGTCATTTGCACCCATTTTGACCCGTTTTGACTCATGTAATCTAAAACTTAGATAATCTAAGTCTATTTTAGCGATAAAGGGTCAAAATAACCTAAACACACTATGATACACTTAACACATCCAACTTTAAGTCATTTTGACCCGTTTAAACTCAAACTATGTCGTTTGCACCCATTTAGACCCGTTTTGACCCATGTAATCTAAAAATTACTTGTGTAAATGATTGAGGTGTTTATTTCCGATCATGAACAAAAGAAGTCGACCCTGCAGATGATTATGGTTTATGCCCAATCCCTCTTATATATCCACGCCGTTGTCCCAACACCGACTCAAAAACATCAACTTCATTCAACATTGACGAACCACTTTCTTCATTTTGGGATTGACTTAGCTCATTAAATCGTTCATTTAATTGGTTTTGTATTAATTAACAAAAATATATTAACATATTTATACATACATACATATATATGTATACACATTTGAAAATTATACTTTTTAGAAATACTTACATATTGTTGCTCTGCTACCTTGCTATCAAAGGTCCCATCTTTACCGGTATGAGAATCATGAAACGTCTCAAGTTTATACTTATCCTGTTTAACATTAAAAAGCATACTATATATTGTAAAAAATACTTATATATAATACATAACGATATAAATTTAAAGCTACCTTCTTGTAACAATAACTACTATATGAAGCAGTCCTCCCTCGGTTTGTGTATTTTTGTTGTTGACAATTTATTTTGTTTGAATTTGACGAATTTCTATATGCGTCACTCATGAAATAGTCAAAGGTTTTTCTCCAATTTTTATGATTCATGCCTATTAGAGGGTTGACCCTTGATTGTTCTACATTTTCGTATACTCCAACACGGTCAAAGTGTTGTTTTGCCACATTTTTCCGGTCTCCGAATCGCTTTAGAAAGATCGAATGAATGCCACCCTATTTGGGCGCATTCAAGATCTCGTTCAATATCATTAAATTTAAAGCCTTGCTAAATTTAAGTTAAACAAAAAAAAGTTAGTTAAGTGAAAACAAATAACAAACATGTAACTTATAAAAAGTTACCGCCATATGCTCTTCCAAGGCATTCTTCTGAGCGTCGAAAAGATCTTCATAAGAGTGTACATTAAATGGAAAATTAGCCTCCATCTATATCCCCACCACATGAACAAACATATCATTAAGTTCACCGATGGGGGTATACGTGGCAGCTCTATCAAAAGGGAGAGATATAGGTCCTCCCTTTTTGGCCGGCTCCTGCTGTAGTTTTTTGTTTTTCGGCTTCCCTCTTGTTTTTCCAGAAGGCGTACCTGCAATTATAATAAAGTTTATTAGTTTAAATATATATTAATAATAATTAAATAAACATAGTACATAAATAAATTATAATAACAATTACCATGCAACGCGTGACTTCTAGGACCACCAAATGAAGGAAGTGGTGGATCCCCCGCGCCATCACCTCCATGACTCATGACATCAGCCATGAGGTATACCAAAACAATTCACAGTGATATCATGTCTTGAAAAATTATAAGATTTAGAACACAATATTAAAATTAGAAGAAAGTTTTCTATTGCAACATGAAATACAAACAAAGTTTCATATATAAATACATATACAAATCGTAACAAGTCTTTCAATCAGTGTCACCCTCATATACTTTAGTGTCTTGTCAGACCTTCCGTGTCATAATCAAAATCTTCCTCATCATAATCAGCCTCGTCCTCAGACACATCATCAACGGTAACAGTTGGCGGATTAACTTCGGTTGCAGTCTCGCCTTCGGTGACATAAGTAGGCATGTTATGAAAGTATTGGGTGTAGTCAATGAAAAGTATACTATTATATGAAGAGTGGTTGTGAACGACGTCAAGATCTTCTATCAAGTCATTACCAACATTTTGAATGTTCTCCATGAGGCTTTCATTGGATGTAGGTCGATCCCAAATTCATCGATGATTTACATTCTCGACGACCCACCGGTGATTATTGTTTTGATTTCTTCGAGAAGGTTCTCGGATGTAGAACACTTGTTTAGCTTGGAAGGCAAATATGAGTTGATCGTCTTTGTCCCATTCACGTTCTGTGTTGATACTAATGATATTATTGTCTTATGAAACACCCTTTCAAGTATCAAACCATTTGCAATGAAATAGGACTATTGAATACCCATTTGCATACATAACTCAATAATCACTTCAACTTGCTCATAATATTTCTCACCATTCTCTCCTTCTACTAAAACTCTAGAGTTTTGCGCTGTGCGTTGCCCATCACGATCAATTACCATAAACCCAACAACGTTGACTATGCAAACAGTGTAACTATAGACATTTACATCTGCACCTATTGAAAGAGCATACAACTACGGGTGAAATTTTTGAGAATTTTGTATTTTTATCGAATAAACCTAAGAAAATAGAAAAATATTGTGTCTTATGTATGAATTACCTAACTCATATATAGTAACACATGTTATATATGGATTACTTTCTTGAAAAACCATGTTGGAAATCTGGTTTTACTATCCTCATGTGGGCATTCAGATTTAAATTCACTACATTATTGATAAAAATATAGAATAAGTGAGAAATGAAATATATAAAACTAATAATGAAAAGTTAAATTCATGTACTCTCTGACTTCTTGACACCTATCAAGGACAAAGCATTCTAACTTAAGCTTTTCACTTGGAAAAAGATATTTCATCTTTGTTGTGCTAGCCGGACGCCATTTAGACGTGCAGAACCGTTGAAGGGTGGTCAATGCAATAGTTTCATAAGGTGGAGAGATTTAAAACACTTAGCAGATCAAATAGAGAATCGTTTATGATGAAACATTGAGCACAAGTAACAAGAACAATAAACAAGAACACTCAAATATGTTTTTCAAGAATGATGTATATTGCTTTCAAGTTCTTACAAATGTTACAAAGCTTATTTTAGAATACAAGTACTTGAGACACTTTATACTACATCCTATAGCCGACCATACTTTGAAGGCCAGCTGGAAACACTAATCTAGACAACAAGATCAATGTAGAGTCAAAATGCAGATTACCTTTTGGCTAGTGACTATGACATACCACAGCTCATATCATAATATATTACAAAAAGAATAAAAATACATAGTTGGAAAGTTACAGACAAATGACCTTAATGTACAATTAATAAAAGCATGGACTTTTCACCAACTTATATCAGTTGGTGAGTCATCAGAAGTGGCAGTAGAAACTGGTTTAGCTTTTGTTAAAAGGTGATTCAGAAAAAGTATGTCATCTCTGTCTTCGGAAGATATCAGTCTTTGGCTTCAGAAGACTTTGTCCTTGAAGCTTCGGAAGACTTCATTTTTTGGCTTCGGAAGATATGGTCTTTTGGCTTTGGAAGATTTGATACTTAGCATAATTCACTTAGTTATATCAAATCTTCCGAAGTAACTTCCTTGTACTTCACATGTGCATGTTGAGAGCTCTTTGGTTGATCTTTGGTTGCATCAGCCTTTAAGTGTATTCCTTATAAACTCCCCCTAGGCTAATGCTACCAAAACTGAAGAGACCTTTGAGTCTTTATCTTCATCTATTGGCAGTCTTTATTAGAATCAAGATGATTCCCTTTATCATTAGTTGGTCAGGATTCCTTAGACTCTCAAAGTATCTCCCCATGTCATAGAGATCATGTAGAGGGAGGTCAAGTATGTTTTTCCAGAGGTATATGTCTTGACCCCTTTGATCTCTAGTGACATACCATCTATCTGGTTTAGTGGCAAACATCCAAGATACGATGGGTCTATCAGCAGCAAGAGGCTCTACTTGAATAGGAGTTGGATGAGCAACCTCTTCTTGATCACCCTCAGGATGTTTTGACCTATCCTGAGGTGCCAAGGTGGATGCCTTGGACTTTTTCTTCTTCTTCTTCTTCTTCTTCTTCTTCTTCTTCTTCTTCTTCTTCTTCTTCTTCTTCTTCTTCTTCTTCTTCTCCTACTTCTTCTTCTTCTTCTTCTTTTTCTTCTGGCCATCCTTCCTCTTTTTGTATTTTAACTGAGGAGACTGGCCTGTAGTACTAGATTGTTTTTGTTTGTCTTCCTCAGTTGGGTCCTTGTCCTTCACAGGTTCAGAAGAAGAAGGATCATGACCCACCCTGTTATGGATCAGAAGATGAAGTTGGCTATGATGCAGCACTAGGTCTAGGTTGTGTTGTCTCATGGGGTTCAACCTTGACTTCAGCTTCAGGTGCAGCCTGACTTGGTGGAGAATGCAAGTCAACCAGCTCACCCTTTTTAATCTTTTGCTTGATCATTCTAATGTGCTCATCCATAGTGGATAGAGACATTGGACCAAGTCTCCTTCTAGAGAATCCATATAGCTTCAGAACTAGCTCACCATCTTCTGTCTATTAATAGATCTTTTTCAAATTTGCTCTGATGGTGGCTTTTAACCTTGCAGCCTCTTCCCTCATCTTTCTCTTTGCAGACTTTTGCTCTTTTTTCAGTTGTTGCTCAAGCTGTTTGAGGTATTCGAATTCAATGTAGTCAAATGGTAAGGGAAGAAGGTCTGCTGCCTGATAGAGACTTATGGCACTCAGGTAGGTTATCATGTTTTGCGTGTCTTGTTCCCTACCTACCTGAGTTTATTGCTTAGTAGCCACAATCTTTTCTTCAGGACTTTCTTGAACTGTGGAGAGGGTAAGATCTTTGTAGAGTTTCTTTCTCCTTCTTTCTTCCTTGATCTTGAGATGCATTTCTACAGTATCAGCTTCCTTCCTCTCCTTCTACACTTCCATGTTAGCCAGTTCATCTAATTCCTCTAATGGGAGAGAGATGAGTTCATTAATGTTGTAGTTCCTAGACCCTAGATAGTTCAATCTGGCTGCCCTTAACTCATCATCTTGAGTGCTTGGCCTGGGGGTAGCCCTGATTGCAGCTTCCATGAAGCCAGGGGTCCTACTTGAACTCTCTCCCTTTGCCTTCCTCTTCCTCTCTCTCTTATCCCCCTTAATCTCCTCAAAGGTCATCTTCCTATTTCCTTTGTCACTTACAGGCTTGGGTGACTCAGGGTAGAGAGAGCATTAACATTCATTGATTGGTGTTGCACTTGAGCTCTGGCCAGAGAGAGGCTATAAGACACCTTCACTAGCTGGTGCCTCACTAAGGGTAGCGGGTGCTAAAGCAGCTCCTGTCTCAAAGTTCACAAGCTTAACTACTAGGCTTTCAGCCAAGGTTTCCCCTTCGAAGCTAATTTTGGGATCCATCTCAACATCTAGTTTTCCAACAGTCTTGCCCGCTAGCCTTTGTCTATATAATCTGGTCTCAGCTTGAACTCTTCAAGCTCCTTTCGTTGAATCCTATCAGCTAACCTTGTAGCTTGCCAGTTTTGACTTGGGTTGGCAAGTGGGAGGTCAACTAGATAGGTGCTCTCATAGTATCTTAGGTTGTAAAAGTTGAAGATCACTTGTTGACCCTAAGACCTAAAGATTACCAGGGCTCTCTGCAGGATCGATGTTTGTCCCACAACACAAGATAATCACACAAACTCACTTAATGCCACTTGGGTTGATGAAGCAGAGTCTTAATCAAGTTCACAAGTAATATAATAAATTCAAACAGAAAACATAAAACACATATGTGGTTTTCAAGATACTTCTATATATTATTTCCCAACTCAATATTACAAGACTCTTACAAGCATAGTTACTAAGTTACATGAAGAAACTATATATACTACTATCTACAGTCGGTTATACTTGGAAAACTAGCTGGAACTTACAACTAGACAAATACTACATTGTTTAGAAGTAAGGTTTCAATGATAAAATAATAATATCTTAGATTTGGTAGTCATGACATGTCCATGACTTACCTTTTGACACCAACTAAAAGTGGCAACTGTACTAAGCTAGGAATGGTTGAACAGTGGATTAAAGTAAGGTCAATTACATGGGCATGGGAAAATACCATGCAGTCTATCAGAGTGGCAGCGGGTTGTCAGACAGACCATACTTATGTCCACTAGTTCATATATAGTTCTTTCGAAGCTAAATGGTTTCCGAAGAATAAATTCTTCCAAGGCCATTTATACTTCGGAAAAATCAGCTTCTTCCGAGTCTCTACAAGTCTTCAAGACTTTATTCTTTGGAAGACTTTGTCTTTTGAATCTTCTAAGTTGTATACTTCGAAAGAATAAGAACTTAGTCTCAGAAGACTTAGTTCTTCCTTCAGAAGTTCTTCATACTTGAGCTTCGAAAGATCAGCTTGTTCCTCCGGAAGACCATTTGTTTAGCACAACAAAATATATCTAAGTGTGGTTTTGGTTGCACCAGCCTCAGTAGATCCAACAGTACTCCCCCTAGGCTGATGCTACCAAAACTTCACTTGTTTCTTCTCCCCAAAGTCTTCAGCACCAGGGAGATAATGTATTTGTTTATCTTTGAGTTCCTTCTTGATGTAGTGGAAAGGATGTTATACAAGTCATCTGTGGATAGTAGATTTAGTTGGTCACTTTGGATGACATGTCTCCTCTATTGTGTCCCTTAAAAAGAGTTAGTTGGTGAGAACCATAGTCATATTCCCATCTGACTATAGGTTCTGAAGTTTGTCCTTTAACCATGTATAGGAATGTTCTTCCTTTGATGGTTGCTCTTTCCACTTCAGCCTGTGCTTTTAGTTTTATTTCGTTGACATGAATGCTACTCAAATGATTTCTTATATGAGTAGCAATCTGAGAGCTGGAGGGATTGGAGAATGGTCTCTCTACTAACTCAGCAATATCAAATCTTCCTGAGTGTAGTAGAGTGGATGTGTCAAGTCTGGTTACTTGACCATTCTCCTTTTGAATTATGAAGCTTTGAGTAGATTCATCGAACCTCCACTGGACAATTGAGCTTCTGGGAGCGAAGGGGCTAGTTGGCAACATATTCCTTTTCCTGGTGTCTAGCAGAGTCACCAATCTTCTCCTTAACTTCTTCTTCTTTTCTTCAAGAGTATCATTGTTGATGGCTAGAAGTCGGAGAGCTTGGTTCAAAGTTGCTCTAGGCAGATCAAGGAATGCATATCTTGTGAGGGAACATGAAGAGCCATCAATGTATTTTAGTTTAATTGACTCTTCCTCATAAGAGATGTTGCTCAAGGTTATGCAGTTAATGAGCTTCCTTTTGATCTCCTTAAATTCTTCTAAGGATAGGGGCTTGGAAGGTTCAGAAGATGGTTTGGGTTGAGATTGGGTTCTGGGTTGTGTTTTGGGTTTATGGACAGGTGCAGGTGGAGGTTGTTTAGAGATAGGGGATGAAGGTGTTGGAATGGCTAATGGTGTGGGTTTGGGAGTTGAGGGTTCAAAGGTTGGTTCTGTTTTGAAAGGGAAGGGTGAAGGTATGGGAAGTGGCTTTGTTGGCTGTGGTTTGGGTTTGGGTTCTATTTTCTGAGTGCTTTGTTTCCAAGGCATCTCCTACCTTCTTCCTAAGCGATTGTCAACCTTTATGTCACTAACATGTCGCTATAGGGTCATCTCTGACATGGGCCTCACTTGCCTGTTAGCGAAGCCATAGGCTTTAAGGTAGGCTTTCATCCATTCCTTATCTCCCTCCTTCTTAGTAGAAGCAAGTATAGCCTCTTCTTCTTACTTCTTCTCCCTTAGCCTTTCCCTTGTAGCCTTCTTTCTTTCTTTGTTGATCTCCTTAGTTTCTTTGTAGAATAGATATATGATCATATCATGATCATGAGGGGCCAACTCCTCCTTTGTATAGCCTCTCTTGCAAAGAAAGGCTATCTTTTCGTTCCTATCCTCATCCTTTGCTTCCTCCTCCCTTTTTCTTTTCTCCTCCTCTTTGGCTAACCTTGCTACCTCTTCTCTTTCTTTTTGCAGCAAGGTTTCCTTAGCAAGCTTCACAAGCTCATCAAGTGGAAAAAAAAGCATTTGTTCATCTTCTACTCCTAGGCCGATGAGCCTGTCAATGATCTCCATCCTCTTTTGATTATTGATACTTTCACGAGATGCTGATGCTGCTTTGGTGCTTGGTGCAAGCAACTTCTCACTATCAACTCTTCCTTTCTTTCTTAGCTTTTCCAACC
This sequence comes from Flaveria sonorensis, assembly GCA_025506505.1. NCBI lineage: Eukaryota > Viridiplantae > Streptophyta > Magnoliopsida > Asterales > Asteraceae > Flaveria > Flaveria sonorensis. Next base: position 36,437,062 of record CM046424.1, read on the forward strand.
TTTCCTCCTCTAGAAGTTCTTCAGTAGTGAGCTTTCTCTTCCCTTTAGATCACATGAAGATTCATCCTTTGGAGATTTTGGTTTTGAGGATTCAGGTTGGGGTCGTGGAGATTGAGCTTGTGGTACTGGCTTGAGAGGGGTTGTAAGAAAGTCCTCATTGTTGACTTTAGAAGCAAGATTAAGAATAGCTTTTGTAACCAGCAGTTCATCAGACGCAGAGGACAACTCTATGATTCCTTTTGCAGCTTGGACTTCAGCTTCGAAAGTAATTTCTAGAGCTTTGTAAGTGAATAGAAGTGTTTCTGAAGCTTGAGCTTCCACTTTGAAAGTTGTTCTCACAGCCTCGAAAGTAACAGGAACTACACTATTTGTCCCTCTTGAGTCAGTTGCTGGGCCATCAGTCTATGTATCCCCTTCGAAGTCAATCTTCGGTTCAACAGAGAACTTAGGTTGACCAACTTCATGGAGGTACCAGTAAAACATGAGCAAATTGAAGTTTATCCTAGTCCAACTCACAATTGATAATGTGCTGAATGAACCGAGGATATATATAGAATGGAACCCTAGTAAGATTGCTACTCAAATTATTTAGCAGAAACCTTGAGTAGTTGAATACGAGGCCTTATACCAACCCATGGACTAAGCAACCTAGATCATAGGGAATTTGATCCCATCCCCCTGATTTGTTGGATAGGCTATGCAAGACAATGTGAAGCAGGAACTTCCAGTTGTAGGAGAAGTTGAACTTGTAGATTGTAGATATGCTCACATCTCAGCCATATAGTTTGAGTAGATGGTGGGGTTAACAGTAAGGGCATTAAAGTATGTTGATTGAGAAAGAAATTGGACAATAGGGACTTGGTTGTGTTGGGGATTCAAGGCCATTGTTCAGATGGAAACTGTTTGATTAAAGCGAGAAAATGGCAAAGCAGGATGAAGAAGATGAATAGTGAAATCTTGGGGTTTCGATGAATGGTAAAGAAAAGTAAGAAAGAGAAGCAGCCGGTAATTTTATATGGCGAGAAAAATCCACTGGATAAGGTGAAGCGATAGATGAAAATATGGTTTTAGATCCAAGTGGATATTGGAGGCAAATGATATGATGAAAGAGATTTAAAATTCCAGCTAATTACTGTTTTTCCGACAATATTTCTACAGTAAAATTATGTGGGGACCAAAGATTTCCGTTGCACCGTAAAATTTCTTCCTAGAGTTAAAATTCTTCAGAAGACAAATGAGTTTGTTTCCAAAGATTTTCTTCCGAAGGCTGAAATTGGTTTACAACCAGATTTGCTTCCGAGAACAATAAATGCTTCTGATAATTAAAGTTAATAAGCTTCGAAAAACATTTTGACTGATAGTCAAAATTTCGTCTGAAGCCAAAAACTCTTCGGTAGAAAATATTCTTGACTTAATTTTACTCTTTGGAAGAGTTATGTAAAACTCTTCCTAGGGTAAAATTCTTTTAGAAAGATTTCTTACTTAGAAATTTTTTTACAATTTTCAAAAACTTTCTGGCAACGGGGCTTAGATTGTATTTAGACAACATAGACAAGACACATTTTAAAAGGTTTTCAAAAGAGAAAGACTAGTCAATGTTAATCATCCCAATAGCTATGATTAAATATTTAAATCTTTGTACATCAAAGGCTTTTGTAAACAAGTCAGCATATTGATCATTTGTATTGACTTTGACTAGCTTGATTAGATTTTTCTCATGAATATCTCGAATGAAATGATTTGATGTCAATATGTTTTGTCTTGGAGTACTTGACTGGATTTTCTATGATAGAAATGGCACTCTTATTGTCTTTGTGGATAGGAGTCTCCATGAAGTTGAAACCATAATCTAGCATTTGATTCTGAATCCAAAGCAGTTGAGCATAGCAGCTTGAAGCAACAATATACTCAGCTTCAGCAGTTTATGTGGACACACATGATTGCTTCTTACATTGCCAAGAGATAATACTACCACCAAGAAATTGACATCCTCCTGATGTTGATTTCTTGTTGATATTGCAGCCACCATAATCATTGTCATTGTAACCATAAAGGTTTAAATCCCTATTCTTAGGATACCAAAGACCCAATTTAGGAGCTCCTTTGAGGTATCTAAGAATTCTTTTGGCAGTAATTAGGTGAGACACCTTTGGAGAAGCCTGATATCTTGCATAGATGCATGTTGCAAACATGATATTAGGTCTACTTGTAGTGAGATACATCAAAGATCCAATAATTGCCCTGTACTGATGCTAATCAGTATCCTCCCCTTCAGAATCAGGACTAAGATTATGATTCTTGGGTATAGGTGTCTTGGCTGGCTTACAATCTGTCATCTCAAATCTCTCTAAGATATCTTTGACATACTTAGATTGATTGATGAAGAACCATTCTTCCATCTGCTTCACCTGAATTCCTAAGAAGAAATCTATCTTTCTCATGGAACTAATTTTAAACTTCTTCCTCATGATGCTTTCAAAGTCTTTGCACATTTGGTCATTTGAGGAATCAAATATAATGTCATCAACATAGACTTGTACAAGCAACATATCCTTCCCAGACTTCTTTATGAATAAGATTTTGTCTATTTTGCCTCTGGTATAGCCATTTTTGAGAAGGAACCGAGATAGTGTGTAAGGCCCCGTTCCCGGGAACCCCACAGTTAGTCAATCACAACCTCATTTATATCAAAACATATTAAGATTTATTAAGTAAATAAAATATTGCAGTGGAATAATTCATCAAAAACCATTTCATGCTTTAATATATACATTTGCCAAGTAATACATCCTCGTTTAAAAGATTACAAAATATCACTTAGTTGTATTACAAAACAACATCATTATTATTGCATGAGATGGATGCCAGTCTTGCCCGCCAAGTAGTTTCACCCCCGTGCCATCCTCAGCAACAAGCTACCTGCCAACTGAAAATGCATAATAAGTCAGCGTTGCTGAGTGAGTTCTAGTTTTAAATAATAAAATACTTTACCTTTAGTAAAAACCTTTCCTTTACTTTTGTTCTTGATCACACAACATGAATACATCTTGATAATATCATTATTATCTTTTATCATCATTCAAAATCATTCATTTTGCACTTTTTCATTATCTTTCACTTCTATCTAGATCCTTTCATAAGCTATACCACATCATTAGGCACGAAGCCACCTCAGTCTTGGGGTTAAGCGATAAGGATCCTGTTTCGCACGTATGGATCAGTCACCATGAGTGACCCACCATATGTGTATACCCTTATGGGTTAGCCAAGATCGCACGCTACATTGCACACAGTTGAGATAACAACTCTTCATTGAGTTGTGAACCTCTTTAAATTTTCTTGCAAGACTTTCATTCATCGTTATGTTCCATTTTTCATTATCTATAATCTTTCGCTTCTTTTATGATAATTGTTAGGATCAGTGATCTAAGTTTGATCAATTAGAGTTGAATCACGGCGGAATTAGAGCAAGAATTAAGCACATATAGCAAGAACACAATAAATATTCAATGGAACAGTACACGGTTATATAGAAATAGGGTTTTCTGCAAAGGGATAATAACATTCATGCACACATGCTTCGGTATGGCGGCTGCTAGGTTTTTCTAAGCTGCACCGATTACAATTAGGTCAGCATTCCTTATACAAAGGAATGTGACGTCTGCTGATGTCACTTGATAGTGACGTCTAACAGAATTATTACAAACTACTGAAAGTAAGCAAACTACTGATAATGTTCACAACAACTGAGAACATCTCTGAGTATTCTAAGTACATGAAGAAACATAAAACTACTGAAACTACAAGTACACAAAAGAAAATACAACTACTGAAAGGAAACCATCACAACTACTGAAGAGGTCTTCTTCAGCTGTTGTGACAATCATCTGAAACTTGGTCTTCAGACTTTGTCTTCAGCTCTTTCACTTCAGACTTTGTCTTCAGCTCTTTAGCTTCAGACTTTGTCTTCAGCCTTTGTCTTCAGCTCTTTCACTTCAGACTTTGTCTTCAGCTCTTTCACTTCAGACTTTGTCTTCAGCTCTTTAGCTTCAGACTTTGTCTTCAGACCTTGTTATCAGCTGATGTCTTCAGCTGTTGCAGACTACTTCAGTTGTTGTAATGTCCGTGGGACTTAAAGGTTTTTCTGATCAGGCTCATTGGTTCTTTTGGTCCAACATACTCCCCCTGAACCAATGCAGCCAAAACCTTTAAGCTTATTGAGGTCCCACTTATTCTTGGCAGACACTCTCTTGATCAGCTTTAGAGATATCAGATAAGCACAGGCCAGGGAACAGGTTTCAGTAGATGTGAATGTCAAAGGATGGAAGGGAACTCTGTCTTGGGGAACTGGACACAGAGCCGTTATCCCAACCATGAAGCCTACTTCCCATTGATGAGTCTATAAGACTCTCTGACGTAGGCCTCAAGGAGAACAACTTGTTCCTCCTTAGTGAGTTCTTCTGCTTCTCCTTCGAAGAAGAACTCTGGGCCATAGTACTCTGATAAGTACTTTATCGTCTTTCCATTTTTCAACTCAACAGTTGTTATCTCTCTGTAAGCAAATTCATCTGGGTGAGTCCCTTCTAATAACAACTGGAGTTCATTTTTCTTGATCTCTTCAAGCCTCTTGTATAACAACCCCTTCTTGACCATTTTTTTCTCCATTAGAGTTTGAGGGGTCATCTTTGACTTGTAGGCTCTCTTGAAGTCTTCAAGTATTTCCCAGGGTGAGACTACAATGGCCAACATAATAGCAGCATCTATGGTCTTTCTCACTTGGCCATTGTATCTACTTGGTATGGATTTCTTATGAATTCTAGAACTAACCCTGGGGTCTGGCCAAATCCTTACTCTCTCCTTCTGATATTGAAAGGTATACCTGAGAGCATACAACCTTTGAGCGTGTTTCTTCATGGCTTGTATAGATGATGACTGAGGAAACTCTTTGTCAATCATCTTCAAAAGTTGCTCATCGTGCTGTTTCTGCTGTTCTTCTTCTTCAATCTTAACTTTCACCATTTGCCTCTGAAAGTCTGGTGTGATCATTTGTTGACTTCTGGGCTCAGGTAATTTTAGAACAGCAGAGATTGGCACACTATCTTCTTCATCATCTTCTTCTTCTTCTTCTACCATCCTTAACACCCTTCTCCTCCTTCTGGGTGCATCACTGGATGTGGTTTGAGGTGGTTTTTGGGATAAGGGAGTTGGTTTTGAGGGTTGAGTTGATTTGGAGAGTTGTGGGGTTGGTTGTTTTTTAGAGGGAGTTTGGGAAGGCTGATCTAGCATTTTTATGGTGAGTTTGGCTTTGGAAAGCTTGGCCATATCAGTTCTCTTCCCAGCACCTGCTTCATCTAGTGCTTCGATAATTAACCCCTTGTTGAATGCTTCAGAAGTACAGATTCTGGTGGTTATTGCCAGAATACTGTCTCTGGTCCATGATTTAATCTCAATTAATGATCTTCCCAAGTATTTTGCAGTAAACCTGATCATTATTTCCAACCTCTCCCTTTCCATCACACTATAACTGGCCCATCTTTCTTGTATCTCTTCAATCTCCAGCCTTCTGATCTCAGTGTCTAATGTGGCTGTATCAAAGCCCTGTCTGAAGAGTTGATCTATTATTCTGTCCATTGATCTGCTGTGAGCTTCATCAGCTTCTTTAATCAGAACTTCCAATGATTTCTCTTCATCAGGCTTTTGAGTTTCAGCACTTTTCTTTCTTTTGTATGTGATCAGCTGTTTTTCCTTTTCTTTCTCTTGTTTCTCATTTTCCACTCTCTTTCTTTTTCGTTCTTTCACTGAATGCAGCTGACTCAACACTTGTGCAACAATAAATGTTGGGCTTTGAGGGGCGGTTGCATTTGGAGATAGGTTTGAAGCAGATTGCACCCGGGGTGACTAGTGCTCTTCAATGGTAACCTTCTCAATTGAGATAGGTTCCAGCATTGTGGTATCCCCAATTTTGGTTGCATCAGGATCCTGTTGAGAGGATGCCTGAGCGGCTAGGGTTGGTGGAGTCTTGGACACTACTGGGGGGTTAGAACCAGTAAGTGTTTCCTGTATTGGTGTTACAGGGGCATCCTCAGGGGACTCATCTCCCTGAGTAGCTTTTTTGGGCTTTTTGGTTTTGGGTTTGGTGGGGACTTTGGATCTGGAAGTGGAGGCTGTGGGTTCCCGCTGCTTGGGTTTTAGCAGCCGGGCAGCCCCTTTCAATGTAGGGTCAGAGTTGTGCCTGGAGTATACTTCAGGCAATACAGCCGGAGCAGGGACTCCAAGGCCAACAAGGCCGTCTGATTTTAGCTGTGTTAAAATTATGGCCATGAGAAACCTGGGATATAATATCCATCTGTTTGCCACAGGTTTCAAGGCCAGATCCTTTAGTTCCATAAACACTATCTCAGAAAAATTTAAAGTTTGTCGTTCAAAGATAGAGTATAATACCTGTTGCCATCGGGAAGACATTTGATCCCATGAGGAGGTTTTTGGTGCAAGGCAGACATTCACCATGTGGAATATAAGACGTTCAGCATCATGGAAGTGCTTCTTCAGAATGGTGGTAGCACTTAAGTCTCCTTCATACCCGTTGTTGATGAAAGACATATCGGTTGTGCCTTTCGGTTATTCTGTGACACAGGTGGCATCATGTAGATCTAGGGTTTGTCGAATGATGTCCGGAGTGATGACCACCTGTTTCTGGTTGACCAACGACTGGAGAGTGATTTGGCTATCATTCTCACTAGTTTGCACAGAGACGTTGGTCCAGAACTGGCTTAGGGAATCGGGGTATATGGTAGGATTCAGAAGAAACGCGGTTCGGTACTGGGAATCTACCATAAGATCGATGGCGTTATCAAATTTGTTCCAGAAGGCCGATTTCGAGAGGTAGGCAACACAGTTGTGTCTGGGTTTGAGTTTCATGGTCGCCATTGTTGAGAGAGTGAAGGATATAAAACGGCTAATGAAACGTTTGAAATTAGGTTTAGGTATTTATAGGGTAAGAAAAGGCTGATATAAAACGACTGAAAGTGTTGGTGTTGTCATCAGTTGTTTGAAAACAACTGAAGACCTGGTTTTAACTTTCAGAAGTTGTAACAACTGAAGACTTGGTATTAGTCATCAGTAGTTGTGAAACTACTGAAGACATGGTTTTGGCTTCAGTTGTTGTAACAACTGAAGACTTGGTGTTAGTCATCAGTAGTTGTGAAACTACTGAAGACATGGTTTTGGCTTCAGTTGATTGATGTGAAGCAGCAGTTGTAGAAACGACTGAAGAGATAAATTTCTCATCAGCTGTTGTCGTCAATTCTTAGCTCATCACCTGTTTCATTCTGACCTCAACACTTATATCAGACGTTGTCTGATTTTCAGACGTTTCATTGGTCATCAGTAGTTATCTGTTAGACTGACATCAGTAGTTGTAACTACATCAGTTCTTTTCAACAGATAGAGTACTTCAGTACTTTTAAGTAATTTAGTCTTCAGTAGTTATGAAAACTACTGAGGATAAAAGAACTTATCAGTACTTATTTGTGACAATAGTATACAAATGTTCATCAGTACTTGTTGACTGAGATCATCAGTAGTTGTCACTTATTCTAGCTGCAGCATACCAAGCCTTAACACTAGGTTTTGGAAAGTTGAACTGTCCAAAGGCTTAGTAAATATGTCTGCAAGCTCATCAGCACTAGGAACAAGCTTTGGATCGATCAGACCTTTTTCAAAACAATCTCTAATAAAATGGTGTCTGATCTCAATATGTTTGGTCCTAGAGTGCTGGACTGGATTCTTGACAATACAAAGAGCTGAGGCACTATCCATTAGTAATGGAGTCTTAGTCTCTGTAATGCCATAATCCAACAATTGATTCTGAAGCCAGAGTACCTGAGATGTACAACTTGCAGCAGCAATGTACTCGGCTTCAGCAGTGGATGTAGCAACAGATGTTTGTTTCTTACTCTGCCAAGAAACCAAACAGTTGCCTAGGAATTGACATCCACCAGAAGTTGATTTTCTAGTTAATTTACACCCTGCATAGTCACTATCAGAAAAAGCAACTAATTTGCAAGAGTGCCTAGTGGAATACCAAAGTCCTAGAGATTGAGTACCTTGCAGATATCTAAAGATCCTCTTGACTGCAATCAAATGAGACTCTTTAGGAGCAGCCTGAAATCTAGCACAAACACAAGTTGCAAACATAATATCTGGTCTAGAAGCTGTTAAGTACATCAAGGACCCAATCATACATCTATACAGTGTTTCATCAACAGCTTTACCTTTCTGATCTGCATCCAGTTGTGTGGTGCTGCACATGGGAGTAGAACAGGGCTTACAGTGTTGTAAATCAAACTTTGCCAAAAGACTTTTTGTGTATTTTGACTGATGAATGAAAGTTCCATCAGCCTTTTGTTTGATTTGCAAACCTAGAAAGAACTGTAATTCTCCCATGGCACTCATTTCGAATTTTTGTTGCATCAACTTTGTAAATGCATCACACAACTGTGGATCAGAGGAAGCAAAAATAATATCATCAACATAAATTTGAACAAGGAGCTTATGCTGACCCACTTTCTTAATGAACAAAGTTTTATCTATGGAGCCTCTAGTGAAATTATTCTGAAGAAGAAAGTTTGACAGTGTTTCATACCAGGCTCTAGGAGCTTGTTTCAACCCATAAAGAGCCTTATCAAGTTTATACACCCAATCAGGATGTTTATTATCCTCAAAACCTGGTGGTTGACACACATAAACCTCTTCTTTTATTTTACCATACAAAAATGCACTTTTGACATCCATTTGAAAAACTTTAAGATTGTGGAATGCAGCATAGGCTAAGAACAATCTAATTGCCTCCAGTCTAGCTACAGGGGCAAAGGTTTCATCATAATCAATACCTTCTTCTTGTGAAAACCCCTGGACAACCAGTCTGGCCTTGTTCTTGACAATTTGCCCATTTTCATCTGTTTTATTCCTAAACACCCATTTAGTGCCTATTGCACACTTACCTGGGGGTAGAGGAACCAGTTCCCACAGTTGCTGCTTTTTGAACTGAAGAAGCTCAAGCTGCATGGCATCAACCCATCCATTGTCTCTTAATGCAATATGATAGTTCTTTGGCTCTTGCTGACTGATGAAAAGAGCATAGAAGCAGAAGTTGGACAATTGACTTCTAGTTGAGACACCAGCATTGATATCACCAATGATTTGAGACGTTGGGTGATTCTTCAGCTCTTGATACACTATGAGATCTGTGCAAGTGTTTGTAGCACGCTCAGTAGCAACAGATGTTGATCCAGATTCTTGAAACCAAGTGTTAGATGGCAGGTCAAATAAAGTAGAGGATTCAGAAATCTCATCAGCATTTGTTGTGGATGGTGCTACTGAAGCTACAGGAACATCAAGTTGAGTAGACTCGGGCAGTTGATCACTAAACTTGAATAGGTGAGTACTGGGATCATCATGAACATCAGTACCACCAGATGGATGACTAGCTGTAGAAGGTGATGAATTCACATGATCTGCAACAGCTGGAGGCTGATAAGGAACATATTGCAGTATGTCCAGATCAAACAACTCCACAGGGTTTTGTGGGATTTTGTCCTTAGGAGATTCATTGAACTTCACATGCAAGGTTTCTTCAACCATATTTGTTCTACAGTTGAACACTCTGTAAGCCTTGCTAGTGGATGAGTACCCAACAAAATACCCTGCATCCACCTTAGAATCAAACTTTTGGAGTTGATCCTTTGTGTTGAGAATGTAACAAGGACACCCAAATACTCTGAAGAATGAAATTAGAGGAGCCAAATGATGTAGAACTTCATAAGGAGTCTTCATCAACCTTTGATTCACTAAAGCTCTATTTTGCACATAGCATGCTGTGTTGACAGCTTCAGCCCAAAAGGTCAGTGGCAAACCAGAGTCAGCCAACATGGACCTTGCAGCTTCAATTAGGGTCCTGTTCTTTCTCTCCACTACTCCATTTTGTTCTGGAGTCCTTGGGATGCTATACTGCCTCTTGATTCCTTTTGAAAGGTAGAAATCATCAAGTTTATGGTTTCTAAATTCAGTTCCATTATCACTTCTTATACCCTTGACTGATAGGGAATACTGCTTCTCAACATACAACACAAAGTTAATAATTGTCTGAGCAGCCTCATCCTTTGAATGCAAGAAGAAGGTCCATACAAATCTGGAGTAATCATCCACAATTACCAGATAGTATTTCTTCTTTGCCATGCTCATTACTCTCACAGGACCAAAGAGATCCATGAGCAGTAATTGCAAGCAGACAGTGGACTTTGGTTCTTCTATAGGAGGGAATGAGACTTTGTGTTGTTTTCCTTTTAAACAAGCAGTGCAGGTTTCATCACAGAGGAACTCCTTTATTGGTAGACCTCTTACTAAACTATTGTTGATCAGCTGATTCATGTTTTTGAGATTAACATGACCCAGCCTTCTATGCCACAGTTTAGATTCTTGAGGAGAGGCCTTGGAGAACAGGCAAGGATGACCTTTTCACGCAATCTTCTTTGACAAATCCAAGGCATATACTCTTCCTATCCTGTTGGCCTTCAGGAGAGTATGTTCATCCAATACCTTGTCAATCAGCCTCAGAACTTTGGAAGACAGAATCCGGCAGTTCTGGCTTGTGAAAAGTGCAACATGCCCTTTATCACACATCTGACTGACACTCAGTAGATTATACTTGAGATTCTCCACATGGTTAACATCATCAAATCTGATTTCTCCATTTGACACAAATCCTTTCCCGATGATGTAACCCTTAGCATCATTTCCAAATGAGACAAATCCCTTCTTTCCTTGAGAGTAGTCATTAAGAAGAGAACTGCTCCCAGTCATATGCATAGATCCTCCACTGTCTACATACCAGATGCTTCTTTGGCATGCTGGGGAACCCTGTGAAGATGAAGCATCTGAGCAGGAACCCTCAGTAGAATCCAGGGCCATGAGAGCAAGATTCCCAAAAGGATGTTCACCACCATGTTGACCAGGGCCATGAGATAATTGCTCATTGAAACCAGAAAGATCATCTGGTAAGCTGCTCCAGTCAACAACTCCTGGTGTGAAGAAGCTGTGATGAGGTTGAGATTGTGATGGAGATGGTTGAGGCTCAGGTAGGGCTTGAGGTTGTTGTGCTATAGGGACATGAACTGGATTTGGCTGTGGCATGTAATAGCAGGGATAAGGATATGGCATTGGACCCTGAGGGACAAAGTATGCAGGAGATTGAGGTTGTGAGTGATGACCAGAACTAGCAGGATGTTGCCCTTTGTTTTGTGAACTATTGCTTGGAAAGGTCACAAAGGGTGCAGAGGAGTTAGATCCAGTTGATCTACACTCTCTTGCAAAGTGCCCAAGCCTGTGGCATTTGTGACACCTCAACTTACTCTTGTCAAAACCAACTTTGGTTTTGCCAGAGAGTCCTGGAAATTTCCTACCAGTTTTCTTGTAGAACTTTTGAGATCTGATATTGATCAAGGCCATTTGGCTCAAAATATCCATCTCTTCTAAATCATCATCAGCAATACCCTGCAAATCATCCATGATAAAGCATAAATTATCACTATTACACCCAGAATGACTGTCAACACCAACAAATGCATGATCAGAACTGTTTGAAGAGAAATCTATATGCTCATCATAATGACTTTCTGATCCAGCATATTCTGACTCATGACCGACCAAGGCAGTGTTACCTGGTACAAAGTCATCAGAGAGCTTTCCTGATGATGCCAGTTTCCTTTTCTGCTCTATCTCTCTTTCAAATGTAAGCAGTTTCCCATGGAGTTGGGTGAGAGATAGGCTATCCAGATTTGCACTGGAGCGTAGGACAATGGTATATGTGTCCCATCTCTCAGGCAGTGATCTGAGGAATCTGTTATTCATCTGGCTGTTAGTATACTCATGCTTGACCATTTTCAGCTCAGAGATCAAGCAGGAGAAACGCTCAAACTGTTGAGTCAGTGTCTCACCCTTCCTATAAGAGAATGTCTCATATTGTTGGGCGAGGATTCCTCTATTGTTTGCTAAGACCTCATCAGTTCCTCCGAATTATTCCTTCAAAGCATTCCAGAGGTCATGAGCAGTTTCATGATGCATAAGCCCAGAATAGATTTCATTCGGCAGTGCCATGGCCAGAATTCCATGGGCTTTAGCATCAATCTCAAACAGTTTACGATCTTCATCTGAGTATTGCTCCTTCTTCTTCGGAACCATTTGATTGGTCTCCGGATTGCTCACCATAGGCTTATGTGGACCGTGAACCACAGATGTCCAACAACCTGAACTGTTAACAGACAGGTGATGGAGCATTCTTCGTTGCCATATGTTATACTCACTCCTAACCAGCATCGGAGGCTTGGTTGAGGAGCCAGTATTGTGAGGATCATTAGATGGAGTAGTCATTCTCATATTCAAACCAAATCAATCAAGTTTCAAAAGATTTAGCACAAAAACACAACAAACTCAATAAGAACCAAGAAGAAACTCAAATTAAATAACCAGAAGCAGCAGAAAATCAATCTTTATAACCAATTCTTGCACATATGCTAATTCGATCAAACTATAGATATCAAAATAGCAGTTTCAATGATCAATTGTTAAACCGATCAATGATTAACCAGCTCTGATACCATTTGTTAGGATCAGTGATCTAAGTTTGATCAATTAGAGTTGAATCACAGCGGAATTAGAGCAAGAATTAAGCACATATAGCAAGAACACAATAAATATTCAATGGAACAGTACACGGTTATATAGAAATAGGGTTTTCTGCAAAGGGATAATAATATTCATGCACACATGCTTCGGTATGGCGGCTGCTAGGTTTTTCTAAGCTGCACCGATTACAATTAGGCCAGCATTCCTTATATAAAGGAATGTGACGTCTGCTGATGTCACTTGATAGTGACGTCTAACAGAATTATTACAAACTACTGAAAGTAAGCAAACTACTGATAATGTTCACAGCAACTGAGAACATCTCTGAGTATTCTAAGTACACGAAGAAACATAAAACTACTGAAACTACAAGTACACAAAAGAAAATACAACTACTGAAAGGAAACCATCACAACTACTGAAGAGGTCTTCTTCAGCTGTTGTGACAATCATCTGAAACTTGGTCTTCAGACTTTGTCTTCAGCTCTTTCACTTCAGACTTTGTCTTCAGCTCTTTAGCTTCAGACTTTGTCTTCAGCCTTTGTCTTCAGCTCTTTCACTTCAGACTTTGTCTTCAGCTCTTTCACTTCAGACTTTGTCTTCAGCTCTTTAGCTTCAGACTTTGTCTTCAGACCTTGTTATCAGCTGATGTCTTCAGCTGTTGCAGACTACTTCAGTTGTTGTAATGTCCGTGGGACTTAAAGGTTTTTCTGATCAGGCTCATTGGTTCTTTTGGTCCAACAATAATACTTTATGTATAAGAGCATTAACAAACCACGTAAAGTCACGTAATAATACGTAATAAGGAACATCAATAATAGGCCACAAACATGCATAACATAAACAACCGTAAACCACCAAAACATTCCAGAGCTTAACCATTAATTTCCATTTCCCAAAATTTCAGAAAAATCCTAAGTTAGTTTTAGGCGCATGAGCACTATGTAGGCGCATGGGCACTATGAAGGCGCACGGATAGTTAGGAGCATGGGAACACTTGGGCGCATGGGAAAAACTCAGGCGCATGGGAAAAACTTAGGCGCATGGATACTATGTAGGCGCATGAGTACTATGCAGGCGCATGGGTACTTGGGCGCATGGGCAAAAACTTAGGCGCATGGGTATTGGGCGCATATGAAAACTTGGACGCATGGGCAAAAACTTGGGATCATGGGCCAAAACATAGGCGCATGGGTAGTTTACTTGTTCTAACTTATACTAATTTCAGTTCCCAATCATCATCCTAACGTATTCTTAGCACAAATCTAGCATATTAAGCACATAGAACAAGCATACAACTATAAGATTCAGTCAAAACATTCACAAACAAACACTCCCACATAAAACAGGGGGTAACATACGGCTTCAACATACTAAAAGTTGTAAAATGATAATTTATATGCATTTCAGCCTCAAAACAAGTTTAAAACAGAAAAATAGGGGATCTAGCACTCACCTACAGTAGCCTTCGAGTAAAACTCCTCCAAACTCGAGAGCACTTGGAGTTCAAACACCTAAACACACCAAAAACACCCAGCCAAACACAAAGGAACACATAAGACTCGGTCCACAAGCTGAAAATCTAGCTGAAACCGAACAAAATACATGAAAAACTAACCTTCAAGTCAATCTTCTTCTTCTCTCTAAAACCGATGAAAACTTAGTTCTTTTTCTTTTCTGCAGTTGAAGCGTTGGTGAGCAGGGGTGTGGGCGGCCATGCCCACCTTTTAAACATAATTATAATAAAGTTTGCCTCTTGCACAACTTTAGCCCCTTAACTTGGGTTATTTCACCTTTCTTTCTTTATACTTCTCTTTTCTTTCCTCTTTTATTTGTAGATTTTTGGGTGTTACACAGTGTCTCATAACACAACCTAGCTGCCTAATACAACCCATAGAGAGCTTTATCAAGTTTACACACATAGTTAGGATGCTGTGGGTCTTCAAATCTAGGTGGCTAGCACACATAGACTTCTCTGTCGATATCCCCATACAGAACTGCACATTTCACATCAAGTTGATAGACTGTGAAGTTCTTGGAGGCAGCAAAAGCAAGAAAGATTCGCACAGCCTTAGTTCTTGCAAAAGGTGCAAAGACATCTGGGTAATCTATGCCTTCCTCCTATGTATCCTTGAACAATAAGTCTAGCTTTATTCTTGATGATCAAACCTCTATCATCTCTTTTGTTTCTGTACACCCACTTAGTACAAATAGGAACATGACTAGGTGGCAATGGACATAAGTTCCATACTTTTTTCCACTTGAATTGAAGTAACTCCTCTTGCATTGCTTTTATCCAATTGTTGTCTTTGAGGTCTTCTTCCACCTTCTTTGGTTCGATTTAAGAGAGAAAGCATGAGTACAAGCAGACATTCCCATTGTGGTTCTGACTTCTTGTTTTCACACCTTTTGAGACTTCTCCAATGATGTTCTCAACTAGATGAGTGTTGTGTATCTTGAGCCTAGGAATCATATCTAGTTGCATAGATAAATCCAAGTTTGAAATGTTTTGCTTACGATTTTGAACACCATCACCAGCTGATGTCTCACATTCATTCAATGAGGACTGATTCAATAAATGTGTGACAACATCAATAGTATTTTGCTGAGAAGCAGCATCAACAGTTGCCTGTTCCTCTTCTCATTGTCTTTATTAGCTTGGTGTTGAATACTTGAGTTGTCAACTATTGAGTTATGAGGCTTAGTTGGCTGACAACTTGATGAAGCTCCATTGTTTCCTGAGATATTCAAGCTTTCAGGATTTTTAGTTGAATGAGCTTGATCTTCATTTCTTCTTGCAGAAGTTGAAATAGGTCTTGGTACCTCAAACACTTGATCTTCATAGGAGTTACTTTGAATTCCTGTTCCACTTGAAACATTCTCACAAGATGGTTTAGAATAGTTTGGAAACAATTCTAAATTGAAGATATATTCAGGACCATTACCCTTAACACAAGGTGTGTGCTCATTGACAACAATGTTGGATGATTCCTTAAATTGTTGCTTTTTGATATTATACACTCTATATGCAATAGAGGTTGAGGAATATCCAACAAAGATAGCATCATCAGACTTTTCAGCAAATTTTACTAAATTGTCTTTTGTGTTAAGGATGGTACATCTACTACCAAAGGACCTAAGAAAGCCAATGAACGGTGGCCTCTTGTTCCATAGCTCATAAGGGGTTTTTCCATGTGGCTTAACTAGAAGAACCCTGTTCTGCACATAACATGTTGTACTGACTGCTTTTGCCCTAAAAGGTGAAAGGCATTTTTGAGTCAGCTAACATAAATCTAGCAGCCTCAATTAGTGTCATGTTCCTCCTCTCAGCAACACCATTTTATTGAGGAGTTCTAGGAGCACTATATTGTCTAGCAATCCCTTTTTAGTTACAAAATGAGTCAAAAACTTGATTCTTAAACTCAGTCCCTTGATCACTTCTAATTATCTTTACCTTGTGATCTATTTGATTTTCAATTTTAAGAATAAAAGATTTTAAAGTTTCAGCAGTTTCATCTTTAGTTCTTAAAAAGAAAACACCTGTAAATCTTGTGAAATCATCAACAATCATAATGCAATATGATTTCTTTCCAATGCTCATTATACTTGTAGGACCAAACAGATCCATGTGCAGTAAGTGTAATGGAGTGGTGATAGAGTTAACTTCTTTGGATTTATGTGAGACTTTATGTTGCTTCCTTTTTAGGCAGGCAACACAGTTGTCCTTACAGAAAAATTCCTTTTTAGGCACACCATATACCAAATTATTTTTAACCAATTTATTCATAGTTTTGAAATTAACATGGCACATTCTTTTATGCCAAAGACTTGACTCATCACCATTTGCTTTGGAAAGAAAGCATGATACCTCACCCAGTGGGGAAGCTTTGTTCATATCCAGCTTGTACATATCCCCTCTCCTGGGAGATCTAAAAAGCACCAATTCCTGAGGAATTGTCATCCCGGGTTTGAGGATGATGCACTCATGTTCTGTGAAAAGCATTTGGTGCTTTTGATCATAGAATTGATAAACACTAAGGAGATTGTGTTCAAGCTGTTTGACAAAGTTTACTTTATCAAATTTTAACTTACCATTAGATACACTACCTCTACCAGATATGTATCCTCCAGCTTCACCTCCAAACTGAACAGGACTTCCATTAAAGTGTTCAAACTGTTGTAGGAGAGATCTGTTCCCTGTCATGTGCCTGGAGCATCGACTGTCTACAATTCAGATATTTTCATTTTTGTCATGTAGATGTCCCTACACATAAGGTGAAATGGTTAGTTACTATTGGAGACCCAAGCCTTTTTGGTGTTGCGCTCATCTAATTTAGATGATATAATTGAACTAAAATGCATGCATGTGGGTTCAATTATGGTTTGTGAAGAAGAGGGTTGGACTGCAATATCTTTTCTGATCTTCCATTCCATCCTATGGTTGATCAAGCTTGATGAGCCTGAAGAGGCTTATGCAGCATAAATTGCTTCTGAGGCTTCTTTCTTCTCAAAAGAAGTTGTTACCACCTATATTTTCTAAGCAGTCTACTTTTCAAAAGGTTTTGAAGGACTCCTTTTGTTCCTTTGTCTTCTTTTCAAAGCTGGTTTGCTTTTAGAAATACTTGCTTCCGAAGGCACTCTAGCTTCAAGGGAAAACTTAGGAATCTTTTGTTTGTTCTTTTGTTTGTCTTCCGAAGTCAGTTTCCCTTCGAAAGAGTAAGCTTCTTCCGAAGGCAACTTGGCTTTGGAGACAAACTTTCCTTTTCTTAACACTTGGGCCACATGGTAAGGTCCAAATGTGAAACCCTCATTGACTCCTTCTTTCTTAAAATTAGATGCATAACGTGTGCTTGTTGGATTATAGTAGCAATCTTTAGCCATGTGATTATACAGGTCACGGATTATGCATTTAATGTTAATTTTGATGGGGTAGGTTGATGGTTGCTTCTAGAGCTTTTTTTCTTCATTATCATCCTTCCCCTTCAAGTTTTGACCCTTCTTCATAACAAAAATGCTGGTACTACATTCCTTTCCTGAATTAGGATTTCCAACCACTTGAAATCCAGCTGATATGAATACACCTTTTTGCTTTAGGTCTATCTTTAACATTGACTTAGCTACCTTCTTGGCAGTTTTTCTTACTGCCCTGATTTTGTTTCTTCTAGCTTTGGTGGTTAAGGGTTGATCATCAGCTGTGAGGATAAGGTTTTCTACCTTATTCTTCCCTGTGGTGGTTTCCATTATTGCATCATTCTTCTGCTCTTTGGGTAATAGGTCAGCGGTTAGAACCTCTTGCTCCTTTACACCACATCTAGACTGTCTAATAGACACAAAGGAATATGGTGGAGCAATTTCATTGGTTCCCAACCCACTTTTGTTTTGATAACACACTTTTGAGTGGGAGGATGATGCAATGATGGTATTGAAGTTATGCTCTTCAATGGCATACTTCTTAACTTTAACCTTAGCTATCACTATTTGGGCTTGAGCCTCAGTCAACTTGAAGATTGAATCTTTTATTTAAGCCCTGTAATTTGAATGTTCATGTTTTAAAGAGGACACGTTTTTCTCTAACTCTTCTATTTTGAGTTTGTAGTCAGATTCTCCTCTTTTAAAATTAGATTTTAGTATATTTAAAGACTTAATATTAGATTTAGTTTCCATGTTGTAGTCCTGATACAATTTAACCTTAGAAATACAGGCTGGAGTACAGAGATGTTCATATACCTTAGTGTCTTCAGTTCCATCCATAAGAGCTTGAGCAGGAGTGACATCTTGCACCATGAAGCTCCAATCAACTTCTTGAGCAATAGCTATAGTTTGTTGCTCAGTGGATTTGGTTGCAGCTTTAGGGGTAGCAGGATGTTGGGAGGCTTGAGTTGCTCCAGGATTAGATCTAGGAGCTTTGTATTCCCTTGCAAAGTGACCAAGTTGGTTGTAGTTGTAGCACTTGGCCTTGGTTTTGTCAAACCCAAATTTGCTATTGGTTGGGTTCTAAGGGAACTGCCTTCCAGTTCTTTTGATGAACTTCTTTCCTTTGTAGGTCAGGAGAGCCATTTGTTGGACAATGTCCATATATTCTACATCATCTAGGCTGAAAGACTCCAGATCATCAAAACAAAATTGAAAATCTCTAGAGTGCTCATTCCTTGAAACAATGGCACAGCTATCCTGGAAAGGATTTTGATGAGCCTGTTGACTTGGGTGTCTCAAGGAATGTGATGTAAGGCCCAGAAGAAGAGGATGATTGTTTGGGGTAGTTCAGGTACAACTAGGGTTGGGGAGTTCATGAACCTTCAGTAACATGTAGAGCATTGCTGACTGTAGAACTGGAGATGTTGTTCGTCTGATGGCTTTTCTGAGATTCCATCTCCATATGGTATCCATCAAGGATTCCATATAGTTCAGTCATGGTGAGAGTGTTGAGATTCTCAGTTCTCTTGATTGAGACACAATAGAAAGTCCACTCATTAGGCGGTGCACTCATGAATTTTCTTGCTGAAGAGATATGCTCAAGTCCATGTATCTGAAGTATTGTTGGCTCAAGGTCTCACCAACAATATATGTGAAGTTCTCAAACTTCTACTTCAATGCATCTTTCTTTGACTCCTTGGATTCAGCAGAACCAGAGTACATCAGTTTCAAAGCCTCAAAGAGTTCTTTGGCAGACTCGTATTGCTTAAAGCCTACCATTATAAAGTTTGGTATAGTAGTAAGCAGAATAGTCATGGCTTTAGAATCAAAGTCCATTTTCTTACAGTCTTCATCTAAGTAGTCTTCAATGGCCTTCTCAATCATGGCACCATTCACTGTTGGAGATGCTACTTTTGGCTTATGGACCATGGGTAACAGACGTCCACATTCGGCTATCCTGATACTTGATGAAGCCTTTAATACGGATGCACCAGGTCTCAAAATCATCAGGAGTGATGGTAGGAGCTTTGGTCATAGTACCCATCTCAAACTCAGAGGACTTCTGGTTGAGAGCCATTAGAGTGAAGTGAGTGAGCAAGGGTGATTTTAGGATGGTAAGATCTCACAATCAAGAGCCTAAAAGCTCTGATACCAATTGCAGTATCAGTGTTTGTCTCACAACACAAGATAATCACACAAATTCACTTAATGTCACTTGGGTTGATGAAGCAGAGTCTTAACCAAGTTCATAAGTAATATAATAAGTTCAAACAAAAAACATAAAACACAAGAGTGGTTTTCAGGATACTTGTATATATTACTTCTCAACTCAGTATTACAAGACTCTTACAAGCATAGTTACTAAGTTACATGGAGAAACTATATATACTACTATCTATAGTCAGTTATAATTGGAAAAATAGCTGGAACTTACAACTAGACAAATACTACATCATTTAGAAGTAAGGTATATAAGATAAAATAATAATATCTTAGATTAGGTAGTCATGACATGTCCATGACTACCTTTTGTCACCAACTAAAAGTGGCAACTGTACTAAGCTGAGAATGGTTGAACAGTGGATTAAAGTAAGGTCAATCACATGGGCATGGGAAAGCGCCATGCAGTCTATCAGAGTGGCAGCGGGCTATCAGACAGACCATACTTATGTCCACTAGTTCATAGATTGTTCTCCAAAGCTAAATGGCTTCGGAAGAATAAATTCTTCCGAGGCCATTTATACTTTGGAAGAATCAACTTCTTCTGAGTCTTTGCAAGTCTTCAAGACTTTATTCTTCAAAAGACTTTGTCTTTTAGATCTTCTAAGTTGTATACCTTGGAAGAATAAGAACTTAGTCTTGAGAGCCTTAGTTCTTCCTTCGGAAGTTCTTCATACTTAAGCATCGGAAGATCTTTGACTTAGCTTCGAAAGAGCAGCTTGTTCCTTCGGAAGACCATTTGTTTAGCACAACAAAATATATCTAAGTGTGGTTTTGGTTGCACCAATCGCATTAGATCCAACACTCTCTTTTTAGTATCATACCACCATCCCATTATTGGAATTTCAGCAGGGTGAGATGGAGTAGGCATAACCCTTGGTATACCCTCCTGAAACAAGCTGTGAATGAGTGAGTCCACATAAATGTGGACTTAAGGAGGTTGTTGAGTATGGACAACTGCAAGTGAGGGTGGTGAGTCCTCCATGTCCATACTTTGAGAGGAACTCCCAGGTTCTGTGATTTTAAGTAAGACTTTCTCCCCCTTTTTGGTAGCATCACCCTCTTGCACATGGGAGGTAGGAGTTAGGTCCACCACATCCACGGGTTCTTGTGCGCCTGGTTGAGTCCTCTGGATGTGTCTCTCAGCTAACTTTCCCTTGAGATAGATGATCTCAAGTTGCTGGTCATTGACCTTTCTTTGTAAGGTAGTCACCGAGATTCTAAGTGACTAACATTGGAAACTAAATAGGTGAAAAGTTTGGTTGTGCACCTTTAGTTTCAGACTCCTTTTATCTTCATCAGAAGAATTATGGGGGGATGAGAGAATAGGACCAAGGTCTTCTTCCTCATCACCAGCTTGTGTTTCTTGTGTAACGCTCTAGAATGTCAAAGCGAGCAACTTTGTAATAATGGGTTAAGTTGGGGGTTATTTAATAAAAAAAAGAATAGATTATGGCCCAATTAGCTCCATGGGGTAATAATTTGATGGGTTTAAGGGCTCATAAGCACCCATTAAACAACCCTAATCAGCCATCTTTCTCCTCATCTGCAACCCAAACCTAGCATTTCTAAAGAGAGAGAGAGAGAGTAGAGAGACAAAGTGAAGGAATCAAAGATTGGAAGCTTTATTGGTTAGAGGATTGAAGATCTCGATGTTTGTGCTTTAAAACAACAAGGAAAGAGCAAGAAATATAGGTAAGAATCATCACCAAAACACCTATTTAGATTAGAATCAGATTCTAGGATTTTGGGTTTTGGAAAGTTGTAAAGAATCACAAAAAGGTCATATTTTTACGTATGAAATTATGTAAAAAGCTTATATCAAATTTCATGGATGAAAAACTAAGGATTTGGACGTAAAAAGTTGAGATTTTAGGTGAAAAACGAGCTGGTTCATGCTAGTTCTTCCTACAAAACTATGAGTTCTTCTTGCGAAACTGTGAGTTCTTCTTGCGAAACTAAGACAATCTCCTTACAGCGAATTTATAGTTTCGCTGTTAGTTTCGCAAGTTCATAGGTAGACTAGTAGATTTAGCGAATCTTGGAAATTCCAATGAAAGTTAGGCGGTTTTGGCAGCAAAACTGCCATGCGAAACTGGCAGTGAAACTATTGCAAAACTGCTGCTGAAACTATGTAGAAAATGACCTATTTTTTGTGTTAACTTATATGCAGACCGTGTGCCACGATCCTAGTTAGAAAACGTAGACGTGAAGTTTCTTACTGGCCAGGTGAGTTCTAGATCCCCCTTATTTACACATTTTCAATGTTTTGGGGGCGATATACATACTAAATATATGATTTTTATGGCATAGATTTCAAGACGTTTTAATAAGAAAAATAAAATTTTCTATAACAAATTATACTATATAAAGTCTTCACTAGGGGCCCCAGCCAGGTGCATTGCCCCTTGGACCCCAATAGGGGCTGCTGCCCCTAGAACCCTGCTATCAGGGGCCGCCGCCCCCGAACCCCTCTTGTCTCGTGGTGGGTCTGTTATACTATTTGTATTATTTTGTTGAAGAATGTGAATATATGGATATTAGTGGATTCTTAGAATGTATATGTATATGTATAACTAAAGATGAAAGTGAAACCTAAAGAAATGTTATTGAGCTCATAACAATGTACCATTGCTATAGTAAAGTCTTGCAAGCAAAGTATAAAGGAGAGTTGTATTTGCTGTGCTCTCATGGATAAAGTAAAGTCTTGTGTTAATCACAAGCGGTGGTCTTGCCCTTGGGCAGATCCCGAGACATAGTAACTGAGAATTGACGAATAAAGAAGAGTAATAGTAAATGAATAAGCGAAAGCCTTAATGATAAAGTATTGATAAAGTGACAGTCTGCGTATAGTAAATGTTTGTTCATGTGATGACTATTTTAGAATGATAAAGTTAACATACCTCGCTAAATGATTATCTAATAAAATAAACCTAGAACTCACTGAGCGAAGCTGACTTTTGTATGCCTATCTGTTGATAGGTGAGTTGTTGGGCTTAGAAGAGTGAGGGCATGGATCCAAAGCTTCTTGGCAACTGAAGACTGGCACCCCTGATTAAGAAGATTATTAAACACTCTTTTAAGACTTGTATGATGTATTTAATACAAAGTTAATGTTTTCTTTGAATTATGTCATGACGAATTTGAATTAGAGTAATTTCCGCTGCAAATGTTATTTAAATGATTGTTTAATATCCTTGTTTTGCTGTGATTGACCAACCGTGAGGCTTCCTAAAATCCAGGCCTTACATCTTGGCTGTTGGATTTCCGCTATACACCGACAGCTTTAAAGGAAGTTTAAATGGACTGGGTTGCCATGGTTGAGGTCTTAATGATGTAATCACTTGCAAAAGTGAGAGCCTCTATGATATGGGCCTCCTGAACAGGTTCAGGAAGGTCCACCTCAGTTGTGAGTGGATGATATGTGCTAGATATAGGTATTCAGAAGCACCTATCTCTCCTAGAGTAGGGGTGGAGAAGAGAGACTCATGGTACTCATAACCTATATCTTCATCATCATAGAATTCAAGGTTTGGGATTGGTTGGTTTAGGTCAAGCGGCTGGGGATGGTAACTTTCTCCTGAAGGTTGATCACTAGAGTTTTGAGACTTTTAGTGAAGGCTTAAGGCTAGGGTAGTGACCTCATCAGGCTAAGCATGAGGAACCTCAGCACTGAACAAAGATGTAATAGGAGTGGTCTGCTCCTAAGAAGAAGTGGGAGCTCCAGTGTCTATTTCCTCCTGCATGGTTGGTGATTTGGGGGCCTACTCAACCTGAGTAGATTGAGCAGGGGTTCGTTTGGATTTTCTTTGGTAGGTGATGGTGATTTGTGGCTGTGTGGGTGGTGTAGATATAGAAGGTATGGGTTCAACACTGGCTGGTGTTGCCAAGTTGTCACCTTAAGCAATGAGCTCTAACATTTTTGGAATTAGGGCTGTTTCAACCCTTGAGAAGCCAACAGTGGGCTTTCTCATTGTCTTGAAGATGTCAGGCTTCATCTATCCCAGTTTAAGAATATTATATGTTCCCTGAACTATGAGCCCAGTTCATAGTTAAGAATGTATTGAACATATCTAAGGAACATATAATATTCTAGGGAGTCCAAGTTTGCAAGTAAGTTTGTATAAACAAATTGTGAGTACCTAAACTTGACCCCTTATACCATTCCATGGACTATATAGGAAAGGTCCTCAGGAATTTGGTCCCAACCTCCATGTTTGTTAGACAAAGAATGGATAACCACATGGAGGAGGTACTTCCACTTGGAGGATGTCATCCCCGCTTTGAAGGTTCTTACGGAGTTGTCCCCTTCATAGCCAATCTACCAGAATGAGTTGTTGACAATAGATTTTAGGAAGGACAAGTCACCTTCTTCATCATCCAGCCTTAGATGAGAGTTAATGGTGGCTGGAGTGATGAATATTGTCCTCCCCTGCATTGTGACAGACAGTGCCTTCCCACCGTCCAAGATGACCTCTTAGCATGTCCTCTAGAACACTTAGAGTTGATCTTCGTACAATGGAGGGTTTATTATGATGGCGATGAGGTAGTTGGATAGAGACAAGAAGCGGAAAACATCTGAGAAACCAGGATCTTTCTCAGATGATAATAGAGAAACTTGATTGTGTTGTCTGTGTAATTGGTTGAAAAATCAGGATGGTTTTGGGTATCAGGGTTGGCCATTTCTAGTAGCTTTAGGGTAAATAAAGGTAAGAAGAAAGTCGGTTTGAGGGTGAATTTAGGGTTTGAATTTCTATAGATGAAGGAGAAAGTGAAAGAGGGGGAACCGTTGTACGAATATTTATATAGTAAGGATTTGAGACAAAGTTAATGCAAACAGATAAATTTTGAAATCCGGATGTCGGTCCCACCTCTGAAAACTGCCCAAAAAGGTGTTTTCTTGAAAGTCGAAATCTTCCGAAGGTAATTTGTCTTTGGAAGTTTTGAGAAAACTTCCGAAGGCAATTTGGCTTCAGAAGATATTTCTTAGTTTTTCAAGAATTTTGCTTCGGAAGAAAAATACTTAGAGTATTTTTACTTCCTAGATAAATTTTGCTTCGGAAGAGATCAAATATTAGGAATTTTATACAATGAAGAACAAAACTTCTGAGACTTAATTACTTTTGGAAGAAAATAGTGCTTCAATACATATAAGTATTTGGTGACAAATATAAGCTTCGGAAGATATATTAGGATTTTTTTCGAAGGTTAATTTTCAGAAGTAGTTATTTGTTTTGAAGACATAATTTTCTTCCAAATACAACTTGATGTCGTTCAAAGGAAAATGCATCTAAATTCTCAAAAGTCTAAGGGATATCATTTTTTTAAAAAAATTTCTTCCAAAGTAAACTAGGCTTTTATGGTCATGATCTAGACAACTTAAGTCACACATATTATTAAAAATAATCTTGAGTTTAGTTTAAGAAAATCTACTCAAAGTTAATCATCCCAATAGCTGATACAAGATATTTAAATCTCTGTTCATCGAAAGCTTTTGTAAATAGATCAGCATATTCTTCATTTGTGTTAACCTGACTAGTTTTATAAACCCCATTTCAAAATTATCTATAATCAGATGATAACTGATGTTGATGTGCTTTGTGTTTGAGTGTTGGATAGGATTCTCTGTAATAGAGATAGCACTATTATTGTCTACGTGGATAGGAGTCTCCTTGAAGTTGAATTCGTAGTCAATCATCTGATTCTGAATCCAAAGCACTTGAGCGTAACAGCTTGCAGTAGCAATGTATTCAGCTTCAGCAGTTGATGCTGATACACATGATTGTTTCTCGCATTGCCATGAGACTATCCTTCCACCAAGAAATTGACATCCCCCGGATGTAGACTTTGCAGTCATGTTACAGCCAACATAGTCACTATCTGTATAAGCATACATATTGAGGTCAGAATTCTTTGGATACCAAAGTCCCAGTTTGGGAGCTCCCTTGAGGATACCAAAGTCTTGGTTTGGGAGCACCATTAAGATATCTAAGAATTCTCTTGACAGCAAACAGGTGTGACATTTTAGGGTTGGCTTGATATCTTGCACAAATACATGTACCAAATATGATATCAAGCCTGCTGGCTATGAGGTGCATAAGAGACCTAATCATAGCCCTGTATAAATGTCCATCAACACATTCCCTCTCAAAATCTGGTAGTAGAGAGTGGTTTCTGGCTATGGGTGTCTTAGCAACCTTGCACTCGGTCATATAAAATCTAGTAAGTATGTCTTGCACATACTTTGACTGATTTATGAAGATGTTATTGTCAACCTTCTTCACTTGAATTCCTAGAAAGAAATTTCCCCCATGGCACTCATTTCAAATCTATTCTTCATCAGCTTCTTAAAGTCTTGGTAGAGCTTCGGATTAGTTGATCCAAAGATAATGTCATCTACATAAACTTGAACCAGCATCAAGTCATTTCCTGTTCCTTTAATGAAGAGTGTTCCATCAATAGTACCTCGCTTGTATCCATGCTGACAGAGAGACTATGATAGTGTCTTATACCACTTCCTTGGAGCTTGATGCAGCCTATAGAGAGCTTTGTCAAGCTTGAAGACATAGTCAGGATGATCTGGGTCTGCAAAGCCAGGTGGTTGTTCAACATACACTTCCTTATCAACCTCACCATATTAGAAGGCACACTTGACATCAAGTTGGTAGACCTTAAAATCCTTGAATGCAGCAAAAGCTAGGAATATCCTAACAGCTTCAAGTCTTACTATAGGAGCAAAAACATCTGTGTAGTCAATTTCTTCTTCTTGTGTGTATCCTTGAACAACCAATCTTATCTTGTTCTTGATGACAAGTCCTCTATCATCTTTCTTGTTTCTAAATACCCACTTGGTACCTATAGTAGTCTTCCCTTGTGGAAGAGGACATAGATTTCAAACCGTTTGTCTCTTGAATTGAAGCAGCTCCACCTGCATTGCTTCAACCCAACTTCCATCTTTTAAAGCCTTATCAATCTTCTTAGGCTCAATCAGAGACAAGAAACAAGAGTGTAGACAAATATTTCTATCATGGGTTTTTCCTCTTGTTCTCACCCCCAGTCTCAACTTCCCCAATGACGTTTGTAGTGGGATGTGACTTATGGATTCTCAGTTGAAGAATCACAGCAAGTTGGTTGGACAGATCTAAATTGGTGAAATTTAGATCTGGTGCTTGAGTATCATCCACCATATCAACACACTTATCAAGAGAAACTTGATCCAATGAGTGTGTTACATCATTGATGTTGTTTTCTATGGAGTGGTTATCAGCATCAAGAATTTCTTGATCACTTTCACCACCTCCATCTCCTCCTATATTGCAAATTCTTTCATTTAAGTTTTATGCCTTAGTTCTGGATTTATAGGCACCTCAGATGTATCAACTGAAGAATTTGTCATGGTTGTGCTGATAGGATTTCCAACTATAGGGCTAGTTACCACTGGAGCTGAAGTAGTTTGAACACTTGGTCTTCTCAGCTCAAATCTTGGATCAGAATCTTCTGTTGATAAAGTACCTGTAGATCCTGAAACATCTTCACAAGATTTGTTAAAACAGTTGGTAACTAAATCAAGATCAAACAACCAATCAGGATCAAAACCTTTCACACTAGGTGTGTGCTCATTGAAGGTCATATTGGCTGACTCCTTAACTACTCTAGTTTTGAGATTGTGTACTCTATAAGCCTTAGCTTGGAAAGAGTATCCAATAAAATATAGATCATCTGATTTCTCAGCAAATTTGGCTATTTGATCCTTGGTATTCGAGATGGTTCAAGCACATCCGAATAATCTGAGGAAACCAATAAAAGGTCTCCTTTTGTGCCATAGTTCATAAGGAGTCTTACTATGAGTCTTGACTACTAAAACTCTATTCTGCACATAGCAAGCAGTGTTGACTGCCTCTACCCAGAAGGTGATGGGTAGTTTAGAGTTAGATAACATTGTTCTTGCAGCTTCAATAAATGTCATGTTTCTCGTCTCAGCAACATCGTTTTGCTGAGGAGTCCTAGGAGCACTATATTGTCTTGTACTACCTTTTTCATCATAAAATGCATCAACAATTTGGTTCTTGAATTCAGTTCCTTGATCACATCTTATGATCTTGACCTTGTGATCACATTAATTCTCAATTTTCAGAATGAAGCTCTTCAAGATTTTTGGAGTCTCATCCTTGGTTCAAAGGAAGAAGACCCAAGTATATATTGTGAAGTTATCTGTGATCACCAAATAATAAGAGGTCCTTCCTAGACTCATTACACTGGTAGGGCCAAAGAGATCCATATGTAATAAGTTTAGGGGAGTAGTGATGGAGTTCATTTTCTTTGGCTTGTGAGACACCTTGTGTTGCTTCCCTTTCAGGAATGCAAGACAGTGGCCATCACTTTCTAAACTCTTTTTTTGGCATTCTAGTTACCAAATCATTCTTAATTAAGTTTTCCATATTCTTAAAGTTTACATGGCATATTCTTTTATGCCAGAGGAAAGACTCATCATTATTGGCTTTAGATAGAAAGCAAGAAACCTCTCCTGAAAGGGATGTTTCCTGCAGATCCATCTTGTAAATGTTCCCTTTCCTGGGGGCTCTGAGTAGGATATGCTCTTGAGGAATGACCACCACGAGCTTGAGAACAATGCAATCATACTCAGTAAAGAGCATGTTATGTCTCTGAAAAATGGGGATACACTTAGAAGATTGTACCCAAGCTCCTTGATAAAGTTTAGCTTTTCAATGCTGAGCTTACTATTTGTGACCCTGCCCCTTCCTGTAATGTAACCATCTGATTCTACTCCAAAAGCAACTGGCCCGCCATAAATTTTCTCAATGTTTTGAAGCAAAGAGCCATTGCCTATCATGTACCTGGAACAACTACTATCAATGATCCATACATTCCCTTTGGTCTTTAGCTGTTCCTCCATATAAAGTGATGGTAGTTATATTTGGAAACCCAAGCCTCATTGGTCTTGGGCTTGTTAAAGGAAACAGAAGATAATGTAACAGTAATTGATCCTATATGCAAGTTCTGAAGATAATGTAACAGTAATTGATCCTATATGCAAGTTCTTAGGATAATTGGTTGTTATTGATGAAGAACTTTCAGTCACATGGCCTGCTTTTATCTTCCACACCATCTTTAGAAGACTAGACTTGGCCTTCAATACTTCGGAAGTTTTGATGGCTTTGGAAGTTTTGGAGACTGGACCTTCGAAGCTTTTTCATCAACTGCAGTAGACTTCAATACTTCAGAATCTTTCCTTTCTTCTAAGACCAAAATTTCTTCCATAGGTAAGTTTTCACTTATCTTCTTTTTCCCTTTGGAACTTCCGAAAGGAAGAGATTTTCCTTTTGAAGCTATCTTCTTTTTCATCTTCTCAGAAGTTTTTTTCTTGGTCATATGGATAGTACTTTTGGGATTGTAGATGCAATCCTTGTTAAAGTAAGAAGTACTACCACACATGATGCATTCAGTTGGCATGCTTCTGAGAGTCTTCTTTTGAGAGGGAGGCTGAGCTTGATCACTTTCCACTTCCTTCTTCATCTTCTTAGATGATGCAGCATGCTTCTTGGGATGAGGCTTGCTCTCGGAACTAAATGGTTCAGGCTGTGCAGTAGTGGTGCATATTTTATCAGACTTCTTCTCTTGACCTGGATGATTTGAACATGAACTAGAACTTCTGGTACTAGAGTCCATAGTTGAGTCTTCAGTCTTTTCCACTTCAAATCTTGTAAAAATAAAAACTTGCTTTTGCTTGGAGTTGAAGGTGGCCTTGATCTCTTGGGCTTTCTTTGACTTTCTTTTGGCTACCCTGATCAAGTTCTTCCTTGCAAACTTGGTCATCTTTGGTTCTTTCTTCTCTCCAAGAGAATAGTGTCCCTTCTTAGGATAACCCTTGTCACTCACCTCAAGTTCATCCTTTACTGTCTCCTCTTTATCTTCATCCTTCTTTTTGACAGGATCAATAAAAGGCAGCTCATCTTTACAAGTTTCACACCTTGGAGATCTAATAGATAGAAATGTGTGTGGAGGAGCTATCTCACTTGATCCTAGTCCCTGCCTATTTTGGTAACAAACTTTTGCATGCAAGGATGAGGATGTTATGTTCTTGAAGTTTTCCTCTTCAAGAACACATTTTTCTACCATGGCTTTGTTGATCACAAGCTCAGCCTAGCATTCAGTTAACTTGGTGATGAGATCTTCTATTTGAGTTCTGTAGTTTGTGTGCTCATGCTTAAGAGTTGAAATGGTTTTCTCTAAATCTTCTATTTGAAGTTTATAGTCATTTTTAGCTTTTTTAAAGTCAGCTTTTAAAATATTTAAGGACTCAAGGTTAGATCTCACTTCCAAGTTGTAAGACTTGTACATGTTAACTTTAGCAATGCATGTAGGAGTACAAAGATGTTCTAATAACTTGGCTTCTTCATGATCAGCCATCAGTGCTTGTTTTGGAGAAGAATCTTCTACTTGAAAGCTTTGGTCCCTCCTTCTTCAACAGCAACAGCAGCATGTTGTTTTGGTTGGCTTGGCTTCTCAGTTCTTGGAGCTACATCAGTGTAGTTAAGTCTGTATTGTGCTTGGCCACTATTTGTCCTTGATGCCTTACACTCTCTAGAAAAATGTCCCATTTGGTTACAGTTGTGACACTTCAATTTGCTTTTGACCAGTCCAGACTTTTCACTGGCCATATTGCTGGGAAACTTTCTTCTTGTCCTCTTATAAAACTTCTTGACTCTGTGAGTGAGAAGAGCCATTTGTTTGACTATCTCCAAGTATTCCAAATCATCTGGATAGATGCAGTCCAAGTCTTAAAGAGTGAAGAGAAAGTTGCCCCAACTTTCATCATCAGACACAAAGGCTTGAGCAGAGCTTGTCTCTTGGAATGGGCTTCCTTGGATGTTGCTCTCCCTTGGTGTCTTAGGGAAGGTGATGAAAGGACCCTTTTATGAGTTTTCAGAAAAGCATATGAGATGATGTTGTGGTTCTATGCTATCCCTTTCAACCATATGAAGGGATGAACTCTACTGATTGTTGCAAGAGCTGCTTAATAGGTTTTGCAAGTTCATCTCTATCTGGTAACCACTAAGGATACCATACAGCTCTGTGAGAGTAAGAGTAGAGAGGTTCTTAGTTCTCTTGATAGCCACACAGTAGTGAGTCCATTGTTTGGGAAGAGAGTACATGAACTTCCTCACTATGTCCTTATTTTCAAGTTTTACTCCAACATCCATTAGAGTATCCACAATCTCAACATACCTGAAGTATTATTGAGTCATGGTTTCACCAGTCTTGTAGGTGAAGTTTTTAAACTGTTGCTTAGAAGTTTTACACTTTTTGAAGCCTCTGTATATGGAGTTAGGAAGAGAAGTTTGAAGAGCGGTCATGGCTTTCTGATCTACATCTATTTTCTTCTAGTCTTCTTCAGAGTAGTCAACGATTTCCTTTGGTATCATCCCACTCCAGCAGTGGCTGAAGATGTGCTTAGAATGTGAGATCCTTCAACGACAAATCTCCACAACCTGCTGACTTGAGACTTGATGAACCCTTCCATACGTTGGCACCAAGTACCAAAGTCATCAAGAGTGATCAGTGGAGACTTTGTCATAGTACCGGTTTCATATTAGCCTTAGAAAGAGCTGCCACTTGAGTTTATAAGTGTTTTGTGAAATTAAAGTGATCTAAGGAGCTGTTTGATGTGGTCAGCAGTAGAGACTAGGTCAGAGGTCTCAAAAAAACTGACTGGGTCAGAGGGTAAAACAAGGGTGGGTCAGAAGGATTGACTCGGTCAGAACCTATTTTTTGCAAATCAAACGCGCTGACTGGTTGACCGAGTCAGCAGTCATCAGTCAGAGGATCAGTTAGATGCAATCAAACAGCCCCTAAGATGGTGAGATCTTAGAATCAAGAGCCTTAAATGCTTTGATACTAAATGCAGAACCATTGAAGGGTGGTCAATGCAACAGTTTCACAACATGGAGAGATTTCAAACACTTAGCAGATCAAATAGGGAACCAGTTAGGATGAAACAATGAACACAAGTAACAAGAACAATAAACAAGAACACTCAAATATGTTTTTCAAGAATGATGTATATTGCTCTCATGTTCTCACAAGTGCTACAAAGCGTCTTTTAGAATACAAGTACTTGAGACACTTTATGCTACATCCTACAGCCAGCCATACTTTAAAGGCTAGCTGAAAACACTAATCTAGACAACAAGATCAATATAGAGTCAAAAGACAGATTGCCTTTTGACTAGTGACTATGACATGCAATAGCTCACATCCTAATATATTACAAAAAGGATAAAAGTACATAGTTGGAAAGTTACAGACAAAGGACCTTAATCTACAGTTAACAAAAGCATGGACGTTTCACCAACTCATATAAGTTGGTTAGTCGTCAGAAGTGGCACTGGAAAGTGGTTTAACTTTTGTCAAAAGGTGATTTAGAGAAAGTATGTCTTCTCTATCTTTGAAAGAGATCTGTCTTTGTCTTCGGAAGACTTTGTCCTTGCAGCTTCAGAAGACTTCATTTTTTGGCTTTGGAAGATATGGTGTTTTGGCTTCAGAAGATTTGATACTTAGCATAATTCACTTAGTTATATCAAATCTTTCGAAGTAACTTCCTTGTACTTCACATGTGCATGTTGAGAGTGCTTTAGTTGGTCTTTAGGTGCATCAGCCTTTAAGTGTATTCCTTACAAGATGTAAATGCATACACGTTTCTTTTTTCGATAATAACTCATGTTACCAAATGGATTGAAACCGTCGGCTACAAGCCCTAGGGGAACGTTTCATAGTTCAATCTAGAAGGTCGGGTACTTTATATCAAAATCTTTCCACCAAGAACCATCAACAAGATGACTCATCGTACCCTCTTCTGATCGTCTGGTACTATACTAAATCATATCTTTTGCTGTGTGCCTTGAAGAATACAAACGTCATAGTCTCGGGGTTAAAGGAAACCATTATAACACCTTGTGAGGTATCTTCTTGCCCTTTGTATTTCTATCAACTCATCTACTCTCATTACAAACGGGACATTTTTCTAACAAAAAGTTTTCTCCCCAGAAAAGTGCACAGTCATATTTGCATACATGTATCGACTCATATCCTAAACCAATCTTCTTTAATGTCATTTTTTTCTACATAATGAGAAGGGGGATTTATTACCTTTAGGATGTGAAGAGTACAACAACTCAGAAAGCTCATCAAATGAGCTATTAATCCATTTGTTCTTCACCTTGATATGCATAAGCTTTGCTAAAAAATCAGGGGAAGAAAACTTAGTACAACCCGGATATAATTCTGATTGAACTTCTTCTAACAAGTTCTCAATATCATCATGGATACCGCTACTCTCTTCCATAACATCTTCGATGACGTCAGCCATATCGTTTGTTGGCCCAACGCCATCTACAATTACAACTTCAACAATTAAACTTTCACCATGATAGATCCAATCCTTGTATGACCGGCACATGCCCCTTATTTCTAAATGATATTTCGTTTTAATCAATCCTAATAATACGGTATTCTGACATTTCATACACGGACATCGAATCTGGCCATAACTGTCGTTCAGTTTTTTGCACAAATCTATAAAAGGGTTGAGTCCTTGTTGATACTCAGGTGATCTACGGTTCTGATTAAGAAGCCAACTATTATTGACAGACATGATTACGAAACTGCAATATAATTTAGGATTTAAGTGGATAAAAACTATCCACGAAACATTAACAAAAAGTTGGACAACGGATTGAGAATTCAAAAGAGTAGGCTTCTAAACCCACTTTTTGAATACCTTATCTCATATATGAAGGTGCATCATATAATTGTTTGTTTAAGAAAAATTCACAAGCATTTTCTCTTAGCTCCCAAGTATATACATATAGAGATATATACTCGAGGAGAAAAGAAAAAATAACAGCCAAATTTTTTTTAAACAAACAATCATGTAATACACATTCATATCCTAAATGAGATAAAATATTTAAAAAACTATCCCGGAACGGGGACAACCCAAAATTAATTACTAAATCAATTTCGGGCGGGTATTTCTAAGCTCGTGATGATTAGAATGAAGTGAGAAACCTAAACGCTCATAATGAATAACAATAAGGAATTACTATAAAAATCACATGAAATGTGACATTGTTTAAAAAAATTGAAACATTATTGCAATTGTTTAAAAAATATCAATTTTCGTTTGGTTTTTTTAGTAATTTCTTATTGTTATTCATTACTATAAAAGTTTAACTCAATTTAACGCCAATTTATTAAACAAGTTTCACTTAAATTAACACTTAATTACTAAACAACTTTCAACCAATGAAACACCTTATTTAACACAACCAATAAATGATTTTCCACCGATGCATTATTTACCAAATAACACAACTTGTTACACAACTGTCATAACCTAAATAATCTAATTACTAAGCAACATTAACATAATAATTTTCAACCAATATAGCACCTAAACTAACATCTAATTACTAAACACTATAAACAAATAATATACCAAATAACACAACTAAATTAAAGATTCACACAACTAGCATAACCTAAATAATTTACCAAATAACACAACCCAATAACACAACGAAATTAAAGATTCACACAACTAGCATAACCTAAATAATATAACATAATACATATGAAAAAAGAGATAAAAACCTCAAAATGGTGTAAGAACCAAGTTGGTGGTGGTGGCTGTGAAGTTGTATGACCGAGTTGGTGGTAGTGGTCGCGGTTGCAGCAGTGGTGGTCGGCTGTTGGTCGGGCTAGATTTGCGGTGGTAGTCGGCGACTGCAAGTGAAGGGCTTCAGGTGGTGGTGGTCGGCGGCTGCAAGGCGGTGAGGGTTCAGGCGGTGGTGGCCAGCAGCTGCTGGGGTGGTGGTCGGCAAGGATCTAGTGGTCGGACTCAAGGGCTAGATTTGCAGTGGTGGTCAGCGGCTGCAAGTGAAAGGCTTCAGGCAGTAGTGGTCGGCAGCTACAAGGAGGCCGGTGACAGTTCAGGCGGCGACTGCTCGGGTGGTGGCCGGCGAGGTTCGCGCGAGGGCTAGATTTTCGGTGTGGAGGGAAAAGGATAATGTGGAGGGAAGCAGATGTGCGGGTATATCCTTTAACCAATAGCGGCGAATTGGTTACGTACGATATAATTGAGACCGTTAGATCTACTGCATCATCAACGGCCAGATCTAATGCTGTCGCCGCTAATAGTGTCGCCGCTAATGGCCCTGTCGCCGCTAATAGTATCATTTCTTGTAGTTTGTACATACTTAAATAAAATTTATATAGAAATATATATATGAATAAGCACGAAGCAAGAGTGTTTTGAATTATAAAGAACATTATGCTGGAGTGAAAATAAACATTCATGGAAACAAAAGCCATTTTGAAGAAAAAATGAGAACGGCATATTCTATACCTCTAAAACAAAATTAATCATAAAGATTAAAATGATAGCACACTTGCAATTAAAGACTCCAAAAGCAGAATAGGAAAAAAATGAAAGTTAAGGACGAAGAAAGTAAAATTAAGAGAAATATTCAATTAGTCTCCGTGGCTTAATGCAATTGCTTTTCGATCCCCGGGACTAGAACATTGCAAATTTAGTCCAATGTTGTGCGACCTACTTGCATAAATAGTCCCACCCGTTAAATTGTTGTTAGTTTCTAACCAAAAAGATGTCATGTGCTTGGAATTCATTATCGCGGTGTGTTTATTTTCAAGGAAAAAGATATGCATATGATTGTGTTAGCTAGGTTTATTAATTACTAGGATATTCATGAATTCTCGGCGCATGGGATAGTTCAATGATGGAGGAACTAGGTTTAAATCATCTAAACAAAAAATTCTACTTTCACTTTAAAAATATCTGACAAAATTTTAGACGTGGGTGTAGTAGCTTTAAATGTTAATCATTTAGGGCAATATGTTAAACACAACAAATTTATTGACTTCTACATTGAGTATGGTAACAGTAGAATAAAAAATACATGTTTTTTTTTTTTACAATCAACAAAATTTGTTATTAAGGAGCAAGAGGATGTATCACCTGATATGAGTCTATTACTCTTGGTGATGAGTTTGTTAATCTTGCTAATGATCGTGATAATTTTGATGAAAGTGATTACATTGTTGATAAAACCAATGAAGTTGATAATGTAGAAGTAGATATGAAGGACTATGATGTTTTTATTGATAGTGTTGAAGAATTGTAGGAAGAATCGTAAATGAATCTGATGAGGAAGCTAACCAAGAATTTAATTATCTAATTTGTTATCCAGAGGGATGTGAGTCGTTTGAGAAGATTCCCAGGAAGATTTTCAAACTACAAGGAGTAGGAAGTTGAAAAAACCAAAGAACAAATGGAAGTCACAAAATCCTACTAGTAAACAAAAATACAAGCCCTAATGCTACAAACAATCCAAAAATCATAATGCCCGTCAATTGATTTCATGACTATGCATGACCTGTGACCAACAAAGTCAAGAAACATAGACAACTAATCATTTTATCAATGTACATATTACAAAACAAGAAAAAACAAATGATATAAATGCTAACACGATTGACCCGGTTGGCATGAGTTCTTGAAAAGCTTGTCAACGGTGAAGAAGCATCGCTGAAGAAAAACCTGTAGAGATCCATGCATTATAACAACTAGCAAACAATAACATAAACTTCAGATGACATATATATATATATATATATATATATATATATATATATATATATATATATATATATATATATATATATATAGGGGGAGGATCCAATGAAAACCTATTTATAAATGAAAACCTTGCAAACTAAATCTTAGCCATTGATTATCTAGATCAATGGTCATTAATTACTAGTGTTAATCTTGTAATAAGTGTAATCCAAAAAATCATTTAAAAAATAGAAAAGGGCAATTTCGGAAACATCAAAAAATTAAGTAACTGCCAATTACATAAAGATTCCTAAAAAAACTCCCCTCATTCATCGGAGTTTATTCAAAAATTGAACGATCAAAACCAAAATCAGCGAAACTAAATTTGGGAGAAATTCATATGCCATTGTATATGTAATCTTGGATTACTGAGAAATTGGTTGACACATTATAGTATAGGGCTTAATATTTCGGAGACGACAATTGATTTCGTTGAAGGAGCTTCAAATACGGTTTCGCTGTAATCGAAGAGGTATGTATTCTTACAATTAACCGCAACTTCAAATCAGACGTTTACGTGAGTTTTTCAACTTATATGAAAGTGATACAAGGGTGAGTGTAAGTAGGGTGCTATGATTTTGTTTGGGATTTTGATTTCCGACCAGTTAGGGTTTTGGTACGTATATGTAAGCAAGTTGATTGTCAGTTGCTTTTTCCTTATGCTCAACCTTCTGGTAATTACTTTGATGTACGTATATGTATGTGTCAATTTTGGTTGAAAATGTTCAATGTCTAGGTTGTTAATTAGTTCATTTAGAATGTGCCTAAAATTTGAAAATGCTTGGTTAAGGATTATTTTGTTAAATATTGATTTTAGGATTTGGTAGTACTACCGAAAATTGGATATATTTAGGTAAGCAATGGTTTATGTAGGATAGTTGATTATGGATATTATTGATTTGATCAAATAGGTGGAATTGTGTTACGTATATGTACCAAATGAGTATTGAGGTTTGGTTTGTCTTTATCAAGTTCTACTTACAATAATTTGGATCCAACAAAGTTGAAAACCTTTAAATTTAGGTTATATAATTAGTTAATTAAAAGAACTTGGTGGGATTGTGTAAAAATTGCAAGAAGTTTGTTATTAACATAGTCTCCGGACAGATAAAGATGTTTTGAAAAGTATTCATATAAATATGTATGCACTTCTTTTATAAAGTTAAATTCCTCTCATTATGTTATTTGTAATATCATATTATATTTTAGTTATTCCTGATACATATGTGTTCAAGCAAAAGAATTCTGCATCGAATAAATGTTTTGATCGTGTCATATGTAGGTAAGTGTTTGAGGAGGAAATTGTTGTATCTTTGAAGATGTCATCAAGTAATTATGAACCTTATATTTTAATACCATTTCATCATCTATAAACTTTGACATTATAATAATATATTTGATATCCAGGTAGAAAAAAAAGTAAAAGAATTGCTAAACTCTATACTTTTAATAAATTCACCAACACGGCAAAATATCCGATTGAAGTAGATGACTTTGAGGAACAATCCCCGGATATAAAAGGTACTATGTATTCTGATTATTCCAAATACGTAATATAAATAGTGTACTTACTAATTATTGTATTTGACGATGGTCAGGAAAAGAAACAAAGTCTGTTAAAACTATGGAACAGAGCGTTGTAATGAAGGGTGGTGTTGATGAATATGATATTTCATCAAATTAAATAATCGTTGTTATTTATCCTTTATTTTGGTATTATTTTTTTGTTAAGGATCAATGGTTGTTTAACAGTGGCGAAGCGTAGAAAGAATTTTAAGGAAAAAATCAATATCCTAAATGAAGTGAAGGAAAGTTTTAGGAAAATCAATGAAAAGATGATGCAAGATAAAGGTTAGTCATTTTTTTGTTCTATGAAGTTATGGTTTTAATACGGGAATAAGTATAGTTAATAATTGTTATACATGTATGTTAGTGAATATGATATCATTATCTGCATAAACATTTATTAAAATCATGTAATCTACAAGCGTTGAGCATAACGTGATTAATTTTGATGAAGGAGTGGACGTGGAAAAAAGCGAAACATCGTCCGATGGTAAGATATGATATCATTATCTGCATAAACATTTATTAAAATCATTTATTATATATATATATATATATATATATATATATATATATATATATATATATATATATTGCTTATTGTTGACATATTATAAATTCAAAATACAGTTTGGGTGGATAGTTGAAAGCGATAAGAAAACAGATGAAGAACGTGTCAATAATTTAAAAAACAATTTTGAAAACTTTGTGAAAGGGTGTGAAGGTGTGCCTAATTTAAAGCAGTTTGACATAATATCCTTTCCCATCTTGATAAAAAATCATTTTTATTTGGGTTGCTTTGAGATGAAGTATCCGGTGATTACAATGATAGACAACATGAGTGATCCGCAAAGTCTAATCAGTTTTGACAATGATGTAGAGTTCATTAAGAAGGGAACACCGTTAAAAGTGGTAAGATGTATTTTTTTGTGGTTTATGTTACTATTGTTATTTAATACTTACGTGTTTGTACGTAGACATACCAACACACTGTTTTTTTAACTATGCAGAAACATATTTTTGTCTCTTACTTGAGATCATTAGAGCATCCAAAATGAAGAGAAATAGCAGCAGCCTACCCTCAGAAGTTACGTATCGGATGGTCTACGTCAAAGAATTCAACTGATTGTAGTATATGGAAATGGTTATGGGAAGTCGTATTAAAAATTAGGATTGTGGGTTTCCATCGGATGAGAGCAAAATAAAGACAAAGATTAGGAATTTGAGGAAAAAGTACGCCTTTAAAATCCTTACTTCGGATATGAATATATATAAGGAGAAGGTGTTGAAGGAAGCCGAAGAGTTGGAGCAAGCAAAAAAAAGATAGATGATACGTTAAGAACTAGTTTAATATGTGAATTGGAATTATGGTAGAATGTTTTGAATATTCTAGTTTTGGTTTTATATGTTTTATGGATGTGAACAATTAACTTCGATGTTTTTGAATGGTTTAATCAAATGAATGACATTCAACCGGATATGTGATATATGAATGCTAGTCTAATCTATTACTAGTGTTCATTGACACACTAATATGTTATTCTTATGAATGAACTAAATAAACCTCTAACTCAAACGTATTGCATTATAAGTCATGGTTCAAAATAAATATGTGTATTGTAAAATTCTATGTTGTCGTACGTTGTATTATACCAAAAAACATACAAAATAACCATGAATTGACATAGGAAAACAAAAAATATAAAAGTATGCTTAAAAAATATATAGAGACAATTAAGATCCTAAGAGGTACGTATATGTAATAGAAGGTCATTTTAATCCTCATGAAGTCTTTAATACGTATATGTAATAAAGTGTGCAAAAGTATTCAGTTAATGAATTTATATCAAGAGATGGTCTGTAAATAGGTATATGTAATAAAGAATGGTTTAATATTAATATGATCCAATCCAATTACTAACAAACCATATAAAAAAAGGTACTGACATTAGTAAGACTTTAATATTAAAAAAGAAAAAGAAGAAAAAGTACACCACTAAATAAAGTTCAACAAATTATTCCTCTAATTCTTCCTTAAAATCTTCCTGCTCATCTTCCTCCTCGCTTCCGTCTTCACTCGAATTGTACTTTGATGATCAACTCCAGTAAATGAAACAAAAGTCATATTATACCTACATAAAAAAACAATTAATAAAATAGATATATTAATAAAATGATGTAAATAAATTTCATATTTGTTAGTCTGGTACGTTGCGTCAAACGCTAACACATCACCAAACGCCATATGGTTGACCTTCGACACTTCATCTACCCAAAATAAGTTCCTAATTTCATTGCCAACCGCTAGAAAGTTAAATGTGAAGTTGTTTTGGCATAACACCCGGTGTTCCATTCTATCCAAGAAGTATTGGCCATCACTATCACTAATGAAATTAGTGATATCCCTACTAAAATTTTTGTAATCCGTCTTGGTTCCTCTAACCATATGATGGCCACCCTTCAATGCAACTTGCAATCTATGTGCTTTGGAAGGTCCAATATTTGCCAAACGACATTTAGCAATGTACTCCTTATAAACAAAATCAAGCTTACGCTTCTTCCTTGTCAAATCTAAATTATCCAAATTCACCAACCCATGATTATGTGCCTCAATAAAACCATATACTTCAAAAATTTCAGTTCCTTCAATAACTCTAAATTTTAAACGGGCACGACAATCACAAACTTTAAAGTTTCTTCTTCGAACCCGAGACTTTGTGGAAACATCCAAAGTGTCAGTTACTTTGCCCGTAGGTATGCCAGCCTTGTTACACAATATGTATCTACGAGTTACCACACCTTTCTTCTTTTTCTTTATACCTAAACGGGTACTAAAGCCGGCCTTCTCAGCGTATGCCTCGTACATCCTTACAGCGTGGTCCCAATTTTCGTATCTCGTTCCAACCACCGGCTTATGCTCATCGGATACGTTAGGAGTCCAATACCTAGACCCATTATGGGACAGGTATAATGTGCTGCACATAGAATCTTAAACAATGAACATTTAAAAAATAATTTCAATAAACACACAAAACAAAAACTAATATGACGAACAATTGAATACCTTCATTCTCAACATCGGTTAGAAATAAGGTATCGTTTTCAGTTCTGATATCATCAACCTCCTTGTCAACAAGATCATGTGTTGTATCTAATTCATTATCATAAAATAAAAAATTAGTTAATAATGTAAATATAATTTTTTTACCAACAAAGACAATGTAAATACATACAAACAACCACAAAATCATATATCGAATACAATACAAAAAAATTGATACGGATACGTATGAACGTAATCATAAGCAAACTGTTAACTACATGTAAAAACATTATTCAATTGCCTGATATGTATACGTATGTACTGTAAAAAAGAAATTAAGAACATCATGATCGTTACTAGCTTCATCGCCTCGACTTAATTCTTTAGTTTGATCGATAGTAACATCTGCATATATATAATTCGCATTATCTATTGAAATCACATCCCGTATCGTATCATCACTATCAACAACATTAGCAATTGCATTGTTTGCTCCAAGGGATTCGGATATTGGATTCATCGATTGATAATAATTGAGAAATAGAAATCAGAAACTATAATTAAAAACAATGACAAGAGGTTGATTCTTAAGATGTTAGAAAAATTAAAATTCAATGAAGATACTACGCAAATCAGAAATCAGAAACAATGAAGATACGAACACAATTAATTAGAAAAATTAAAATTCAAATTAGAGATAATAAGTTTAAAATTAATACAGAATAATATTTCCAAAATTAAAATGGGGCAAAATTACAAAAACAACCTTTGCTTTTAAACAAAAAATATTAATGTTAAAAGAATATGATTGGTAAATGAAGGTTTTTAAGGTTTTCGTTTATAATCGCGGTTTCCATTTGATCCCTCCTATATATATATATATATATATATATATATATATATATATATATATATATATATATATATATATATATATATATATATATATATATATAAACCTCCTCATGTGACTGAAATGAATAATGCAATGCATAATGTGAATGGACAACAATCTTGCAAACCAACTCCTGCATTTGAAACATCCAACAAGGATTAAAATTTGAGCCATGTAAAAAGCTGATAAATTTATAGCATTTGCGACATCCACTTCACGAATATTAACCGAAAACAACATGAAAAATTCAAACAAACCTAGTCAGGGAACATTTTATATGTTTCTTTTTGATATGTTTCTTAATGTCATGCTTTTTAACCACTTTATCAGCAAACTAAAATAAAAGGTATTTTATATCATCAAACTCTTACAAATTAAAACAAATCATCAATTAAGAGGTAGTTTAGATCATTGATTATGCGTACTTATCTACACTTTATGTAATCTTTTTTTAAAGATTAAATAAATGTTAATGTAAAAAGATATGAATACCCCTCAGTTATCCTCTTAAACTGAACATTTAACGGTGAAGAAATATTTGTGCAACCATATCACATAACGTTGAACCAGATTTGCATTTTTCCAATTCTGTGGATCAAGCAAGCAATCTGATCAAACAACAACGACTAGTTCTGTAACTTTTCAATAATAAAAAAAAGACAAACAAATAAATATGAAAAAAGAAGTTAATAAAGTTATTATAAATAAATTTTTTTTTATTAAAGGTAGAAAATGAAATAAGAAAGAAAGAATTACTTAAACTAATCAAAACAAATAATAGGAAACAAGAATGAAAGTGGGAGGCGGGGTGTTCGAATTCACGGCTCTTGCTTCACCTAAGGGTGCGCCAATCATATGGAGCAAGGTCCTTTTGTTTTACATGGCCATCCTGTAATATTTAAATTTAAGTTAGCTTGATAAATTTCAAATAAAATAAGCAAATTACGAATAACAAGAAGTTGTGGGTTCAAACCATCGAAACCAAGGTCCCTTGGGTTTCAAACAGTCATCAATTACATTGAGACTCATTACTAGTCGTCCCTGTAATTGTTTTAGTCGAGCAGTGGTAGATCGAGAATTTTTGGCCATGGTGGCTAAACACCAGTCTTGTTACAAAATGTTATGTTAGGTTATGATGGATGGGGTGAGAACAAGTAGTGTAAAAGTATATTAAATCATAGAACAAAAATGTTTGTTGCAAACAACACCTATTTGCAATAGAGAAAAAGTGAAGAGTGGAGAAAAAGTGAATGAGATAATGTTTTCTTGTGTCTTTCTTAACAACTAACCATAGATTTATATAGGTAAACTAGTAGCGTGCCCGCGCGATGCGGCGGGGCGACACTTTTAATTGCGATTCTCGTGGCAGTACGGATAGTTCGCGAATAATATTGTTTATGAACAAAATTTTAGCTTTTACTCCGAAATCATTGAGATGAGTGTAATCATAATATTAGAGAACAAAGTCTATATAAGTTATGAAATAGGTAAATAAAACGATAATAAAATAAGGTAACACACGGATCCGAGAATTCAAGTCTTGAATAACCAAAGCAGAAAAAGTAAAATCATAAACGTGGAGATAGTTGCATGATTAGAACAATCAATCATACGCCTCACAGAGCTTGATTATCTCATCGATATTGTTCGACCACCATTCTTCGTCCAAAAGGGACCCGGGAATATACTGTGCTTCATCGTCTTCCACCACCACCTCTTTAGTCGTACTAATATCCTCTGTCTTTTCAACTTTGACTGGCACCTCAGTAGTTGGAGCAGTTTTAGTCACTGATAATAAAATATTGTTTTAGATTGTTTATTGTAATGATATAATTAGCATCATTGTATTATAATTATTTTTAAATACGTTGAACCTGCAAAAGTTCCAAAGATAAAGTCATACCTGACATGTCTTTCGGATTAATCTTTGGCCCATCCATTATGTTATCTAAAATGAATATATAGAATAAATTAGTGATAACAAATATGTCATATTTCAAAAGTAAAGTAAAACATGCATCATCATAATAATTACAAATGCAAGCATGTAATTGTGTGAATTTTCATTAGCTATA
This sequence comes from Flaveria sonorensis, assembly GCA_025506505.1. Lineage (NCBI taxonomy): Eukaryota > Viridiplantae > Streptophyta > Magnoliopsida > Asterales > Asteraceae > Flaveria > Flaveria sonorensis. Next base: position 36,481,173 of record CM046424.1, read on the forward strand.
TAATAAGTTAATGCAGAAAATTTAACAAAACATATTCTTACATTATGGCAAACACACATTTCATATATCATGAAACACTTCCCGATATACAACATTCGAAGTGTATACCCCTAGGTGCTTGAAAATTTTTTCAGGATGTACTAAAACCTTGGTATTATCTCGTGATATACCCCTAGATAATGCCATGTAAAGTTGACCATGGGAAATGTAACACCCGGGTATTTTTTTTAAGACGAGAAAGAAGGAATAAATGTGTATAAAAGAAAGAAAACACAATTTAACCCAAGTTGAGGGGCTAAATATGTCAAAAGGACAAAAAGTATAAAAGTTGGTACAAAAGTGGGCATGCCGCCCACACCTTTCTGCACACTTCTTTTCATCCGGATTTTCTAAGGAGAAAGAGCAGAGCTCTCGGGTTTTTGAAGAAAGAAGAAGAGGAATTCGAATTCAAGGTAAGAATTCATCATTTTAAGTTGTTCTTGGTCGGCCTATGTCTCAGTTATATGCTTATGTGTGTTTGTTGTGTTCGGGTGTGTGTTTTTGGTGGGTTTCTAGGCGGTTGAACTCATAGTGTAAACGGGTTTGAAGGAAGTCATACTCGAAGATTGTCTAAGGTGAGTTCTAGAACCCCCTTTTTACTTGTTTTAACTGATTTTGGGGCTGGAAATGCATGTATGTATGTTTTTACGAAATGGGTTTTGTACCCGTATGAATGTGTATGTGTGAATGTGGGAGGGTTATGATTTTGGGTGTTCTTGATGTTATGATGATGCCATGTTCATATTATGATGCTTTAATGCTAGAACTAAGTTAGAACATGTTGAACTGATGATGTTGGGACTGATTATGATGTTGATAGTGAGAGTTGGTTGCCCATGCGCCTGAAATTGGCCCATGCGCCTGAAATTGGCCCATGCGCCCAACGGTCAAATTACCAAAGTGTAGTCCCATGCGCCCGAATAGTATCCATGCGCCTAGAATAGGCTGAATTTGGCTAAGTGTTCCATGCGCCCAAAACTGCCCATGCGCCTAGGCACTCATGCGCCTGCATAGTGCCCATGTGCCTAGAAGTTTGCCTAGAATGACTAAGTGTTGGGTCATGCGCCCCAATAGTGCCCATGCGCCCAGAACCTTTCCCATGCGACTAAGTTTTCCCATGCGCCCAGAAGGCCAAGCGCCTGCATAGTGCTCATGCGCCTATGCCTTAGAATAATTTCTAAAATTTTGGGGAAAATGTAAAGTGTAGGCTTTGACTTGGGATGTTCCCGGGGGTAATGTAAGTTGACCTTATGATGTCATATGTGATGATGATGCTATGTATGGTATGGTTATGTTTATGTTTGTGTTCCTTGTTATGTATGCTATTTTTCTGTGGCTTTACGTGGTATGATTATGAAAAGTAAATGGAAAGTATTATGCAACGTAAAGCGGAAGATAATGAAAAGTGGAACGTAAGGAAAGTATGAATGCATGCATTAATGAATGATGTAATGAAATGTCTTGCAAGCAATGTGTGGAGGTTCACACCCAACGAATGGTGTTAGCTCAACTGTGTGCGGGTTAGCTACCCCGAAAGGATGCACACTAGGGGTCTAATCTTTGTGATTGACCATATGTATAGGACCCTTGCCACTTTCCCTAGGTACTGGAGTCAGCTTCGTGCATAATGTTCGAGGGCTATGATAGACCTCAGGCCCAGTAACCAGCTTCGTGCACAATGTTCGGGGTATAGCACATCGCATTGGTCCGGAATGAAAGATGAATGATAATGATGTGTGTACTTGCCCCAGGCCCTTGAGTCAGCTTCGTGCACAACGTTTGGGGTACAGTACATGTCATAGAAAGTTAATGAGTGTATATATAGTACGGTAAGAAAGATAACGAATGATAAAGATGACATATGAGGATGAATGAACAGAAGTCAACGAATGACAATGAAAGATAATAATAAATTATTATCTATGTGTACGTATGATGCATGATCACATGTGAAAGTAAAGAAAGAATGGTTTTAAACGAAAGAAAAGTATTTTATTTTATAAAACTAGAACTCACTCAGTAACGCTGACTTTTATGTGTTTTCAGTTGGCAGGTAATGTTGCTGAGGATGGCATGGGGCAGCTACTTGGCATTTTTGGATGGTATCCGTTGTTTAGATTATAATGTTTTTGTGATGTAATGCAAATTATGATATTTTGTAACAGTTAATTACAATGTATTATTTTGCAAAAGCAATTATAAAGAAAGTTCTAAAATTATTCCGCTGCAATGTTTTAGAAATTGTAAATGTAAATTATATGTTTTATGTGCGATGATTGTCCAACTTTGAGCGTCCCGGGATCGGGACCTTACAAGTTGGTATCAGAGCCAAAGTTTAAGTGAAACGGGTTAAAATTTACAAAAGAAACCTAAACTTAAACAGAGAATGGGACAAAGGGAAGGGATTCCAGTCCGAGTAGCTACGTGCCATCAGGTATTTTTTTGATGTTAACCGGTATTATGTGCGCATGTTATGTGGTTTATGTGCTTCTTAGTAGATTTAGATACTGATGTTGTGAGGATAGGAAATGCTTGGGGTATGAAGAGTAATGTAAGTGGCTAATCATAACTAGCCATTGTAATTAGGGACTTACTATACTTGACATAAACTGAGCTATTACCTTAAATGACCGTGTTAGTGTTTGAATCTTATAGCATGTTAGAGGATGGCCGGTGGTAGATCTTCAAAGGCTTCTCGAGGTGGAGGTCGTGGTGGATGTGGTGCTGGAACATGGGTCACGAGAGGAAGGCCTCGAGCTGAAGAGGTGGCTCATGAAGAGCCAGAGGCCCCTCATCCGGAGGGCGGTGACGAGAGTGCTAACTTAAGGGCCTCGATGAAGGAGGCTGTTGTAGAGGAGGTTCATCAGGTCATGCAGACGATCTTACCATCTGTGGTGACCGAAGTGATAAAGGCTGTGAGAGAAGGGGAAAGGAAAGAGAGGAATAGGTCCTCGGGTGTTAGGGAGTAACCGGAGACTAAGACGGTTGTCTCTACTGATGAGGAAGAAGAAGAAGAGCCTGTGTCGGAGGCAGCACGAGGCTGTAACTATGGGGCATTTCAAAGATGCAAGCCCCTGACTTTTGATGGAAATGGCACTGCTGCTGCTGCTCACCGGTGGGTGAGAGAGATGGAGGCTGTACTTGATATCAGCGAGTGCCGGGAGGATCAGAAGGTGAAGTTTGTCACTCATTCATTTGTGGACTCGGCTTTGTGCAGGTGGGACAATATCGTCCAAGCCGAGGGTAGTAGGGTAATTGGAAGAATGAGGTGGCTAGAGTTGAAGAAACTGGTGATTGAGGAGTTCTGTCCTCATAGGGAGCTCGACAAGGTTGAAAAGTTATTCCTGCAGTTGGAGGCGGGAACCATGACGTATCAGCAATACACCGCCAAGTTTAACGAGATGGCACGACTGGTGCTGGATCAGGTGACACCTCTGTCGCGAAAGATCAAGAGGTATATTCAGGGATTGCCGGCGGATATTCGCAGGCATATGATCGCTGCTCGGCCAAGTACGTTTAGGTCCCTGGTCGATCTGGCGGGAAGGCTGTGCGACGAGAGGGAAGTGGTGGTGGCTGAGGTGAGCAAGAAAGGCGGTGGTGACCGAAACTGGAATCGGAAGTGGTTTGGTCAGGGTGGTGCCCCGGCAAACAACAAGAATGCACGGGTGGATGACCGGCGTGTGGTCACATCCGGTGCGAAGTAAAAGAGGTGTGGCAAGTGCGGGAAGGAACACACCGGGGAGTGTAGGTGGGGATTGAATGTGTGCTTCAAGTGTGGAAAGCCTGGCCACATGGCAAGAGAATGCAAGGTGGCAAGGTGTTTTAACTGTGATGGAAGGGGCCACATGAGCAGAGAATGCAAGAAGCCGAGGGCTGAGATTTCCGGGGCGAAGAAAAAAGCTGGGACTAAAGGGCAGAAAGCTAGAACCAGGGCTTTCACGATGACCAGGGAGGAGGCTAGGACGGACCCCGATGTCGTGTCAGGTACGTTTCTAGTAAACCAAACTCTTGCTTCTGTGTTATTTGATTCTGGTGCTAGTAAAAGTTTTATTTCTGCTGCTTTCTGTGCTAAGTTGCCTGTTAGTAGTAGAGGTTTTGATGAGCCCTTCGATGTAGAAACTGCCACAGGTAAGTCTACCAGGATTGTTGACCTGATAGAAGGCTGCAATATAGAATTAGAGGGTCATAAATTTCCTGCTAGACTGTTCGTGATGACCTTAGGCGGATTTCACGTAGTCCTAGGAATGGATTGGTTGGCGGACTACGAGGTAAATATCATATGTCGTAAGAAGATGATTCGACTGACAGCACCCGACGGGAGTTTGGTGACGATCTACAGTGATCGAGTTACGACTATCTCGAAGGTGATTTCAATGGCGGTGGCGGGAAAGTGCATGAGGCGTGGATGTAGTGCCTACTTAGCCTACGTGAAGGATGTAGATACACCAACACCACAACTATCGGATGTACTGGTTGTGTGTGAGTTCCCAAATGTGTTTCCCGAAGATTTACCAGGTGTGCCACCGGACCGTGAGATTGAGTTCCAAATTGACTTGATACCCGGTGCTCAACCTGTTGCTAAGGCACCGTATCGGTTGGCTCCAACAGAGATGAAGGAATTGATAGAGCAACTACAGGAGTTGCTTGATAAGGGGTTCATTAGACCGAGTATCTCTCCTTGGGGTGCTCCGGTCTTATTTGTGAAGAAGAAGGACGGTAATATGAGGATGTGCATAGACTACCGCGAGCTGAACAAGTTGACGGTGAAGAATTGGTATCCATTACCGAGGATTGATGACCTGTTTGATCAGCTCCAAGGTGCCAGTTGGTTCTCGAGGATAGATCTTCGATCTGGCTACCATCAGCTGAAGGTGAAGGAACAAGATATTCCTAAAATAGCTTTTCGCATGTGTTATGGACACTACGAGTTTCTCGTTATGTCTTTTGGTTTGACAAACGTGCCAGCTGCTTTTATGGACTTGATGAATCGAGTTTGTCGGCCGATGTTGGATAAATCAGTGATTGTGTTTATCAATGATATCCTGATTTATTCAAAGAATGAGGCGGAGCATGCCGGTCACATTCGGGAAGTGTTAGAGAAGTTGAGAAAAGAGAAGTTGTATGCCAAGTTCTCTAAGTGCGCGTTCTGGTTGCGCGAAGTTCAGTTTTTGGGTCATGTGGTGAATCTGGAAGGGATCATGGTGGACCCGGCAAAGGTGGAACCGGTGATGCAATGGAAGTCTCCAAAGACACCATCTGAGATTCGTAGTTTCTTGGGGTTGGCAGGATATTACAGGAGATTCATTCAAGACTTCTCGAAGATAGCTTCTCCGTTGACTAAGTTGACCCGCAAGGATGTGAAGTTTGTATGGGGTCAAGGTCAAGAGAGTGCTTTTGAGGAGTTAAAGGCAAGGTTGACTCAAGCTCCTGTTTTATCATTACCCGAAGGAAGCAAGGACTTAGTGGTCTATTCGGATGCTTCTTACTCGGGGTTGGGTTGCGTGTTGATGCAGCGAGGAAAGGTGATAGCATATGCGTCTCGACAATTGAAAGTTCATGAGGTGAATTACCCTACTCATGACTTGGAGTTAGCAGCTGTGGTCTTTGCACTAAAGATTTGGAAGCACAACCTATACGGAACGAAGTGCACAATCTTCACGGACCACAAGAGCTTGAAGTACTTCTTCGAGCAAAAGAACCTGAACATTAGGCAGAGGCGATGGTTGGAGCTCATAAAGGATTATGATTGCGAGATCCATTACCATCCGGGCAAGGCCAACGTCGTGGCGGATGCCCTTAGCCGAAAGGAGAGACCCGAGCCGATTCGGGTGAAGGCTTATTAATTGATTATGACCTCTGATGTGAGGAAGCAGGTAAAGGAGTTTCAAGACGAAGCGTTGAAAGAAGATCGTCTTAACTCCGAAAGGATGAGAGGTATGGTTGCGGAATTGGCTGAAAGCACTCTTGGTGTTAGAACCGGATTCGGACGGATGTGGATCCCTCGTTACGGGGATTTACGTGGGAGGATTATGGACGAAGCTCATAAGACTCGATACCTTATTCATCCTGGTGCTACCAAGATGTATCAAGATATGAAGAAAGATTATTGGTGGTCAGGTATGAAGCGCGATGTAGCAGAGTATGTGAGTAAGTGTCTTACTTGCTTGCAAGTGAAGGCCGAGCATCAGAAGCCATACGGGAAGATTCAACCGTTGGGTATACCAGAGTAGAAGTGGGAGCATATCACCATGGACTTTATCACGAAGTTACCGCGTACTGTGAAAGGGTATGATGCCATATGGGTGATAGTTGATCGTTTAACAAAGAGTGCTCACTTTCTACTGATCCGCGAGACGTACTCCTCTAAAAGATTAGTGGATCTATTCATCAAAGAGATTATAACTCTTTATGGTGTACCAGTGTCTATTGTTTCAATCGTGACACTCGGTTTACATCTAAGTTTTGGAAGAAATTCCATGATGCTATGGGGACGAGGTTACACATTAGCACGGCTTATCATCCTCAGACGGATGGTCAGTCGGAAAGGACTATTCAGACGCTAGAAGATATGCTTCGGGCATGCGTCATTGACTTTGGAGGAAGTTGGGATGACCACTTACCGTTAGCTGAGTTCTCATACAATAACAGTTATCATGCCAGTATTGGTATGCCCCCTTATGAGATGCTATATGGTAGGAGATGTAGAACACCCGTTTGTTGGGGTGATATTGGTCAGAAGGAGTTGAGAAGTATTGAGGTGATTGAGGCTACGACTGAGAAGCTCGAAAAGATCAAAGCCTTTATGAAGGCCGCTAAAGATAGGCAGAAGTCGTATGCCGACAGGAGACGTAGACCGATTGAGTTCAAGGTGGGTGACAGAGTTATGCTGAAGGTCTCACCTTGGAAAGGTATCATTCGGTTCAGGAAGCGGGGCAAGTTGAGCCCGAGATACATAGGGCCTTTCCGAATCATTGCTCGAGTAGGAGAGGTGGCCTATAGGTTGGTGTTACCCGATGAGTTAAGTGGAATTCACCCGACATTCCACGTATCTCATCTGTGGAAGTGTTTAGCTGATGAGGATACAGTCGTACCACTGGAGGATATTGAAGTTGATGAAAGGCTTAATTATGTTGAGCAACCAGTGGCAATCATTGACTGCAAGGAGAAAAGGTTAAGGAATAAAGTGGTTCCCCTTGTGCGTGTATAGTGGAAGCACATGAAGGGATCCGAGTCTACGTGGGAGACTGAAGAAGAGATGAGGCAGCATTACCCATATTTGCTTGAGGAATAACAGGTTTCGGGGATGAAACCTATATAAGGGGGGTGGACTTGTAACACCCGGGTATTTTTTTAAGACGAGAAAGAAGGAATAAATATGTATAAAAGAAAAAAAACACAATTTAACCCAAGTTGAGGGGCTAAATGTGTCAAAAGGACAAAAAGTATAAAAGTTGGTACAAAAGTGGGCATCGCCTCCCACACCTTTCTGCACACTTCTTTTCATCTAGATTTTCTAGAGAGAGAAAGAGCAGAGCTCTCAGGTTTTTGAATAAAGAAGAAGAGGAATTCGAATTCAAGGTAAGAATTCATCGTTTTAAGTTGTTCTTGGCCAGCCTATGCCTCGGTTATGTGCTTATGTGTGTTTGTTGTGTTCGGGTGTGTGTTTTTGGTGGGTTTCTAGGCGGTTGAACTCATAGTGCAAACGGGTTTGAAGGAAGTCATACTCAAAGATTGTCTAAGGTGAGTTCTAGAACCCCCTTTTTACTTGTTTTAACTGATTTTGGGGCTGGAAATGCATGTATGTATGTTTTTACGAAATGGGTTTTGTACCCGTATGAATGTGTATGTGTGAATGTGGGTGGGTTATGATTTTGGGTGTTCTTGAGGTATGATGATTCCATGTTCATATTATGTTGCTTTAATGCTAGAACTAAGTTAGAGCATGTTGAACTGATGATGTTGGGACTGATTATGATGCTGATAGTGAGAGTTGGTTGCCCATGCGCCTGAAATTGGCCCATGCGCCCAACGGTCAAATTACCCAAGTGTAGTCCCATGCTCCCAAAACCCATGCGCCCGAATAGTATCCATGCGCCTAGAATAGGCTGAATTTGGCTAAGTGTTCCATGCGCCCAAAACTGCCCATGCGTCTAGGCACTCATGCGCCTGCATAGTGCCCATGCGCCTAGAAGTTTGCCCAGAATGACTAAGTGTTGGGTCATGCGCCCCAATATTGCCCATGCGCCCAGAACCTTTCCCATGCGCCTAAGTGTTCCCATGCGCCCAGAAGGCCATGCGCTTGCATAGTGCTCATGCGCCTATGCCTTAGAATAATTTTTGAAATTTTAGGGAAAATGTAAAGTGTAGGCTTTGACTTGGGATGTTCCCGGGGTTAATGTAAGTTGACCTTATGATGTCATATGTGATAATGATGCTATGTATGGTATGGTTATATTTATGTTTATGATCCTTGTTATGTATGTTATTTTTCCGTGGCTTTACGTGGTATGATTATGAAAAGTAAATGGAAAGTATTATGTAACGTAAAGCGGAAGATAATGAAAAGAGGAACATAAGGAAAGTATGAATGCATGCATTAATGAATGATGTAATGAAAAGTCTTGCAAGCAATGTATGGAGGTTCACACCCAATGAAGGGTGTTAGCTCAACTGTGTGCAGGTTAGCTACACCGGAAGGATGCACACTAGGGGTCTAATCTTTGTGATTGACCATATGTATTGGACCCTTGCCGCTTGCCCTAGGTACTAGAGTCAGCTTCATGCATAATGTTCGAGGGCTATGATAGACCTCATGCCCAGTAACCAGCTTCGTGCATAATGTTCGGGGTATAGCACATGGCATTGGTCCGGAATGAAAGATGAATGATAATGATGTGTGTACTTGACCCAGGCCCTTGAGTCAGCTTCGTGCACAACGTTTGGGGTACAGTACATTTCATCGGAAGTTAATGAGTGTACATATAGTACGGTAAGAAAGATAACGATTGATAAAGATGACGTACGAGGATGAATGAACGGAAGTCAATGAATGACGATGAAAGATAATAATAAATTATTATCTATGTGTACGTATGATGCATGATCACATGTGAAAGTAAAAAAAGAATGGTTTTAAACGAAAGAAAAGTATTTTATTTTATAAAACTAGAACTCACTCAGCATCGCTGACTTTTATGTGTTTCCAGTTGGCAGGTAATATTGCTGAGTATGGCATGGGGTAGCTACTTGGCATTTTTGGATGGCATCCGTTGTTTAGATTATAATGCTTTTGTGATGTAATGCAAATTATAATATTTTGTAATAGTTAACTACAATGTATCATTTTGCAAAAGCAATTATAATGAAATGGTCTGAAATTATTCCGCTGCAATGTTTTAGAAATTGTAAATGTAAATTATATGTTTTATGTGCGATGATTGTCCAACTGTGAGCGTTCCGGGATCGGGGCCTTACAGGAAAATACAGAATCAGGAAGATAAACACCAACATTTGGAATCATTTGACCATGAGCTTTGTTGATTGTCATGGAAAAGCTAAGTCGAATGGGAAACTGTTTTCTTTTCAGCTTGAACGGGAACATGTCATCTTCAGAAATAGTTAGTGGGATTCTTGGAAGAAATACTCTTTTCCCGGTATGTTGACCAATAGCTATTTCAGCATCAATAACATTGCACTGGAAGCCTCTACATATCAACCTTGTACCGTTGCATAAACCATGCGATGGATCAATATTGCGTAACAATATGATGGGGCATCCGATTTTTGAACGTAGTTTATGAGGCGGTAGACCACTAATAGTTAGTGAGTTTAAGAACTCTACCGGGTAAAAGTTATGACGATCATCCTCAACTTCATCAAAACTGTAGTATGTCTTTTCTTCTCCTTGAAATAATTCAATCATCTAATTATTAATCTCGTCTACACTCTCATTTTTTGTGGATAATATTGCTCGAGATATTATATATTCCAAGGAATGTACATTGTTCTGAACCGATGGAAACACAGCATTTATCAATTCTTTTATAGCGTTTTCTTTATTTGTGAATCGAATAGACATGTCTTCGGGTATGCGTATATAGCTTCCTTCGATAGTCTCTTCGGTTCCATCAACGACTCTTAAAAGAAAATTAGAAAACCACGAATCATTCAACGCTCTTATGTTTATGGTCAAACACATTTTGTTTGTCACAGACCACAGATATGACATTCGTAGGCTGGAGTCTACGATCTGCGCGCGTGTTCCTCATTTAATGACGGGCAATACCTGTCTATAATATCCTATAGTGTTCGGTTCACTGCCTCTATTGCCTGTCGTTTTGCCATTGATGCCTCATCCCATATGATTAGTTTGGATAACCTAATAATTTCAGCCGCTCCGCTTTGTTTTTTAATATTGCACATTGAATTATTATTAAAAGATATTGGAATCTTGAACCTTGAGTGACCTGTTCTACCACTTGGCATATTATTAGCAGCCGCACCTGAAGAAGCGGTTGCTAGAGCGATATGACCACGTTAATGAACTTGAGCCAATAATGCTTTGTACAAAAAGGTTTTCCACATTCCACCTGGTCCATCTATAAAGAACACGCCTGGAAGATCATTATCCACATGTGTCATTATCTCAACAAACACCTTTTTTTGGTCTAAATTAAGGTAATCCTTTGCTCTTAAGTGTTCAGGCTCAACAATTATCGCATACTCCTCAACTACCTCACGAGAACATGAGTACTTGGTGCTTTCATTTGTTATGTCCGGAAGATCGAAATAATTTATATTCCTACCCATAGATTGTAAGAACACCCTGATTTCTGAAAGAACCATATCTTGAACACATTGAACACTTTGATATTGTAACTGATAAACTTCTGAAAGTGAATCAAAGTGTTCATTCCAAAGCCTACGAATGTCACCAGGTTCGCAAAATATCATTATTGTCGCGAATAACCTTTTGAGAGAGCTGGGAAACTGAAATAAGGACGCTTCTGCGAGATATTATGATAAACTGTCATCATTTTCTATTAACCCAAACTCAAGTGCTGCTTTCCTAACTGTTGCGTGTTTTACCCCATTAATTGTACAAAGATCATCATAAGAAGTAGGTCCTTTGATATTTGACAACAGTAGTCGTAAGTAGTACCTCTCCCGTTCCGCTGGATTAGCAGAAACAATACGACCTCTTTGTGGCCTAGCTACACGATGATTCCAATGACGGGTGGTACAATTCCATGTAAAGTGTTTTGGGAAATCTTTATATAAATACCGTTATGCTGTTACATCCAATCTATTTGTATCGAAAAACGCGGTAAGCATGGTTCTCTTATCTCTTTCCCTATCAACAATTTCAGACATGATATCATCCTCTCTAAATCTAACCATCTGCTTATTAGGGAGATGAAGTTTTAAGGCCAAGACTGCGGGATGGATGCGAGAAAGTGGGAATGAGAAGATACGCCACATAGCCTCTGGTGGTGATACATAATGTGCATCTTGGTTTCTTTTTATCTCATTAATAACATCACCTGGTTCAGTTTCATCGATTTGAATAACCTGTTTGTCTTGTCCTTTGTAAACATATTTGAAAAGATATTTCACCGACTTTATACTTGAGCAGACCTTGACATTTATGTGGTAGTTGAACATCATTAAAAGTCTTGGGTTATATGGAACAACCCATCTATTATCGAGAGTTGTTCCTCGTATGTCAACATTTATTCCGTTGTTTCTTCTTCTGTATATAGGATATGAATCTTCTCCTTGTGTTGTTTGGTCGTTAAATTTTCTAAGATAACGAAATCGACAGACCGGTGGATGACCCTGCATACATGGACTATTTTTCCGTAGAACCCCGCAAGGACCATGTATCATGTGCTTCACAACTATCTCATATAGTCTTGGATATCTTAGTTTGTCTGGAATCTCCGCACAAACCACTTTATCGTAATGGTCTGGATTATTGATTTTATGTTGCCCGTGCATGATAAGGAGAAAATGTGCATGTGGCAAACCACGCTTCTGAAACTTGATGACGTAAATGTAAGCTTTAACATCACCTAGTATATGTTTTTTGAATAGAACTTCCTTAAGATGCTCGAGTCTAGCACGAAACACCCTAGCCACAAGATCAGGACGATCTTGTGCGGTTTGACCAGCCATTAAATTATCACATATCTCAGGCCACTGAGGATTACACGTCATTGTAAGGAATAGATTTGGTTTTCCATCATCCTAAACTAAAGTCATGGCGTCCAGAAAATGATGGCGCATAACACGACGTCCTCCGATGAAAGATGCAGACAAGACAATCCGTTGTCCGACTCTATTTGGATGAACTTCTCCAGCATGGACACAATCCACAATACCTTGGTACAAATCAGCCCTTATCCTAGCTTGGTTGTGTTCACAATACTATAATCATGATTTCTCAAGCTTAATGTACACATCCACCACAAATTGTTGTAGCAATCGTCCGCCGAAGAAAAGTACGTTATCGTACGATCGAATTTGAAACCTGTAGCAGTAGTACTCACGCATGGCCATGGTACTTCGGTTATCCCGTGGGTTAGCCTCTATATGAAAAGAGAAATATGACATTACGTTATATTGCTGGAAAGCGTGCACGCGCGTAATGTAAAACGTCTGATGATTTAAAAGACATTAAAGAATTTGGTACCTCCAACTTCATCATTCATTGGTTCATTATCATTATCAATTTCGTTCATTGATACCCCTACTCGTGGTATGTTAGGATGCCATCCCGGCTCACCATTCGGGAAAAACAAGGGATAACATAATGGATCGTAACATCCATAGTATGGCTGAATAGTTTGACTGTATTCAGACCTACCGTAGACTACAATACTTCTTTTATAGGAAGTGATATTATCATTTCCTTCAACCCAAATGCCAGCAACCTATGTAAAAACATTTATAATTAAGTGTCATTCATATGATATATTATCATTATTTAAGTTTTAAAATAAACTACTAATTTTGTTTTAACCTCGGATGTGGTTGGTCGGTTGTATACCCTCTGGTCAAGTTCCACTGAAGCATTAAGAGTGACTTTATAGTTGTCTAGAGGACCCAACTCTGCAAGACTTCTAAATGTCTTGACATAAGGGTTTGTAGACAGAGCTTTAGTTAACGTCTCAGTTATGTTCTTATCAAGGTTAGGCCATTGAAGTCTATGTTGTAACTCAGTACCAGGATCATAAAAATACAATTGTAAGTACCTTGGTGTTCCATCTCTTGAAACCAGTTGATTGATCTTATGATATTTACCCTTATGTGCACGAAACGTATATACACCATCTCTCATGTTAGTTAGTGTATCATCCAAAGACACACCCATTGACGTGAAAGAAAAATTTGTGTTATACGCTCGTATGTTTGTCCTAAGCATCTTTCCGATATCATCTTTCGACGTGAATAATAGGTACAACGCAGCCGGTATTTCAAAAGGTACTAATTTTGTTTTCCTAGACATGCAACAAAATGTTGGAAATTCGCATTGAAATCTTTTTGCTCCGCAAAACATACAAGGACTCTGTCCTTTTAAGCTCAGAGAATCCCTAGGTATGCCAGCAAAAACATAATCATATGGATCCTCTTACGTGTTATGATGTTGCAGGGGCGGTTGAGAGTGGACTGTGCTCGGTGGAATTTGGCTCACATTTCGATTACGACATCTACTCTCATTCCTCGGTCGTGCTACGTTACTGCTATTATCTTGTAAAGTACTTAGAGGTATCCTTTGTCATGAGTTATTAGTACCATTTGATCCTGCTGAATTGAAATGTGGCGTACTTCCATTCATTACTTTTGATGTTTTCCCATTCTCCTTTTGCAAATAGTATCGTCTATTATAATTTTTTCGCTTCATAGCAGAATTAGATGCGCTTGAGGACATAAAATCGTTAGGATCTTTTTCTTGGCAGTTGCTCATCGGAAAGATATAAAATACCTTGTTTATGAAATAATAACAGTATGATTAATATTGGCTAATAGACTAAACACTACAGAGAGTATAACATAACAGTTCAATACGTTCTTAAAAAATGAAATAATATAACATAGATAACAGTATTGTGTGACTGATGAAAAATCATCAACAATGGCATGCAAATCCATCATCAAGTTTACCTTCATTAAAAAAATGTTAAAAATATGTTCGTAGAAGTTCCTACATTATTGATAAAGTAGAAATTTTACCTTCATTAAAAAAATGTTAAAAATATGTTCGTAGAAGTTCCTACATTATTGATAAAGTAGTTATTGTACATGAAAAAGAACATAATAGAAAATATAAATAGAAAGTCTAACAAGTAGAAATTAAATGATAAAAGGTCCTAGAAACTAAAATCCAGGTGAAAGTATTGTCTCCGTGTAGGTTGCACCATGGATAATACCACCAAAAATGGAAGGGTGTATAAAACCTGCTACGTTGAACCTGAGATCGATTTCAAAAACCTGCCCCCACTCAGTGATCACAAGAGTTGACCCACTAAGGTTGTAATGCGTCAAGGATGTAATTGCTGGAAATGGAAGGCATACCCTGTAAGGATAAGTAAACAACTTTATCCACGTACAGTTACTTAACTTCCATAATTCCAATGGCCTTTCGTAGTAACCGCGAGAACAATACATATGAAGTTCTGATCGTATATTGACAAATGAACCGTTAGGACCAAAACCCCCGGCATTCGGATATGGTAGTTCTGAAAATTGATGTGTGTTAACATCAAAGCGAATTACCCTCCTGTTACTTGCAAGCCAATATTCCTTGACCGGGAAGTACACTGCATCTCCACAGAATGTTCCAGAACACCACTAGTAGGTATCACCATGGTACGGTCTTTTTTTTAAGGAAGGGTATAGATTTCCACGAGTCCCTACGCAATGAATACAGGAAAACTGCAAGAGTACCCCGCCTGCGTTTTATGTGGATAATGTTATAATCAAAAGTGGAGTCAACATAGAAACCAACGACATCTTTTTTGGCATTGAAGAATCCATGTTTAGTAGAGTTGGACAACAGTTTGGCGGCACCAGTTAATGGATTCCACACAAGCAAATCCCACGTGTTTCGAAGGCTAACACAAAGCATGCCATTCAAGCTTGATAAGAATATTAGAGTTTTCGGTTGAAGACCTAGCGGAGTGGTCACGTTCTTACCAACTAAGTAGTTACTGTCATGATAATTTAACGATCTAGAAACGCATGACAGCATACGACTTGTGGTTATGATTTTCTGATCCGGAGATTCTCGCATGTGTTGGGAATGTGTTTTTAGAAAATCTGAAGTCGACATGTACGTTAACCACTCTTTACTGACACACTTGCATTTCACCATAAACTTTGGGGGGAGTCGTGCAATTATCTCCAGCATAAGTATCAAAAACAATTGAGGAGGCGTAGTGGATTCGATCTAAACAATTTTAATAATATATTATTTCCAAATGCCATTTAATAAATAATATAATTTTATTACTAACTATTTAATAATTTTGTTAATTTATCATGTGCAACACAAGAGGTACTAACCTAGTAATGAATATGTAAATATATATATATTTTAATTGCAATATAATAATAATGTTGACATGAAATAAAAATTAGTGATATTGCATAGTAAATTAATAAACATATGTATTAAACAATACGTATATAAATCTTTTTCATGTATGTCTTTATAAGCAAGTGTTCAAAAGACAATTGAAAGTATGTGTTTTTATTTTAATTTATTACAAGTGTTCATAGATTAATATTTTGGTTGTATATAATTTATTACAAAGTTTTTTAATTTTCAATTTTTTATAAATTGATGGATTAAACAGAGTGTAATATAATTATAATTGGGCTTTTAAATTTTTTGTATTATTGAGTTTATATGAGTATTGGTAAGCGGGGCTATTTGGGATTTAGGCAGGTGGGTATTTGGGTTTTATACATGGGTTGCTAAGTGGGTAATGGGGACACAATATATAAGTGGTAAACAACAAATCTGTCCTAGGGTTTCCATATTATCACACACAAACAGCGAGGCTCATGGATACCTCCCGTCAAAAATGAAACCATCGATTGTATTTCAGATCTAACCAAAAATGCTTTGAATCTCAACACAAATCCCTCAAGCAGCTCAAAGGTAAGCTCGATTCATCTCATCTTAATGTGTTTTCTTATTATTCGTTACGCGATCTACCAATCCCCCATGTTTTAAGTTCAATTTCGAAATTGATTTGTTGCAATCGTAGGTTATTAATGATCTAGCAGGTGGTTGAGATTGATAGCATGATTTGCGGTCTAAGGTCTCACCTAAAACGCTTTCAATCTCAACACCAATCCCTCAAGCCGATCAAAGGTTAGTTCGATTCATCTCATCTTATCATGTTCTCTTATTATTCGTTACACGATCTACCAATCCCCCAAGTTTTAAGTGCAATTTCGATCTCGATTTGTTGCAATCGCAGGTGATTGATGATGTAGCAGGTGGTTGAGATTGATAGCATGATTTGAGGTCTGAGGACTTATAAGGATCAGTATTGATGGATAAAAATAAAAACCGCACCGATCTGCTCGCTGCCGGTCGTAAGAAGGTTAGTTTGGGGCAATTTTAACTTGCTTTGATGTTAGTGAGATTTGATAGTTAGTGTTTGATTGAGTGGTGATTGAATTCAAATAAGTTGATGTTTGTTGATTTCAGTGATCGCGTATTGCTATATGCATGAAGATTTGATTGTTGTTGTTAGTTTAGCACTTAGGTTTTATCGATTTGCCACATCTTTGAAAGGTGGGAATTGTAGTTTTAGAGGTTTAAAGGATTTACAGTTGGCAAAGCAGCAGAATGATGTATTGTCATATAGTTTGTATCAATTGGCCAAGGATACCAAGAACCCTAAAACCCATGTAATGCAGGTTTTGCCATACCAAACTTTGTAAAAATTTATGTATAATAACATTTATGCTTTGCTTAATCTTGTAAGGTGTCTGATGTGTGTTAGATTAGCAGTAACATTAGTCGTACATGCTATGTACTTAAGTTGACCTACATTTAATTTTAGGGAGTTCTTTGTTTGCAAAGTGCAATTAAAAGATCAAATAAGTATGAACATACAATTTATTGGTTTTATTTAGTTGATTTAAAAGGTGCAAATTTTGAAGTTTTATTTGGAATATGTTTATAATATCAACTATATATGTTTTCCCCATATAATAAACAAACTTACCAATGTTTTAGTAACAAAATATTTAATTATGTTTTATAAATGTGTTGGAGCTGTTATGTTTAGTTTACAAGATTCATTATACATCTGTTTAGTCACTTGGCTATTATAATTATATTATGTAACTTGTATGAATTTTGTAAATTGTTTTCAGTTGGACACTAAAAGCTGTGATACATGATAAAAACATGCATACATCTGTTTAGTAACTTTGTTATTAGATTAAGAGTAGCATTAGACGTACATGCTCTGTACTTAATCTGCCATATATTATTCTTATGGGTGTTCTTTGTTTGAAGAGTACATGTTAATCATTACATAAGTATGTTACAACAAACACTATACATATTCATATAAACACAGAACATAAAAATGAATATAACAAAATAATTATGTAATAAGGTTTTAGAAAATATACATACCTGCGTATATAAAACTCGAAGCAAAAACACTTGATCAACCAACCCAACTGAAGATGTAAAAATCAACTTATATCATATTAACATCAAGTAATGAAATTGCAAAGTGCTATTAATCAAATTCTAAATATGATTTCCAAATTATAATATAATAGTATCAAATAATGTATAAGTATAGTACCTTTCACCAACCTGAATTGATTAGTATGCCCAGGGATATGCGATGCTCATTAAACTCAGATTTGAAATAGTTTATATAGATGTGAAACATCAAACGGTTCTTTTTTTATGCAACAACCTATGCATTAAACATTTCCTATAATATTGCAAAAAATAAAGCAGCTTTTGTTCTGTATTGTGATTTAAAGTACCATGAATTACAGGAAAAATGCTAATTGTTTAAAAGTTTGTTTATTTTGATATTAATCTGTAACCGCACGTTAATATTATTGAATTTTTTTATATATCTGTTACTAAACGATAATATTTGGATATATTTTGTTTACACGCTTACGTTTGTTTCTATTTGACAGGTTAAAAATAATTGTTAGCAAATGCACTTTTTACAAGTGAAGAAGCATGTACACACTTGGTTTTAAAAAAAATATGGATTAATCTATACAAAGATGTGCCCGATTTGTACTATTTTAGAGCTTTTTAATTTTTTTTTATGCACTACAACATAAAGCATTTTCTGTTTTGTATTGTGAATTAAAGTAGCAGATATTAAGGGGAAAAAGATAATTATTTAAAAGTTTTTGTATTTTTCTTTAAATCTGTAAATGCAACTTAATATTCGGCTTTTGTTTTGGTTTACTGGCTTACGTTTGTTTCCATTTGTCAGGCTAATATCAAGTTAGGAAGCTCAGGTTTTACAGGTGAAAAAACATGTTATTATTTTTTTGTCAGGCTAATATCAAGTTAGGAAGCTCAAGTTTGACAAGTGAAAAAGCATGTTATTATTTTTTTCTAATCGGGACTATTAATTAAAAAATAAACATTCATGTTGGTGTGTATTTTTTTATTTAAATAGTTTCATTTATATTTGCATTTGCTAACTTAATTGTTATTATTAACGATACCAAATTTACGTTTTAAATTTTCCAGCCACGTTTCCTTTTTATAAGCTAATTGTAACAAACATGAAGATGTACCGGATTTGTATTATTTTAGAGCTTTTTAATTTTTTTTCTGCACTACAACATAAAGCATTTTCTGTTATGTATTGCGAATTAAAGTAGCAGATATTATGGGGAAAAAGGTAATTATTTAAAAGTTTTTGTATTTTTCTTTAAATCTGTATATGCACCTTAATATTAGGCTCTTTTTTTTTTGGTTTTTGGCTTACATTTGTTTCCATTTGTCAGGCTAATATCAAGTTAGGAAGCTCAAGTTTTACAGGTGCAAAAACATGTTATTATTTTTTTTCAGGCTAATATCAAGTTAGGAAGCTCAAGTTTTACAGGTGAAAAAGCATGTTATTATTTTTTTGTAATAGGGACTATTAATTAAAAAATAAACATTCATGTTGATATGTATTTTTTTCTTTAAATAGTTACATTTATACTTACATTTGTTAACTTAATTGTTATTATTAATGATACCAAATTTACGTTTTAAATTTTACAGCCAGTTTCTTTTTTATAAGCTAATTGTAACAAACATAAAGATAATAAATATGATTAAAGATATAAGGGTGTAATTGTAAACGTTTTAAACTTCCATTTATTTAGGAACATTATAATGACATAAATACCCTTGCAAATTTGATGTTTTGGGTTGTACATTGTGCTTAAAAATCACAAAACTCTTAACTTTGGCCGGTATCCCTCCTTCGTGCATTATAATATAGTATAGATGATAGGCCTTTAATCAATGTTATAAATACAAAAATTAATAGGTAAAAAGTAACCTATAGGAGTTTTATTACCACAATTAAGTTTATTCATAATACTCTCCCTTTGTTATCAAACGGTATATTATCTTTCATTACGTTTGTTGATGCTTCCTTGTTAGAAACTTTACTAGAAAAATCAAGTAGGATAAAACAATAGCTAAGGAAAAAAGAGTACAACACGTATATTCTCCCACTGATAATTATTAGTTGAGCTCTTTAACTTGTCGTATTTTCATCCCATGAACTAGTTTCTTGAATGCTGACATTGGTAGTGATTTAGTAAACATATATGTCAAATTATACTATAACAAATCTGTTGGATGACAATATCACCATTCTTTTGTAACTGATGTGTGAAAAAGAAATTTGGAAATATGTGTTTGGTTCTATCTCCTTTGATATATCATTCCTTAAGTTGTGCAATGCATGTTGCATTGTCTTCATACAAAAGTGTTGGTCCTTCGTCTCCAGAAGAAATACCACACGATCCACGAAGGTGTTGTATTAAGGTCCGTAACCAAACATATTCACTACTAGCTTCATGGATTGCTAATTGTAAGATCATCTAAAGATTATGAGGTTGATGCAACCAACAAGCCAAAACAACCAAGTCTTCTATACATGTACTAAGGAACAAAGATGAACTAGCTTTGGAAGTCTTACACTCTCAAATGTGTCTAAGTGTAAGATCTTTCGAAGCTAACAGTTCAGAAGGAGTTACTTTGGAAGTTTCACACTCAAACAAAAAATATTCTAAGTGTGAAATCTTTCGAAGCCAAAGACCAGCATCTTCCGAAGCCAAAGATGAAATCTTCCGAAGCTGTAGAGACAAAGTCTTCCGAAGCTATGAAGACTGATTTCTTCAAAGGACAGAGCAAATATGCTTTCTCTAAATCAACTTTTGATAAAGCTGACATACTTTCCGCTGCCTGCTTTGGTGGTTCACCTACTTCACACAAGTTAGTGAAACTTCCATGCTTTATCAAAAAGTAGGAATGGTCTTTGTCTGTAACTTACCTTACTTGTTCCTGTAGACTTTTTGTATTAGGAAAAGTCAATGAGTTATGGCATGTCATAGTCACTAGTCAAAGGCAATCTGCTTTTTGACTATAGATTGATCTTGTTATCTAGATTAGTCAAATCCTAACTGTCTTTACATGTAAGTGACGGTTGTAGGTTGTAGTATATAAAAGTGTCTCAGGTCCTTGAAATTTCTTTATGCTTTTTAACACTAGTAAAAGAACTTGAGATCAATATACAACATCCTTGAAAACCAATCTTGTGTTCTTGTGTTGTTCTTAGTTCTATCTCTTTAATTTACTTGTGTTCTTAGTATCATCTGTTTTTAGTTACCAGTTCCCTATTTGAATTGTTAAGTGATCTAAGATCTCTCCTCAATGTGAAACTAAGTGTTAAGTACCCTTACCCGGTTCTGTATTTGGTATCAGAGCATTCCAGGCTCTTGATTGCAAGATCTCACCATCTTTAATCCTTTTAGCTTCACACATCACTTAACTCTTCAAATGGCAGCTATCTCTAAGGCTGATATGGAAACTGGAACTATGACAAAGTCCCCACTGATCACTCCTGAGGATTTTGACACTTGGTGCCAAAGAATGGAAGGCTTCATCAAGTCTCAAGATTTCAGGATGTGGGAGTCTGTTGTCAATGGACCTCATGTACCATGCACATCTTCAGCTGCTACTGGTGGTGATATGATAACAATGGAAAGGGCTGACTTTTCTGATGAAGACTGGAAAAGGATTGACATTGATCAGAAAGCCATGACGGCCCTCCAAACTGCTCTTCCAAACTCAATCTACAGAGGTTTCAAGAAGTGCAAGACCGCTAAACAGCTATGGGATGCACTGAAACTGATGTATGAGAGGTCCAATGAAGCCAAGGAGAACAAGAAGGACCTCTTGAAGCAGCAGTTTGAAAACTTCACCTTCAAGACAGGTGAAACCATGACTCAACAATACTTCAGGTATGTTGAGATTTTGGATACTCTGGCTGATGTTGGAGTGACTATTGAGAACAGGGATATTGTTAGGAAGTTCATGTCCTCTCTTCCTAGACAATGGACACACTACTGTGTGGTCATTAAGAGGACTGAAAACCTCAAGACCCTTACTCTCACTGAGTTGTATGGGATAATCAGTGGATACAAGATGGAGATGAACATGCAAAATTCATCTGGTAACTCCAATACTCACCAGAGTTCATCCCTTCATGTGGGTGAAAGGGATAGTAGAGAATCACAACATCATCTTATCTGCTACCCTGAAACTTCATAAAAGGGTCCTTTCATCACCTTCCCAGAGACACCCAGAGAGAGCTACATCCAAGGAAGTCCCTTCCAAGAGACAAGTTCCTCTGAAGCCTTTGTCTCTTCTGATGAAAGTTCAGGCAACTTTCTCTTCAGTATTAAAGACCTGGACTGTATCCATCCAGATGATCTGGAATATATGGAGATAGTCCAGCAGATGGCTCTTCTTACTCACAGAGCCCAGAAGTTTTACAAGAGGACTAGGAGAAGCTTTCCTAGCAATGCAGCAAGTGGCAAGTTTGGGCTAGACAAAAGCAAAGTAAATGTTACAACTGTAACCAGATGTGACACTTTTCCAGAGAATGCAAGGCACCTAAGTCAAATGATGGCCAAGCATCATCCAGGCCAAACTACACTAAAGGAGGGCACCAGAATAAGAAGCCAAGACAGCAAGCTGCAGTTGCTGTTGAAGAAGAAGGCTTTACTCGAGCTTCCAAGTTAAAGATGCTTCTTTAAATCAAGCACTCATGGCTGACCATGATGAAGCCAAGGTATTAGAACATCTTTGCTCTCTTGAATGTATTGCTAAAGTAAACAGATACAGGTCCTACAACATAGAAATGAGATATGATATTGAGTCTTTAAACATTTTAAAAGCTGATTTTAAGAGAGCTGAAAATGATTATAAGCTTAAAATAGAAGATCTAGAGAAAACAATTTCAACTCTTAAACATGAGCAAACAAACTACAAGACTTAAATAAAAGATCTTGTTACTAAGTTGACAGAATGCCAGGCTAAGCATGTGATCAGCAAAGCCAGGGAAGAAAAATGTGTTCTTGAAGAAGAGACCTTCAAGAACATAATATCCTGATCTCTGTTAGCAAAAGTTTGTTATCAGAATAAGCAGGGACTGGAATCTTATGAGATAGCTCCTCCACACATCCTACTATCAGTAAGATCTCCAAGGTATGGAACTGGTCAAGATGAGCTGCCCTCTATAGACCCCAGTGATGAAGAGGATGAAGAGGAGATGGTGAGGAATGACTTTAAAATGAGTGAAGAGAGTCAATCCAAAAAGGGTCACCATGCTCTTGAGGAGAGTAAGAAGGCTGGTATGATTAAGACAAAGAGGAAGAACTTGATCAGAAGAGCAAAGAGAAGATCAAAGGAGGCTCAAGAGATCAAGGCCACTTTTGACTCCAAGCAGAAACAAGTGTTCATCTATGTAGGTTTTGAAGTGGTAAAGGCTAAGGAATCAACTACAAACTCTAGTACCAGGAGTCTTAGTATAGTTCCAACTCATTCCAGCAAAAAGAAGGCTGAATTGCTGTGTACCACTGCTACACAGTCTGAACCATCCTCCTCCAAGAGCAATTCTCTCCCTAAGAAAATTGTTGCATCATCTGTGAAGAAGAAGCTGGAGAAAGAAAGTGTTCAAGTTTAGTCTTGCTCTTAGAAGAAGACTCCCAGAAGGAAGCAAATGGACTGCATCATGTGTGGTAGTACTTCTCATCTGGCTAAGGATTGCATCTATAATCCTAAAAGTACTATCCACATGGTCAAAGAGATGGATTCTGAGAAGAAGAAGGAAAAGAAAGCTTTGGAAGGAAAATCTGTTTCCTTTGGAAGCTCCAAAATGAAGAAGAAGGCAAGTGAAAAATTGCCTTCGGAAGAAAATTTGGTCTTGGAAGAAAGGAATGCTTCTGAAGTACGGAAGCTTGCTGCAGTGAAAGAAAGATCTTTCGAAGGTCCAGTCTCCAAATCTTTCAAAGCTACAAAAGCTTTCGAAGCTTTGAAGGTCAAGCCAAATTTTCCAAAGGTGGTGTGGAAGATGAAGGAAGACCGTATGACTGAAGATTCTTCATCAGCAATAGCAAATGATCCTCAGAGCCTGAACATAGGATCACTTACTATTTCATTGTCTTCAACTCATTTAAACAAGCCCAAAACCAATGAGGCTTGGGTTTCCAAATGTAACTAAATCATCTCTTTTTGTGCAGGGACAGCCAAGGGCAAACAGAAATGTGTGGATCATTGATAGTGGCTGCTCTAGGCACATGACAGGCAATGAGTCCTTACTTTAAAACTTGAAAAGATTTGATGGAGGACCAGTTGCTTTTAGAGGAGATGCAGGAGGTTACAATACTGGCAGGGGCAAGGTTACAAATGGTAAGCTCAACATTGAGAAGGTAAACTTTGTTAAGGAGCTTGGATACACTATTTTGAGTGTGTCCCAATTTTGTGACCAAAAAACATCACATGCTCTTTACTGAGCATGAGTGCATTGTTTTCAAGCCTGGGGTTGACATTCCTAAGAGCATATTCTGCTCAGAGCCCCCAGGAGAGGGAACATGTACAAGATGGATTTGCAAACATCTCCCTCTAGAGAAGTTTCTTGCTTTCTGTCTAAAGCAAATAGTGATGAGTCTTTCCTTTGGCATAAAAGAATATGCCATATAAACTTTAAAAACATGTATAAATTGATTAAGAATGATTTGGTAACTGGAATGCTAAAGAAAGAGTTTACAAGTGATGACCACTGTGTTGCATGCCTGAAAAGGAAGCAGCATAAAGTGTCTCACAAGCCAAAGGAAATGAACTCTATCACTACTCCCCTACACTTGTTACATATGGATTTGTTTGGCCCCACTAGTGTAATGACTCTAGGAAGACCTCTTATTGTTTAGTGATCACAGATGATTTCACAAGATTCACTTGGGTGTTTTTCCTTAGAACTAAGGATGAAACCCCTGAAATCTTAAAGAACTTCATTCTAAAAATTGAGAATCAATCTGATCACAAGGTCAAGACCATAAGATGTGATCAAGGAACTGAATTTAAAAACCAAATCCTTGATACATTTTGTGATGAAAAAGGTATGTCAAGACAATATAGTGTAGGACTCCTCAGCAAAATGGTGTTGCTGAGAGGAGAAACAGGACAATTATTGAAGCTGCTAGAACCATGTTGTCTGACTTTAAACTGCCTATCACCTTCTGGGCAGAGGCTGTCAACACAGCCTGCTATCTGCAGAACAGAGTTTTAGTGGTTAAGACACATGGTAAGACTCCTTATGAACTGTGGCACAAAAGGAGACCATTCATTGGCTTTCTTAGAACATTTGGATGTCCTTGCACCATCTTGAATACCAAAGATCAAATAGCCAAGTTTGCTGAGAAATCAGATGATGGACACTTTGTTGGATACTCTTCTCAAGCTAAGGCTTATAGAGTATACAATCTTAGAACTAAAATCATTGAGGAGTCAGCCAATGTGACTTTCAATGAACACACAACATGTGTGAAAGGTTTTGGTCCGGATTGGCTGTTTGATCTTGATTTAGTTACCAACTGTTTTAACAAGTCTTGTGAGAATGTTTCAGGATCTACAGATAACAGATCAACAGAAGATCCTGATCCAAGATTTGAGCTGAGAAGACCAACCAAGAAGACTACTTCAGCTCCAATGGTGACTAACCCTGTAATTAAGGCTCCTATTAGCACAAGCATGACAAATACTGCTAAATTAAGTGAATTGCCTTCAAATTCCAGCTCAGAGGCTCAGAATTCAGGAGAAGGAACTTCTAATGCAGGAGGAACTGGAGGTGGTGATAGTGATCAAGAATTTCTTGATGCTGATAACCACTCATTGAAGAAACATGAATGATGTCACACACTTATTGGATCAAGTTTCTCTTGATAAGTGTGCTGATGTGGTGGGAGACATCTCATCGCCAGATCAGAATTTTCTAGTTTAGATATGTCCAACCAACTTGCTGTGATCCCTCAACTTCGGATCCACAAGTCACTCCCACCACAAACATCATTGGAAATGTTGACTCAGGGGTAAGAACAAGAGGACAAACTCATGACAACCATGTTTGTTTACATTCTTGTTTCTTATCCCAGATAGAGCCAAAGAAAGTTGATGAGGCTTTGAAGGATGGAAGCTGGATTGAAGCTATGCAAGATGAGCTGCTTCAAATCAGAAGACAGAAGGTGTGGAACTTATGCCCTCTTCCTCAAGGGAAGACTGTTATAGGTACCAAATGGGTATTCAAGAACAAGAAGGATGATAGAGGAATTATCATCAAGATCAAGGCTAGACTGGTTGTCCAAGGATACACAAGAAGAAGGGATTGATTACACTGATGTCTTTGCTCCAGTTGCAAGACTTGAAGCTGTAAGAATATTCCTGGCTTATGCTGTATCCAAGGATTTCAAGGTCTACCAGCTTGATGTAAAATGTGCTTTTCTCTATGGGGTGATTGAAACCACCTGGCTTTGCAGACCCAATCATCCTGATTATGTCTACAAGCTTGATAAAGCTCTATATGGACTGCATCAAGCTCCAAGAAAGTGGTATGAGACACTATCAACATACCTCTATCATCATGGATACAAAAGAGGTACTATTGATGGGACTCTCTTCATCAAAGAAACAGGGAATGACACACTGCTAGTTCAAATATATGTAGATGACATCATCTTTGGTTCAACTAATCCAAAGCTCTACAAAGACTTTGAGAAGCTGATGAAGAATAGATTTGAAATGAGTGCCATGGGGGAACTCAGTTTCTTTCTAGGAATTCAAGTAAAGCAGGTTAGAGATGACATCTTCATTAGTCAGTCAAAGTATCTATAGGACATACTTACAAGATTCAAGATGACTGACTGTAAGGTTGCAAAGACACCCATAGCCAGAAACCACTCCCTTGGTCCTGATCTTGAGGGGGAGTGTGTTGATGAACATCTCTACCGGGCTATGATTGGGTCACTTATGTACCTTACTGCTAGCAGGCCTGATATTATGTTTGCCACATGTATATGTGCAAGATATCAAGCCAACCCCAAGATGTCACACCTAATCACTGTCAAAAGGATTCTCAGATACCTCAAAGGTGCTCCAAATCTAGGCCTTTGGTATCCAAAGAATTCAAACTTTAATCAGTATGCTTATACAGATAGTAATTATGGTGGCTGCAACATGACTAAAGTCCACATCTGGGGAATGTCATTTTCTTGGTGGAAGGATAGTCTCTTGGCAATGCAAGAAGCAATCTTGTGTTTCTGTATCAACTGCTGAAGCTGAATACATTGCTACTGCAAGCTGCTGTGCTCAAGTGCTTTGGATTCAGAATCAGATGCTAGACTATGGGTTCAACTTAAGGAGACTCCATCCACATAGACAACAATAGTGCCATCTCCATTACAGAGAATCCTGTGTAGCACTCAAGGACCAAACACATCAACATCAGGTGTCATCTAATTAGGGATAATTTTGAAAATGGATTGATCAAACTAATCAAAGTTAACACAAATAAACAATATGCTGATCTGTTCACAAAGGCATTTGATGAACATAGATTTAAATATCTTGTATCAGCTATTGGGATGATTAACTTTGAATAGATTTTCTTTATTAACTTAATCAACTTTATTTCCTAAAATTGTGTGTCTTAAGTTGTCTATTAGATCACCTCATAAGCCCAGGTCTCTTTGGAAGAAAACTAACTTTTAACTGATTTCCTTAGATTTGTGAAAATTTACCTTCGGAAGAACTCAAATTGCCTTGGGAGAAACTTATGTCTTTAAATCATTTAACGCTTATCTAAGATTTACCTTTGGAAGAAATTCTTGGAGTATCTTCCGAAGCTTAAATTTGTATATAAGCACTTAAATGTATTCAAAGAACAAATATCTTCCTAAAGCAACTAAGTCTCGGAAGACTTGTTCACTTCTTCCGGAGCCAAATTTTCAAAATTCTTTGAAATAACTTCCGAAGCAAAAATTGCCTTTGGAAGCTTTGCTACAAAGCTTCCGAAGCCAAAATTGTCTTCGGAAGTTTTACAACTTCCAAGAAAACTAACTTTTTTTGGGCATACTTTTTCAGAAGTAGGACCCTTTTGCAGATTTCAAAGTTTATGTTTTTGTCATAACTTTGTCTCAATCCACAACATATATCTTCCAAACGGTTCTATTTCGTCTCCCTACTCTCACTAATCCTTACCCTAAAATTACCCCCAAATTTCATCTTCTTCTTCCTTTCTTCACTGTAAAGCTTTCTCAAATGGCCAACATTAATCTTCGCAACGACCCTGATTTTTCCATGCACCTACACGGGCAAGACAATCAGGTTGTCCTGTTACACTCTGAGAAGGATCCAAGCTTCTCAGATGTGTGTAGGTACCTTTCTTCGTCGCACTACTTCACCTCCCTTACAATCGATCCTCCTCTCTATGAGGATCAGTTGCTTGAGTTCTGGAGGACATGTCAAGAGGTCACCATGGACGGGGAGAAGGCACTATCTGCTACAGTGTAGGGGAGGATAGTTTTCATCACTCCAGCTATCATAAACACCCATTTGCAGCTGGATGATGAAGCAGTGAGCTATCCTTTCCCAAATCTGCTGTCAACCACTCTTTTCAGCAGATGGGCTATGAAGGCGACTTCTCAGTCAAAACCTTCAGGAAGGGGAAGGTCTTATCTCAATGGAAATACCTCCTCCATGTCGTCATTCACAGCCTTTCTAACAAGCATGGAGGATGGATCAAGTTCCAGAAGACCTCTCCTTTATAGTCCATGGGATGGTACAAGGGGTCAAGTTCAGGTACTCTCAATTTGTATATGCTAGTTTACTTGCAAACTTGGACTCTTTAGAGTATTACATGTTCCCTAGGTATGTTCAACACATTCTCAACTGTGAGTTGGGACCACAGTTGAGGGGAATAGGTAATATTCTTAATATAGGACAAATGAGGCCCGGCATCTTCAAAATCTTGAAGAAGCCAACTGTTGGCTTCTCTGGGGTAGAAACAGCCCTTGTCCTAAAAATGTTTGAGCTCATTGCTCAGGGTGAAAACCTAGCAGCACCAGCTAGTGTGGAACCAACACCCTCCACCTCTCAACCACGTCAAACACAGCCTACCATCACCATCACCTACAAATGAAAATCCCAACGAACCCCTGCACTTGCTACTGAGCAAATGCAGGCCCCTATATCAGAACCCATACAGGACGAAGTGGAATCTCAAGCTCCTACTTCCCCTGAGGAGCAAACCACTCCCATCTTTAAACCAATCAGTGCTGAGGTTCCTCATGCTTAGCCTGATGAGCTCACAACCTCATAAACAGCCTTAAGCCATCACTCTGAGTCTCAACACTCTAGTGATCAACCTTCTGGGGAAAGCTACCATCCCCAACCTCTTGATCTAAACTACCCCATTCCCAGCCTTGACTTCTATTCTGATGAAGATTTGGGCTTCATTGAGTACCATGAGTCTCACCTCTCTTCCCACACTCAAGGAGAGATGAGACCTCCTGTTTCCCCCATCTCTAGCGCACATAAGCAACCCCCTACTGAGGTGGATAGTCCTGAACTTATTCAGGAAATCCATATGATAGAGGCTATCACTTTTGCAAGTGATAACATCACTAGGGCCTCAACCATGGCAACCCAGCCTCTTGACACTTCTCTGGAAGTTGTCATTAGGCGGGGGAAATCTAGCAGTCAAGAAACCCATGCTGGTGGTGAGGAAGAAGAACTAGGTCCAATTCTCTCATCCCCCAATGATTCTTCATCTGAAGATGAGGGGAGTCTGCAACAAAAGTTGCACAAACTATCACATCTTTGCACCTATTTTGTTTCAAAGATAGCTCACCTGGAATCTCAGGTGACTATCTTACAGAAGAGGATCAATGACCAGCAACTTGAGATCACCGATCTCAAGGGCAAGTTGGCCGAGAGACCCATGAGGACAACTCATCTAGGTCCACAAGAACCTGTGGATGTCATGGATCAATCTCCCAGCTCACCTATGCAAGAGGGTGATGCTACCAAAAGGGGGAGAAAATTCTGACAATCACATAACCTGGGAGTTCTTCCCAGAGTACGGACATAGAAGAATCACCATCCTCTCTTGCAGATGTTCATACTAAGCAACCTCCTCTAGACAGTGATCTACGTTTGCTCATTCAACAACTATTTGAGGAGGGAATACCAAGAGCAATGTCTACCCCTTCTGAGAACCCAATCTGGGGTTGGGGGTATGACAGTAATAGGAGAGCTCTTATGATCTCTAGAGCTCAAACTAGAAGTTCTCAACATTTCACACCTAAGTTTCTATGAGAGCATCAACTTGGTAGATCTGCCACTTGTCAACCCAAGCAATAACAGACAAGCAGCAAGATTGGCAGAAAGAATCCAAGACAGGGTGCTAGAGGAGTTTAAATTGAGATTAAATTTATATAGATAGAGGCTAGCAGGTGAGATCTTTGGTCAACTGGATGTTGAGGTAGACCCGAAGATTAGCTTCAAAGGGAAAACCTTGACTGAAGGCCCAGAGGTTGAACCTGTGAACCTTGAGATAGGATCTCCCTCTGCACCCATTATCCTTAGTGAAACACCAGCTGGTGATGGTGTTTCACAACCTCTCTCTGGCCAGAGCTTGACAGCTGAACCAAGCAATGAAGGCTAAAGCTCTCTTCAGCCTGAGTCACCAAAGCCTGTGGTTGACAAAGGCAAAAGGAAACTGACTCCTGAGGAGATTGAGGAGAAAAAGAGAGAGAGGAAGAGGAAGATGAGGGGAGAGAGTTAAAGTGGTTCCCCAGGGTTTATGGAAGCTGCAATTAGGGCTGCCCCAGGCTAAACACTCAGGAAGATGAGTTAAAGGCAGCCAGGCTAAACTATTTGGGAACTAAAAACTATAATGTTGATGAACTCATCTCTCTCCCCTTAGATGAATTGAATTAACTGGCTGACACAAAGTTGTCAAAATAAAGGAAGGAAGCTGAGGATGCATCATTGCTCCTCAAGCAAAAGGAAGAAATGAGGCTGAAAAGATTCCACAAGAACATTGCTGCCCTCTCCCCAGTTCAAGAAAGTCCTGAGCCAGAGACTGTGGCCACTGAACAACCTCAGGTAGCAACTGAAGACGAAAGACTAAAGATGATCAGCTACCTGAGTGCCACAGGTCTCTATCAGGCAGATGCACTTCTTCCCTTACCATCTGAGTACATATTGTTTGAATGTAATAAGCAGATGGAAGAAAAAACTAAAAAAGAAAAACAAGCTAAAAAGAAAAGATTAAGGGAAGAAGCTGCAAAGTCAAGGGCCATCATCCATAAAAGCCAAAAAAAGTCTGCTGACAGACAAAGGATGATGAGCTTCTTGAAGCTGTATGGATTCTCCGAAAGGAGGCTTGGCCCTATGTCTCTATCCATAATGGATGAACATACCAGGGTAATCAAGCAGAAGATAAAGAAGGGAGAGCTGGTGGACATGCATTCTCCACCAAGTCCAGGTCAAACTGAAGTTGAGGTGAAGGTTGAACCCACTGAGACAACACAACCTGAACCTGGAGCTGCATCTCAGCCAACTTCATCTTCTGAACCATAGCAGGGTCATCCTCTCTCTCCTTCTGAACCTATGAGAAAGGAGATCCCAACTAAGGGGGACTCAACTGAACAACCTGGTACTCAAGACCAGTCCCCTCAGTTAAAGTCATCAGGGAGAAGAAAAAGGATGGCCAGAAGATCATCCTCAAGGAAGAAGAGAAGAAAGGCATCCACCTCCCAACCTTAGGATGAGTCAGAGCATCCTGAGGGAGTCCATGAAGAGGTCTCTCAACAAAATCCAATCATAGTAAAGCCTCTTGCTATTGGAAGACAAATTATGTCATGGTCTTATGATGAAGATCAAGACAGATGGTATGTCATAAGAGATCAGGAAGGCATGCATGTCTATTCCTCAGAAGACATGCTCAATCTTCCTCTACATGATCTCTTTTACATGAGAAGGTTCTATGTTAGTCTGAAGGATCCAGACCTAATGATGAAGACAGGTATGTTGAGGATCCTAATGTGGACTATCAAAATCTAAAGAACTTCTCTGTTTTGATAGCATCAGCCTTGGGGGAGTTTGTAAGATCATCTAAAGATTATGAGGCTGATGCAACCAACAAGCCAGAACAACCAAGTCTTCCATGCATGCACTAAGGAACAAAGATGAACTAGCTTTGGAAGTCTTACACTCTTAAATGTGTCTAAGTGTAAGATCTTCCGAAGCAAACAGTTCAGAAGGAGTTACTTCGAAAGTTTCACACTCAAACAGAAAATATTCTAAGTGTGAAATCTTCCGAAGCCAAAGACCAGCATCTTCTGAAGCCAAAGATGAAATCTTCAGAAGCTTTAGAGATAAATCTTTTGAAGCTGTGAAGACTAATTTCTTCAGAGGACAGAGAAAATATGCTTTCTCTGAATCAACTTTTGATAAAGCTGACACACTTTCCGCTGCCTGCTTTGGTGGTTCACCTTCTTTACATAAGTTGGTGAAACTTCCATGCTTTATCAAAAAGTAGGAATGGTCTTTGTCTGTAACTTACCTTACTTGTTCCTGTAGACTTTTTGTATTAGAAAAAGTCAGTGAGCTATGGCATGTCATAGTCACTAGTCAAAAGGCAATCTGCCTTTTGACTGTAGATTGATCTTGTTGTGTATATTAGTCAAATCCCAACTGTCTTTACATGTAAGTGACACTAGTAAAAGAACTTGAGATCAATATACAACATCCTTGATGTTAGGATCAGTGATCTAAGTTTGATCAATTAGAGTTGAATCACAGCGGAATTAGAGCAAGAATTAAGCAAATATAGCAAAAACACAATAAATATTCAATGGAACAGTACACGGTTATATAGAAATAGGGTTTTCTGCAAAGGGATAATAACATTCATGCACACATGCCTCGGTATGGCGGCTGCTAGGTTTTCCTAAGCTGCACCGATTACAATTAGGTCAGCATTCCCTATATATAGGAATGTGACGTCTGCTGATGTCACTTGATAGTGACATCTAACAGAATTATTACAAACTACTGAAAGTAAGCAAACTGCTGAGAATGTTCACAACAACTGAGAACATCTCAGATTATTCTAAGTACACGAAGAAACATAAAACTACTGAAACTACAAGTACAGAAAGGAAACTACAACTACTGTAAGGAAGCCATCACAACTACTGAAGAGGTCTTCTTCAGCTGTTGTGACAATCATCTGAAACTTGGTCTTCAGTCTTTGTCTTCAGCTTTTGTCTTCAGACTTTGTCTTCAGCTTTTTCACTTCAGACTTTGTCTTCAGCTCTTTCACTTCAGACTTTGTCTTCAGCTCTTTCACTTCAGACTTTGTCTTCAGCTCTTTCACTTCAGACTTTGTCTTCAGCTCTTTAGCTTCAGACTTTGTCTTCAGACCTTATTATCAGCTGATGTCTTCAGCTGTTGCAGACTACTTCAGTTGTTGTAATGTCCGTGGGACTTAAAGGTTTTTCTGATCAGGCTCATTGGTTCTTTTGGTCCAACAAACTCCCCCTGAACCAATGCAGCCAAAACCTTTAAGCTTATTGAGGTCCCACTTATTCTTGGCAGAAATACTCTCTTGATCAGCTTTAGAGATATCGGATAAGCACAGGCCAGGGAACAGGTTTCAGTAGATGTGAATGTCAAAGGATGGAAGGGAACTCTGTCTTGGGGAACTGGACACAGAGCCGTTATCCCAACCATGAAACCTACTTCCCATTGATGAGTCTATAAGACTCTCTGACGTAGGCCTCAAGGAGAACAACTTGTTCCTCCTTAGTGAGTTCTTCTGCTTCTCCTTCGAAGAAGAACTCTGGGCCATAGTACTCTGATAAGTACTTTATCGTCTTTCCATTTTTCAACTCAATAGTTGTTATCTCTCTGTAAGCAAATTCATCTGGGTGAGTCCCTTCTAATAACAACTGGAGTTCATTTTTCTTGATCTCTTCAAGCCTCTTGTATAACAACCCCTTCTTGACCATTTTGTTCTCCATTAGAGTTTGAGGGGTCATCTTTGACTTGTAGGCTCTCTTGAAGTCTTCAAGTATTTCCCAGGGTGAGACTACAATGGCCAACATAATAGCAGCATCTATGGTCTTTCTCACTTGGCCATTGTATCTACTTGGTATGGATTTCTTATGAATTCTAGAACTAACCCTGGGGTCTGGCCAAATCCTTACTCTCTCCTTTTGATATTGAAAGGTATACCTGAGAGCATACAGCCTTTGAGCGTGTTTCTTCATGGCTTGTATAGATGATGACTGAGGAAACTCTTTGTCAATCATCTTCAAAAGTTGCTCATCGTGCTGTTTCTGCTGTTCTTCTTCTTCAATCTTAACTTTCACCATTTGCCTCTGAAAGTCTGGTGTGATCATTTGTTGACTTCTGGGCTCAGGTAATTTTAGAACAGCAGAGATTGGCAGACTATCTTCTTCATCATCATCTTCTTCTTCTTCTACCATCCTCAACACCCTTCTCCTCCTTCTGGGTGCATCACTGGATGTGGTTTGAGGTGGTTTTTGGGGTAAGGGAGTTGGTTTTGAGGGTTGTGGGGTTGGTTGTTTTTGAGAGGGAGTTTGGGAAGGCTGATCTAGCATTTTTATGGTGAGTTTGGCTTTGGAAAGCTTGGCCATATCAGTTCTCTTCCCAGCACCTGCTTCGTCTAAGGCTTCTATAATCAACCCCTTATTGAATTCTTCAGAAGCACAGATTCTGGTGGTTATTGCCAGAATACTGTCTCTGGTCCATGATTTAATCTCAATTAATGATCTTCCCAAGTATTTTGCAATAAACCTGATCATTATCTCCAACCTCTCCCTTTCCATCACACTATAACTGGCCCATCTTTCTTGTATCTCATTAATCTCCAGCCTTCTGATCTCAGTGTCTAATGTGGCTGTATCAAAGCCCTGTCTGAAGAGTTGATCTATTATTCTGTCCATTGATCTGCTGTGAGCTTCATCAGCTTCTTTAATCAGATCTTCCAATGATTTCTCTTCATCAGGTTTTTGAGTTTCAGCACTTTTCTTTCTCTTGTATGTGATCAGCTGTTTTTCCTGTTCTTTTTCTTGTTGTTTCTCCTCTTCCACTCTCTTTCTCTTTCTTTCTTTCACTGCCTTAGACTCCCCTTTTTGGGTGCATTAGGTTCAGGGGTTTGAATGGCAGAAAGCTTCTTTTGCACAGCATCATCAACAAGTGTTTTTAGATTCGAGGAGATCCTCTCATCAATGGCTTTGTGCACAATCTCATTGATGATGGGAGTGATGAGAGGTAAGGACTTTTGAAATGTAGCAACCATCTGCTCAGAGGGGTTCTGTCCCTGAGAGGTGGTGCCAACAACAGTGGCTGGTGGCTCAGTTGAGTGAAGTGGCGGAGTGTTTGGGAAACCTTCAGATGAAGGTGCCATCTGTGGGTTTATTGGGGCAGATGGACTTTGATCCTGAGACATTTTGGCAAGCAGTTCTTTGAGTCTGCTCACCTCAGCCTCAAGGATTGTGTTATGGGCTAAGACATCATAGAAAAAGCCCAGGTCATCATCAGTTTTTGCTGAATCACCTGACCTCCTGATTGAATCAGGATGTACATGCCCTGAGTGTAGATCAGTTGTAGCATGTGCCCCTTGTTCTTGGTTCTGGGGACTTCCTGCCTCAGGACTGAGTCCTTCATCGGCAGTTGCCTCTGGTGAGGTCTTAGAGATGTTACCAACTTCATCCTGTTCATTTGCTGAATCAGTAGAAGTGGCAGCCTCACCAGATGTTCTAACCTCCTCCTCTACACGGGGAGATTGAACATTATAACCCCTGTGCTGTGGGTTATCAGCAGCATTTTGGTCCTCTTCCTCAGCTGTTGAGGTTCTCCCCATTGTAATTGGTGTCTGGGGAGGAGGAGAGGAATGCAGCTGACTCAACACTTGTGCAACAATAAATGTTGGGCTTTGAGGGGCGGTTGCATTTGGAGATAGGGTTGAAGCAGATTGCACCCGGGGTGACTGGTGCTCTTCAATGGTAACCTTCTCAATTGAGATAGGTTCCAGTATTGTGGTATCCCCAATTATGGTTGCATCAGGATCCTGTTGAGAGGATGCCTGAGCGGCTAGGGTTGGTGGAGTCTTGGACACTACTGGGGGGTTAGAACCAGTAAGTGTTTCCTGTATTGGTGTTACAGGGGCATCCTCAGGGGACTCATCTCCCTGAGTAGCCTTTTTGGGCTTTTTGGTTTTGGGTTTGGTGGGGACTTTGGATCTGGAAGTGGAGGCTGTGGGTTCCCGCTGCTTGGGTTTGAGCAGCCGGGCAGCCCCTTTCATTGTAGGGTCAGAGTTGTGCCTGGAGTATACTTCAGGCAATACAGCCGGAGCAGGGACTCCAAGGCCAACAAGGCCGTCTGATTTTAGCTGTGTTAAAATTATGGCCATGAGAAACCTGGGATATAATATCCATCTGTTTGCCACAGGTTTCAAGGCCAGATCCTTTAGTTCCATAAACACTATCTCAGAAAAATTTAAAGTTTGTCGTTCAAAGATAGAGTATAATACCTGTTGCCATCGGGAAGACATTTGATCCCATGAGGAGGTTTTTGGTGCAAGGCAGACATTCACCATGTGGAATATAAGACGTTCAGCATCATGGAAGTGCTTCTTCAGAATGGTGGTAGCACTTAAGTCTCCTTCATACCCGTTGTTGATGAAAGACATATCGGTTGTGCCTTTCGGGTATTCTGTGACACAGGTGGCATCATGTAGATCGAGGGTTTGTCGAATGATGTCCGTAGTGATGACCACCTGTTTCTGGTTGACCAACGACTGGAGAGTGATTTGGCTATCATTCTCACTAGTTTGCACGGAGACGTTGGTCCAGAACTGGCTTAGGGAATCGGGGTATATGGTAGGATTCAGAACAAACGCGGTTCGGTACTGGGAATCTACCATAAGATCGATGGCGTTATCAAATTTGTTCCAGAAGGCCGATTTCGAGAGGTAGGCAACACAGTTGTGTCTGGGTTTGAGTTTCATGGTCGCCATTGGTGAGAGAGTGAAGGACGGAAAACGGCTAATGAAACGTCTGAAAGTAGGTTTAGGTATTTATAGGGTAAGAAAAAGGCTGATATAAAACGACTGAAATTGTTGTTGTCATCAGTTGTTTGAAAACAACTGAAGACCTGGTTTTAACTTTCAGAAGTTGTAACAACTGAAGACTTGGTATTAGTCATCAGTAGTTGTGAACTACTGAAGACATGGTTTGGCTTCAGGTGTTGTAACAACTAAAGACTTGGTGTTAGTCATCAGTAGTTGTGAAACTACTGAAGACATGGTTTTGGCTTCAGTTGTTTGAAGTGAAGCAGCTGTTGTAGAATTAACTGAAGAGAAAATTTTCTCATCAGCTGTTGTCGTCAATTCTTAGCTCATCAGCTGTTTCATTCTGACCTCAACACTTCATCAGACTTTGTCTGAGTTTCAGATGTTTCATAGGTCCTCAGTACTTATCTGTTATTCTGACATCAGCAGTTGTAACTACAGCAGTAGTTGTAACCACATCAGTTCTTTTCAACAGATGAGTACTTCAGTACTTTTAAGTAATTTAGTCTTCAGTAGTTATGAAAACTACTGAGGATAAAAGAACTGCAGTACTTATTTGTGACAGTAGTATACGAATGCTCATCAGTACTTGTTGACTGAGATCATCAGTAGTTGTCACTTATTCTAGCGGCAGCATACCAAGCCTTAACACTAGGTTTGGAAAGTTGAACTGTCCAAAGGCTTAGTAAATATGTCTGCAAGCTCATCAGCACTAGGAACAAACTTTGGATCAATCAGACCTTTTTCAAAACAATCCCTAATAAAATGGTGTCTGATCTCAATATGTTTGGTCCTAGAGTGCTGGACTGGATTCTTGACAATACAAAGAGCTTAAGCACTATCCATTAGTAATGGAGTCTTAGTCTCTGTAATGCCATAATCCAGTAATTGATTCTGAAGCCAGAGTACCTGAGATGTACAACTTGCAGCAGCAATGTACTCGGCTTCAGCAGTGGATGTAGCAATTGGTTCTTCTATAGGAGGGAATGAGACTTTGTGTTGTTTTCCTTTTAAACAAGCAGTGCAGGTTTCATCACAGAGGAACTCCTTTAATGGTAGACCTCTTACTAAACTATTGTGGATCAGCTGATTCATGTTTTTGAGATTAACATGACCCAGCCTTCTATGCCACAGTTTAGATTCCTGAGGAGAGGCCTTGGAGAACAGGCAAGGATGACCTTTTAACGCAATCTTCTTTGACAAATCCAAGGCATATACTCTTCCTATCCTGTTGGCCTTCAGGAGAGTATGTTCATCCAATACCTTGTCAATCAGCCTCAGAACTTTGGAAGACAGAATCCGGCAGTTCTGGCTTGTGAAAAGTGCAACATGCCCTTTATCACACATCTGACTGACACTCAGTAGATTATACTTGAGATTCTCCACATGGTTAACATCATCAAATCTGATTTCTCCATTTGACACAAATCCTTTCCCGATGATGTAACCCTTAGCATCATTTCCAAATGAGACAAATCCCTTCTTTCCTTGAGAGTAGTCATTAAGAAGAGAACTGCTCCCAGTCATATGCATAGATCCTCCACTGTCTACATACCAGATGCTTCTTTGGCATGCTGAAGAACCCTGCATTTATCATAAGAAACTAGTTAGCTTTAGAGACCCAAACCTTTTTGGTTTTGGGTATGTTTTCATCAACAGATTTAACCATAACTTGTTTCTCATGATTAACAGCTGATGAAGGTGGAGATGGTGCTGAAATGGAATTCTTAGATTTGGGCTTGGATTTCCTTTTCAGTGGTTTGATCACAGGTGCATCTAGTTGGTTAACTCTCCCCAACAAATGCTGAACCATCATAACAAGTTGTGTCTGATTTGTTGCTAAAGCCTTCAGCTCATTTGACACATCAGTACTTGTTTTTGATGAGTTCCTGTGACCCACCATTTCCTCCTTGAAATTCACAGACTTCGTCTGATGTTTATCATGAGGAACACTATCAGCTGTTTTCTGATAAACCCCATCCTTCTTTTTGGATTTTGGTGAGGCCTTGGGTTTATCAGTTTGAGATGACTGTGGTACAAACTTGGTTTCAAACTCATTTTTCATTTTATTTATCTCTTCTTTAATGAGCTTATCTCTGTTGAGTTTGGAACCCTTTTTGTACCAGCATTCATCAGATAGATGATTGAATTTACCACATATTTCACATGGCTTATTCTTCATCTTGGATTGATCAACTGCTGAAGTGGAAACTACTGAAGGTGTGATCTTCAGTACTTTCCTCCTTTCAGTACTTGTGTTAAGTACTGAAGGATCGGTAACAACTGAAGACTTGTTCTTCAGCTGTTCTCTATCCGTCCTGAAAGACCGTATGATAGATTCCTCAGCAGTTGTTAATCCTTTTATTTCATCAGATTTGAAATGCTTTTCAGATGTTGTGACTTGCCCTTCAGTACTTGGAGTACTTTGAGGAACAACATCTGAATTTCTCAGCTTCATGTGTTTATCAGCATTTAACCATCAGGCAATTGATTTGCTGAGATCTTAACACTGACTTCATCCTCTAATTTTGTATTATCATTTGAGGATGAATCACATGATGATGTGGTTTGGAAATTACTTTCACCTTCAGATTTTACTATTGATTTTGAAGTAAAATCAGTAGGTGGTGCAGTATGATTGTAACCTATTCCAAACTTCACATTTGAAGCTGTTTGCTTGCTGAGAAGCATTTCAAATCCCTTGCAGGATGTTACCCATCGGTCACACTCAACTTGGGTAGCTGCAAGTGTCTCTTTGAGACTTCTGTGGTTCTCGAGTATGACCTCTACCTTAGCCTTTTCATCATTAAGTTGGCATTTAAGCTTGTAAATCTCATCATCTTTGTCATTAAGTGCAGACACATACTCATCTTTTCTTTTGGAAATAGTTTTCTCAAGCTCAAGATTTTGATTGATTAAAGCTACATTTGCCTCTCTAATAGAGACAAAGGCAGCTATGCATGATTCAGAACATAACTTGGCTTTAGCCTCAGAAGATATCTGGGTTACCTGTGAAGATGAAGCATCTGAGCAGGAACCCTCAGTAGACTCCAGGGCCATGAGAGCAAGATTCCCAAAAGGATGTTCACCACCATGTTGACCAGCACCAGCAGATAATTGCTCATTGAAACCAGAAAGATCATCTGGTAAGCTGCTCCAGTCAACAACTCCTGGTGTGAAGAAGCTGTGATGAGGTTGAGATTGTGATGGAGATGGTTGAGGCTCAGGTAGGGCTTGAGGTTGTTGTGCTATAGGGACATGAACTGGATTTGGCTGTGGCATGTAATAGCAGGGATAAGGGTATGGCATTGGACCCTGAGGGACAAAGTATGCAGGAGATTGAGGTTGTGAGTGATGACCAGAACTAGCAGGATGTTGCCCTTTGTT
This sequence comes from Flaveria sonorensis, assembly GCA_025506505.1. NCBI lineage: Eukaryota > Viridiplantae > Streptophyta > Magnoliopsida > Asterales > Asteraceae > Flaveria > Flaveria sonorensis. The sequence continues at coordinate 36,521,351 of CM046424.1, forward strand.
TTGTGAACTATTGCTTGGAAAGGTCACAAAGGGTGCAGAGGAGTTAGATCCAGTTGATCTACACTCTCTTGCAAAGTGCCCAAGCCTGTGGCATTTGTGACACCTCAACTTACTCTTGTCAAAACCAACTTTGGTTTTGCCAGAGAGTCCTGGAAATTTCCTACCAGTTCTCTTGTAGAACTTTTGAGATCTGATATTGATCAGGGCCATTTGGCTCAAAATATCCATCTCTTCTAAATCATCATCAGCAATACCCTGCAAATCATCCATGATAAAGCATAAATTATCACTATTACACCCAGAATGACTGTCAACACCAACAAATGCATGATCAGAACTGTTTGAAGAGAAATCTATATGCTCATCATAATGACTTTCTGATCCAGCATATTCTGACTCATGACCGACCAAGGCAGTGTTACCTGGTACAAAGTCATCAGAGAGCTTTCCTGATGATGCCAGTTTCCTTTTCTGCTCTATCTCTCTTTCAAATGTAAGCAGTTTCCCATGGAGTTGGGTGAGAGATAGGCTATCCAGATTTGCACTGGAGCGTAGGACAATGGTGTATGTGTCCCATCTCTCAGGCAGTGATCTGAGGAATCTGTTGTTCATCTGGCTGTTAGTATACTCATGCTTGACCATTTTCAGCTCAGAGATCAAGCAGGAGAAACGCTCAAACTGTTGAGTCAGTGTCTCACCCTTCCTATGAGAGAATGTCTCATATTGTTGGGCGAGGATTTCTCTGTTGTTTGCTAAGACCTCATCAGTTCCTCCGAATTGTTCTTTCAAAGCATTCCAGAGGTCATGAGCAGTTTCATGATGCATAAGCCCAGAATAGATTTCATTCGGCAGTGCCATGGCCAGAATTCCATGGGCTTTAGCATCAATCTCAAACAGTTTACGATCTTCATCTGAGTATTGCTCCTTCTTCTTCGGAACCATTTGATTGGTCTCCGGATTGTTCACCATAGGCTTGTGTGGACCGTGAACCACAGATGTCCAACAACCTGAACTGTTAACAGACAGGTGATGGAGCATTCTTCGTTGCCATATGTTATACTCACTCCTAACCAGCATCGGAGGCTTGGTTGAGGAGCCAGTATTGTGAGGATCATTAGATGGAGTAGTCATTCTCAGATTCAAACCAAATCAATCAAGTTTCAAAAGATTTAGCACAAAAACACAACAAACTCAATAAGAACCAAGAAGAAACTCAAATTAAATAACCAGAAGCAGCAGAAAATCAATCTTTATAACCAGTTCTTGCACATATGCTAATTCGATCAAACTATAGATATCAAAATAGCAGTTTCAATGATCAATTGTTAAACCGATCAATGATTAACCCGCTCTGATACCATTTGTTAGGATCAGTGATCTAAGTTTGATCAATTAGAGTTGAATCACAGCGGAATTAGAGCAAGAATTAAGCAAATATAGCAAAAACACAATAAATATTCAATGGAACAGTACACGGTTATATAGAAATAGGGTTTTCTGCAAAGGGATAATAACATTCATGCACACATGCTTCGGTATGGCGGCTGCTAGGTTTTCCTAAGCTGCACCGATTACAATTAGGTCAGCATTCCTATATATAGGAATGTGACGTCTGCTGATGTCACTTGATAGTGACATCTAACAGAATTATTACAAACTACTGAAAGTAAGCAAACTGCTGAGAATGTTCACAACAACTGAGAACATCTCAGATTATTCTAAGTACACGAAGAAACATAAAACTACTGAAACTACAAGTACAGAAAGGAAACTACAACTACTGAAAGGAAACCATCACAACTACTGAAGAGGTCTTCTTCAGCTGTTGTGACAATCATCTGAAACTTGGTCTTCAGTCTTTGTCTTCAGCTTTTGTCTTCAGACTTTGTCTTCAGCTTTTTCACTTCAGACTTTGTCTTCAGCTCTTTCACTTCAGACTTTGTCTTCAGCTCTTTCACTTCAGACTTTGTCTTCAGCTCTTTAGCTTCAGACTTTGTCTTCAGACCTTGTTATCAGCTGATGTCTTCAGCTGTTGCAGACTACTTCAGTTGTTGTAATGTCCGTGGGACTTAAAGGTTTTTCTGATCAGGCTCATTGGTTCTTTTGGTCCAACACTTGAAAACCCATCTTGTGTTCTTGTGTTGTTCTTAGTTCTGTCTCTTTAATTTATTTGTGTTCTTAGTATCATCTGTTTTTAGTTACCAGTTCCCTATTTGAATTGTTAAGTGATCTAAGATCTCTCCTCAATGTGAAACTAAGTGTTAAGTACCCTTACCCGGTCCTGCACCAATTAATCTGCGTAGTTAAATGAAGTGGCTATGATTGTTTGCTTTATGGCAGGCCATGAAATTGAAGTGCCACCATGTGTGAATATATACCCAGTTGAGATTGACCTGCATGAGGATCAGACATGTATCCTACATCTCCAAAACCAACTAAACTTGTTTTTGATTGGTTAGTAAAAATACAAACCCATATCTTTAGTACCCTGAAGGTATCGTAATAGTTGTTTTACCCCATTCTAACGCCTCCTTGTTGGACGTGAATTATATCTTGCTAAAAAATTTAAAGCAAATGATACATCCGGGCGTGTATGGCTAGCAAGAAACATCAATGCTTCAATTGCACTTAAATACGGTACTTCTGGGCATAGAATTTCTTTTTCGTTTTTTGGAGGTTTAAACAAATCTTTTTCAACATACAGAGAACTTACGACCATTGGGGTACTAAGTGAATGCGATTTGTTAATATAAAATCTTTTGAGCAGTTTTTCGTAGTAGGTTTTTTTGATGCACGAAGGATTCCATCTTTAAGTTGCTCAATTTGTAGACTGAGACAAAAATTTATCTTTCCAAGGTCTTTCATCTCAAATTCTTTTTTCAAGGATTCTATCATCTTTTGGAGCTTCACATGAGTTATAATCATTTTGGAGCTTCTTATGAGTTCTGATTATATATAAGTCATCAACATACACTGCAATTATAATATAATCAGATACTAACTTCTTTATGAAAATGCATGGACTAACAAAATCATTTTTATAGCTTTTTCTCGACAAATACTCACCAAGGGGATTGTACCACATACGTCTAGATTGTTTTAGCCCATATAGTGATCTGTTTAATTTATTGAAAGATCTTCTCAAGAACTAAATTCATATATTTTTGGTAGTCTAAATCCTTGAGGGAGTTTTATATAAAGTTTTTGTATCAAGTGAGTCATAGAGGTAGGCTATCATGACATCCTTTAGACACATATCTATCCTTACTTGTACTACCAGACTAATAAGGTAACGAAAAATGGACGCATCCACCACCAGATAATATGTCTCGTCATAATAAATCCCATGTCTTTATGAAAATCTTTGTGCTACCAATCGTGCCTTGTAATGTATAATCTCATTTTTTTTCATTACGTTTTCGCACAAACCCATATGTAGCCAACATGTTTCACACCCTTAGGTATACTGTCACACCCCAATCAACGGCGGAATGTGTCGGGGCGTGTAGATGTCCATAACACATAACAAAAATAAAGTGATAATCTATTTAGTAAACCCATTTACATAAGTTTTACAAAGAAGCCATAAATTGTTCAGACAAAGATAACATAAAATAAAGTTTGATTTATTAACTAAGTCCACAAGTGTGATGACCCTGAAAAATTAAGGTTAGGTAATCTTATACTAAGGTTTTATATAAATTAAACCTATGTTTATGTGTGTTTTTAAGTCCTAAGGTGTAATTATGTGATAAAGTTTTATATGTGAATGTATACTAACATATAAAATATATGTGTATGCTTCATAAGGTTGCATGTATGCATGATTCTATACGTGTGCATGTAGGTACATATTTGTGATATATGTAAGACATTAAGAATATTATGAGCTGAGTTATATAAAATTATATATCATGTATAATGAAATAATTTACAACTTGAACGTCTAATCAAAACATCAAACTTAAACGTTCATTAAGACATGAATCAATATAAATCAGAATAACACCATGTTAACACTAAACTAAAAATTAAAGGTGTCATTAACCTAGTATCATGATTTTTTTCCATACCTCTCGGTTGAAAACTCTCACACAACATCATCATTAGCAAAACACAAAACTTTATTCAATGCATGACAATTAACACATCTAAACCCTTAAACATCTAGCAAACCTACATAACCAAAATTCATACGGATTTTAGCTATCATCCTCGGCCGATATCCATGCACTATCACTAAACTTTAAACACTAAGCAATCTTCTAATGGTGCCACATAATCACTCTACATTAACACTTTATTATAACTCATCATTGCTAGTATGTTGGGTGGCAAACTCTTAACCCACTTAATGTCAATCTCTCGGTTATGCATGGTTCACAAGCACCATCATTACTTAGGACACTAAGCACCCTCCTAGATGTGCCATTTAATCCACCATTATTACTTGTGAAAGGTGGCAATTCTTGACCCTCTTAGTACACACTTCATCGGCCAATTTGCATGAAGTTATCATTGCATGGGACACTATGCATATCTCTTGTGTTAACACCTTTCATTACTAAGATGATTAGGTGTCAACTCCCGATTAACTCAAGGTGAGAAACCCCTACTAAGCCTTCTCAAACTCTCGGATAATGCAAAATTGAACCGCGACCTTCACACCATTTCAACCCCTCAACCTTCGATTATTTAAAGCTCCCGAAGCCAATGAACCATTCTTTCTTCTTACATTTTTAAAACATCATCACATCTTCTCAAATACTCTCAAACACAACACATAAACCACCTCACAGACCATTGGAACTCTCGGTTATCATCTCATCCGAACATAATATTTTGAAGACCCAAACCATCAGGATTCTTGGAAAACTCTTTCAAGGACAAGAATACTTTAGAGGTTAAGGATCGAAAGCTATCCTCTCATACAATTGCAAAGGTTTTTATACTTACAATCTATGTTATAACAAGAAGTTTCACATATGTTACACATACATATGTAACTAGATTGTATAAATATCAAAACTATTCCCAAAAATCTAGAGCAAACCATAAATTTAATAGAATTTAAAGGATTAAAACCTATGATATTTAATGAATTAGTAAGTAAAATAAGTGTGATTGTGGGAAATTATTATTTGTTATATTAATTTATATGATTTATTTAAGAAAAATAGAAGAAAATGCTTAATAAAATATTTAAAAGTGATAAAAACCTAGAAAAACTTTATAACGACCCCTAGTAAGTTGTATTTTCAGAATAAATTTCGTGAATTAATTTCTTAAAATAATAAATTTACGTATTTTTGAAAGTATAATCTGAGGAAAATCAAATTAAATATTAAAACAGTATGAAAAATTATGAAAAGTTTAAATAAAATTTAAAATATTATATAAAACCTTTTGTAACAATTTTATTATTTTTAGAGGCCCGTAGCCTATTCTGCTATTTTCAAGAAATATTGTAAAAATTCTAGAAAATTAATTCTAAATGATTATTAAATGACATTATTTTTATAGTAATCTAAAATTTAAATCTTACCATTTGTAAATTTTTATGAATTTTTGGTCAATCAAAATTTTTGTTATAATTAAAATCTTATTTAATATAATCCTAAAGTGCTGAAAATTTTAAAGAAATAAAATAATTTATTTTTAACTTATAATTTAATTTTTATAGGATATTACTAGAATATAAGGTGAGTTTCATAGCCCTATTTTATATTTATGAGTTTTGGGAGAAAAAGCATACTGATTTTGGTTGATACAAATATAAATAAGACTTTTTTATTAAGACTGTCATTGTGTCATAAGCTGCAACCATTAATTCGGATGAGGAACCGTCTGATAATGTAGGTAGCGCTACTTAGAAAAATATTTCCTGCACCAATAGGATGAGTGTTGTGATCTTATATTATCTGATTTTGTGATTTGTATGTGTGACAGTTATAAATCACCTAGCATATAAGTAGGTTTGGTTGTAATCTTATTTATGTTGCATCAATATATTTTGTTTAGTCATTAAACCTATGTTCTCACCAACATTATGTTGACTGTTTTGAGTATGCTTTTTCAGGTAAATAAAATGACTTATAGTATTGTGCTTTCCTTTGACGTTTATAGTGGGTGGTATGAAGTAATTGAAAAGATGTTGTTAAAGTAACCCTGAATTTGACAGATCTCAGCCTATCACTGGAGGCTCATATCCACTACTACTACTGAAGACTGAGAAGTGGTTACTAGCAACTTTTGTATTAGGGTTACATTAAAATATGTAAAAGTCTTTATGTAGACAAATTTTGTATACGAATTATGTATGTAACCCGAATATATATATAAATGAATGATGTGCTGTTATGTTAAGTTACTTATTTTGATTATGTTATCTGTAATCAATGTGTTCCGTACCGATAGTCACATAAAAGCATTTCACGCTTCCGCCGGAATATGACAGCTTGGTATCAGAACCATTGGTTATAGAGAATTAGGTATTATTAGTAAATGCCTAGACTATAACCATAAGCTCTTATGATAATAAGACATCAATGTGATGTTTTTCCTCTCTTTGATTTTATGTGATCATATTCATGCTTAGATAAGAATGAAACTTGAGATATATATGATTCATGTGTGAAAATTTTATGAATTTTATGTTATCTACATAAGTTAATTTGTAAGAATTTTTGCAGTATGAATTCTGATAAATCTGATAACTACTATAATGAAACTGATCATTCGAATCATAGCAACCATAGAGAAACAACACCTGAGATAGAGCCTCAGAACAAAATAGAAACACCTCAACCTGAGACCCAGATCAACACAATGCCAAAGTTTTATGTCCGACGTGCACCAGTAACCGTAGGAGGCTATACAATCATGACTCCAAGAAAAAGGGTACGGCATGGTAAGAAGTTTTCAATTAAGGAAATCAAGGAGCAAGAAAACAAAGATCCAGCAACCCTTTCCCCGACATTTGATATAACACCTGCAACCTAACCTGATAATTCCAAAACTGAAGAAAGAGGAGTTAAGAGACAAAGGTTGGAAGAATGTCAAATGAAGACTACTAAGCAGATTTTTAAGAAGGTTAAAAGAATACAACAAGAAATTCGAACCCTTCAAGAAGATGTCAAGGAAGTGAAGAAAGAAAGAAAAAAGTATCTTCACTAGGATATGGAACTGGGTTTGGGGAGATTAGAAGAATAGAGAACTTTATATATTATGTGTGACTATTTTAATATATAAAATAACTATATAATGGAATATTTTGCTTATGACCATTTAATATTATTATATAGTATTTGTAGAAGTTATATAATATTAAAATAACTGGTATGTAGTGAAAAATACCGCCAAGAAAAGATACTCAACCAGTACGAAGAACTTCACGTGTCGGGCGACCAAGAACTAGGTTTGTAGAAGAAGCCCCGCCAATAAATACAGCCACAACTGAGGACGAGAGGATTTCTCGAATAGTAACTCGACAGCTGGAAGCCGTAATGCCTACATTTGTGACTCAGCTGCAGAAAGATTTTAATGTTGAAAGAGTGCCGTCTGGAGATAATGGACCAGCACACACTAATGAAGTAGAGAACCACGAAGGGGAAGCTATAAATGAAGCTAGAAAAGGATGCTCCTATAAGACTTTCATGTCTTGTAAACCCTGAGATTTTGATGGGAAAGGTGGAGTAGTGCAAGCCTTACGCTGGTTAGAGGAGATGGAGTCAGGTTTAGACATCAGTGATTGTACTGATAACTGCAAAACCAGGTTTGTTTCTCATTTTCTTAAAGGAGAAGCACAATCTTGGTGAAAAATGGAAATCCAAACAAAGGGAAGGAATGTTATGAATGAATTAAGTTGGGAAGAATTAAGAAACTAATGATTGAAAAATATTGTCCTCATAATGAGTTAGAAAGGATAGAAGTAGAATTTTTAGCACTAGAAATGAAAGGTGATGCTATTTAGGAATATACTGATAAATACAATGAATTTTCTAGATTAGTGCCACATTTAGTGACTCCTGAAACAAAGAGAGTAGGGAGATATATCTAGGGTTTAGTACCACAGATAAGAGGATTGGTGAAATCTGCAATGCAAAAAACTTTCCAGGATGTAGTAGCTCTAGCAAGAAGTTTGACAGATGAAATGATTAGGAATGGATCGTTAACTACAACCTAGGTAGGAGAGAAATGGAAATGGAGCAATAACACAAGAAGGAATTTTGGAGGAAACTGGAACAAGAACGTAAACAGAAACCCAGAAAGAAATTATATGGGAATCGTGCAGGAAGAAAGACCACGGACAGAAAGTCAACCTTGGTGCAATACCTACAAAAAGCATCATGTTGGGAGATGTATGCTGGTAATTTGTTATAATTGCAAGAAGAGGGGACATACATCAAGAGAATGTAAAGGACCCAGAAATCCTAAGCCAGTGTGTTACCAGTGTGAAAAAGAAGATCATCTACATAATAGATGCCCAGAACTTATAGGAAAAGCTCCAAAGAAACTCAATAATGTGCATGGTCGAGCATTTGTACTTCAAGCTAAAGAAGCAAGACAAGACCCAGAAGTGGTGATGGGTACGTTCCTTATTAATGATCAATACGCAACTGTATTATTTGATACTGGAGCAACCCAAAGTTTTGTTTCAAATCATTTCAAACCCCTACTTGGATTAACATCAAAGAAACTGAAAAATAAGTATATGATAGAATTAGCTGATGGAAACATGATAGAAGCTAATGAAATTATTCCTAACTGTATTCTAAACTTAGAAAATCATTGCTTTGACATAAATCTGATCCCTGTTGAATTAGGGGGTTTTGATATTGTAGTAGTTATGGATTGGTTAAGTAAGAATCAGGCAGAAATTATTTGTGGAAAACGAATGATCAAAATACTCTAACTCCAGATAACCAAATTCTTGTCATACATGGCGAGAAACCTAGAGGTCCTATTAGAATGTTTTCTTGTATGAAGGATCAAAAATATTTGAAAAAGAAATGTCTAGCATTTTTGGCTCACATAGATGATATCAAATCAGTTAAACAAAACTTGGAAGATGTTCCTATTGTTAGAGAATATCCAAAGGTATTTCCTGATGAATTACCAGGATAGCCGCCCCCGCATCAAGTAGAATTCAAAATAGAATTAGTTCCAGGAACAGCACCAATTTCCAAATCTCCGTATCGATTAGCACCATCAAAAATGAAGTAATTGATGAATCAATTACAAGAGCTGTTGGATAAATGATTTATACGCCCTAGCGTTTCACCATGGGGAGCTCCAGTCCTGTTTGTGAAGAAGAAAGACGGGACCTTTAGAATGTGCATCAACTATAGAGAACTTAATAAAGTGACTATTAAGAATAGGTACCCACTTCCTCGAATAGATGATCTGTTTGATCAATTACAAGGATCAAGCTATTTCTCAAAAATTGACCTAAGATCAGGTTATCATCAGTTAAGAGTACAAGAAGAGGATATACCTGAAACTGCATTTAGAACCCGATATGGTCATTATGAGTTCCTTGTGATGCTATTTGGGTTAACTAATGCTCCAGCTGTATTCATGGATCTAATGAACAGGGTATGCAAACCTTACTTGGATAAATCTGTCATAGTCTTTATAGATGACATTTTAACATATTCTAAAAGTAAGGAAGATCATGAAGAGCATTTAAGGCTAACCTTGGAGTTACTTCAAAAAGAAGAACTGTACGCTAAATTTTCAAAGTGTGAATTCTGCAAGCGAGAAGTACAATTCTTAGGACATGTGGTTAATCAAGATGGAATTCAGGTCAACTCAGCAAAGATTGATGCAATTAAGAAGTGGGAACCTCCGAAGACACCAACTGAGATACGCCAATTCTTAGGTTTAGCCGGTTATTATAAAATATTTATAGAAAATTTCTCCCGAGTAGCTCAACCATTGACAGAATTGACTCAGAAAGATAAGCCATATGTTTGGGGAGAAAAGCAGAACAATGCATTTGAGATTCTGAAACATAGATTATGTAGTGCTCCTATTTTAGCTCTTCTAGAAAGTACTAATGATTTTGTAGTATACTGTGATGCATCACATCAAGGTTACGAATGTGTTTTAATGCAACGGAATAAAGTAGTTGCATATGCATCTTGACAACTCAGAGGAGATGAAAAGAATTATACTACTCATGATTTAGAATTAGGAGCACTAGTATTTGCACTTAAGATTTGGAGACACTAGCTATATGGAACCAAATGCATAATTTATATGGATCATAAAAGTCTGCAACATATATTCGACTAGAAGATGTTGAATATGAGACAGAGAAGATGGGTAGAGCTACTGAGTGATTATGATTGTGAAATCAAGTATCACCCAGGTAAAGCAAATGTAGTGGCTGATGCTTTAAGTAGGAAAGAAAGAACCAAGCCATTAGGAGTTCGTGCTATGAGAATGGAGTTACAGTCAGAACTAATAAGTCAAATCCGAGATGCTCAATAGAAAGATGAATTGAGAAGTGTAGTGGAACTGAATGAACAAATAGAAGTTATGTCAGATGGAATCTTGAGATTTAAAGGAAGAATTTGGATTCCTGACAATGACATACTTAGAGAAAATATTCTGGTGAGGCACACAGGTCAAGATATTCAGTACATCCAGGGAATAATAAGATGTAAAAGGACCTGAGAAATCAGTATTGGTGGTCAGGAATGAAGAAATCAGTTGCAAAATTTGTAGAAAGAAGTGATATTTGTTCATGGGTTAAAGCCGAATATCAAAAACCCTCTAGACATTTACAACAACCAGAAATCCCTGAGTGAAATGGGACCAGATTACCATGGATTTTGTGACCAAACTACCTAGAACCCCAAATGGGTACGACATGATATGGGTTATAGTTGATAGACTGACTAAATCAGCTCATTTCTTACCAATCAGAGAAGATTATAAAATGGAGAAATTAGCTAAGATTTATATGAAGGAGATCGTGTCTATACATGGAATACCAATTTCAATTATATCAGACAGAGACAGCCGGTTTACTTCAAGATTTTGGCAGACCTTGCAAAAAGCATTAGGAACAAAAATAAAGATGAGTACAGCATATCATCCAGAAATAGATGGACAGAGTGAGAAAACTATCCAAACATTGGAAGATATTGTTGGGTCTGATAAGGATAGTCTATATTATCAACACAGTCAAAGGCAACAAAGGTCAACGTCACTATCAAAAGGCAAACAGACGCGTTCGAAACGAAGAACCGAGACAAGATGTTGAAGATATACATGACTAGGAGTTTATTGTTAATAAATATATTTCGTGTCAACAAAATATATTTATTTATGTTTAAGTCATTTTTATGTTTTATATGTAATTTCTCTAATTTTCTAAGTCTAGGGGCTTAATATGTCATTAATGAATATTATCACTATATATAGATTAGTGACAATTAAGTTTAGGGAGCTTGAATGAGCCATTGATTGAAGGGCTTCCACTTTGTAATATCTTCAACAATCAATTCAGATCAAACAAGGGTTTTATTGAATGTTCTTGAGGTGTTCATCATTGTTCATCCATATTTTATAGTGTTTGATCTATATTTTACACAAATATCATTGATATTTGTGTTATTAGTGGGATTTGTTGGTGTTTATCAATCAAGTGCACTGTTATATCGATCAGTAGGACCAACAATATGGTATCAGAGCCATTGTGCTCTTGATTATTTGAGTTTCTTTTTGGTTCAAGTTCTATGTCACTGTTCCATTCATTTTTAATCTGATCTGATTGTTTTGGATATGGAAATTGATTGAAGATTGCTCGATTTTGGTGTCGGAAGCTATAGAAATCGTCAGATCTCAAATTAATTGAGATTTGGATGAGTTTGAGCTGATTTCATGCTGAAAAAGGTTGTCCAGATACGTCGGGCGAATTTACAGCTCGTCCAGCAAAATTACCGCATCTTCCACTGAAACTACATAGTTTCGCCTGGTGAAACTAGGGTTCCTTCAGCAAAACTAAGTTGTTCTTGGTTTTTGGATCTGGTTTCCTTGTTCCAGTGAAAGTACATGTGTTGAACGAAAGTTCATAGAGTTTGTGTGACAAGCGAAAATGCTGCCAAATTGATTTCTGAACGAAAGTTCAACTAGTTTTGGGCGAAATTACCCTGCCAAACTAGCATCAGCGTGCCACCGCTGGTCGAAACTGCTTTCGAAATTACTGGCGAAACTACTAGCAAAATTAGTGAAAATTCCGCGAATTTGTCAGCGAATTTAGTGAAATTTCAGCGAAATTAGCCTCTGATCATTTCTAAAATGTCTTCTTTAGAAGTAGCTAATTTCCATCAATCTGATAATCTAATATCAGCACAAAGTCAGTTTGATTCTTTTGTTGCCATGAAAGATGAAAAGATATCTGATTTTGTTGATTAATTTCTGATGGTGGCAAGCAATCTTAAGAAGTATGATGACCAGCTGGAGAACCATGAACAAGTCACAAAACTTTTGGACTCTCTTCCTCCACAGTGGAGTCCACAAGTTAGGTTGTTAAAACAAGAAAGAAATTTTGCTGACTACAAACTCTTGGAAGTTATCAACAAGTTGAAGTTATTTGAATTGAATATGAAAAGAAGAGAGTACAATCAATGCATGTATGGAGGTGTATCTTCAAGTACTAAGATCAATATAGAGTCTGAAGAAGAAGTGAACCATGCATTGTTGGCTGAGGTAGTAAACAGTGATGAGGATTCTGTTGAAGATTTTGATCCTTTCAAAGAATTTAGGTGTGACGCTCAAGGTTAGAGTGTTGGTGATGTTGGTGATTGTGCAAGTCCATGTAAAGTTTAGGATGAAGGAAAGCAAGAGGAAGTTGAAGCTGTAGAAGCTAAGAAGAGAGCTGCTAAGGAGGAAGAATACAAAAATAACACTCCTGTTTGTCAATGTGAAAAGCCCTAGCTGCTGAAAAGATAGTTATGGGGCTTCCTTATGAGGTTGTTCAAGACATGTGTTCTCCTCCCTGCAAAATTTGATTATTCGGGGTTTATAAAGCTAACAGATTATTGTTAGAAAACGAAAAAGAATTAAAATGAATAAACAAAGAACTTAAAATCAATGAGTCCATATATTTTATTAAACTAAGAGAAGCTTTAAAAGAAAATGATCTTTTAAAAAGAAATCTTTTAGAAAAGAATGTCGAGATTAATGTTTTGAGCGAACGAGTCACTCTAGCAGAATTTGAGACTAGCAAGCTTAAAACTAAACTTGACAAATGGACGATATCAGGGATGAAACAGGAAGAACTATTCTGTAAGCAAAGGGGAGCTAGAATCAAAACGGGTGTGGGATGTGGTGAAACTTCATATGTTTATCCTCCTCCTAGCACTCATTGTTACTCTCCAATGCCTCAACCTCATCCATCTAATGATTTAATTGAAGTTGCAGATACTAACAGTCTACATGCAAGTTTAAGCAGCGTTAATCACAAAGAGGTTCGAGATGAATATGATTTTCCTATAGTTTTGGGGTTCATCAAGCAAGGATTTGATCTAAAAAATGATAATTCCACCTCTGATGCTTCAAAAACAGTATCAATTATTTCCCGTAACTTCTTTAACAAATTCAAGACAGGTAACATCCTTTTATTTGTTCCTGTCAAGTTTGTTAAAGAAGGAACAGCTGTGGAATAGTCAAGCAATCAGAACTCAACAACACAAACAGACACAACAAGAGTCATCAATCAAGATCCATTGGAAGCTGACTTGTGTATACAGGACTGGACAAGTTCTGATCATGAACCAGAGATCATTAAGTCACCTAAAGTTATCAAGTGTCAAAAGCTTCCAACAGTTGAATCAAGACCTATACAGATCTCATCTCCAACTGCTAAACAAATCAACAGTTCCTCTAAAACTCAACAGAAGCACTCACCATCTTCATCTGCTATCCATGATGACCCTCACAAATCTGCTTCTAAGTCTAACAAGTCACCAGTCATATGAAAAGGTTCTAAGAAAAATGTTCAGATCTCAGCTCCCGAAACATCACACATCAAATCATAGCTCGGTTCGAAATCCACATTGACAAAGCCTCAAAAGGTTCAATTTCCTGATATTCAAAAAAAGAAGCTTCAAGGTTGTCAACAAGCAGCAATAACCTCAAAGCAGGCTCCACCCTCGCCTACTATCCACGGGACTACAAAGAACCAAAAGCCTTTCAAGGCTTGCTTTAGATGTGGAAAAGAAGGTCATATGCTAAAGAAGTGCCCTCAGGTTCAAAGGCAAGCTTCGGGAGGTTAAGATAACACAGGTTGCTTCTCGGGTTCAAAAGATAAAAAGCACATATCTTTGAATGGTTAGATAAAGAACAATCTATCCAACCCTTCTCATGTGAAGCCGGTTTCACATGATTCAAAGATGAAAAGGTACCAATGTTTTAAAATCAAAATCTCTTCCTTTGGGTCTTAAAAAGAAAATGATTTCCAAATTCAATTCTTTCAAATCAAAAGTAATTGAACAGAAACAAATTGGAAAGTAAAACAAAATGAAAAGGATAAAGAAATAAATGAGTTTTTAAAAGAGTGTGTGCTTAAACAGGTTACATACACTGATGAAAAAGGAACTCCCAGGACCACGATGGCCTGGGTCCCCCTCTCTAATTAATCTGTTTATGAGTGCAGGAACAATTCAGGAGGTTTATCAGTAATCCAGTTTACTGACTGGGATTGTTCCTAATTCTAATATGAGGTGGAAAAAATAGGTTATGGTTATGGTATCTCATCCATATTTTGGATTCTTATCTACCATTCATAATCATTGCATTTTTCTTGGTATTTCATTTCTCATCTTTTTGCTAGTATAATTTGGAAGACTTTCTTTGCTAGTATAATTGAAATGAGAACTAAGAACTTGATTTAGGATGACTGAGAAATGATAGTATGTCTTCTTGTATGCTTATTTGCATGACCTGTACTTTGTGAGAAATGATAGCAACTGCTGTAGATGTCTGTATCATTTAAAATTCTAAAATCTAAAAAATTTTTTTTGATTATATGATATGCTTGGTAGGCTCAGCTTGAAACCAAAGTAAATAGTGATTCTATAGCCTAACTAAAGCTTTTGAACTCAGTGAAAAGGATTATTCTCCTGACATTTAGGCCTGCACAAAGTTACAAGTCTTGTCAAAAATGGGTTGAGAGTTTAAAACCTCTGCTTTGACATTTTCAAAATCCCCCTATCCCCATGTCCTGAATGTAGCTTCTTGTTAGCTCTTCAGATATATATTTCGTGCTTATCTCCTCTGCTATGCGGAAGAATTGACCTGGAGCGATGATCTTCTCTGTAATACGTGAGTATAGACCTGAAGCTCTCATCATCACGCTTAGATGATCATCTCCTCTGTTATACGTAAGTATAGACCTGGAGCATTCATCATCTGTTCCCTAAAATAAAAGCACAGTGATTCTTAAACTAAGATCATTGTTGAACCTCAAAAGAAAATCAAGCAGAGTTAATAATATTACTCAATAAGCCCTGATGATAGGATAAGTTCTTCGCCGGATGTCTGTGGGAACCAAGTTACCTGAGCTTCTCTAATTGAATCTAAAACATAATAAAATTAGTTACAGATCACTTGTTGAAAAAGATAAGGCATGGGTTTAAATTGAACAAATATACCAACAATCATTTTTGAATCGTTTTGGCTTTCAAAAACTTAAAATTGTGACCCGACTCTGTATCAGTGTGATCTCACTAACTTGTCGATGTTTAAATACATCCATGTGCTTAAGTATATCTTGAGGATGTGATCTCATGATCGAATTAGTTCTTGGTGTAAGGTGATTAAAAATATATATATATATAAAATAGGGGTTCTTCATTTCAAATTATTTGAAGTTTTCCACATTATGCTATTAAAATGTTACTATTTTCACATGCATTTCATGGGAAATTGCACACACAGATAAACACAGGTTTATTGGTTAACTGAAATGATCTGACAGGAAGTTGTAAGATTGTGGTTGTGATTGTGTTACATATTTTTGCTTCAAATGATGGCCGATCATCAGCTGAGCAAAGTACCTAACTAGAGAACCTGTTCCTTAAATTTGCAGAAGATACCGAGCTAGGATTCCTCCTCCTACATCTTCTAAAGCACTCAAGAATAGAGAGTTGGAAAAGTTATTCCTGATCATTCTCAAAGAATGCACACGAAGAGGGGGAGCATACAAAAAGGGGGGAGCCTGAAAGATGAAAAATCTTCAATACCAGATCATTAATCTAGGGGAAGATTGATCATTATATGGTTGACTTATCGGTGCTGATCTTGATACAAGACGTTGATAATGATAGACTAAGGGGGAGTATTATTGGGTCTGATAAGGATAGTCTATATTATCAACACAGTCAAAGTCAACAAAGGTCAACGTCACTGTCAAAAGGCAAACAGATGCGTTTGAAAAACAAAGAACCAAGACAAGATGTTGAAGATATATATGACTAGGAGTTTATTGTTAATAAATATATTTTGTGTCAACAAAATATATTTATTTATGTTTAAGTCATTTTTATGTTTTATATGTAATTTCTATAATTGTCTATGTCTAGGGTCTTAATATGTCATTAGTGAATATTATCACTATATATAGATTAGTGACAATTAGGTTTAGAGAGCTTGAATGAGCCATTGATTAAGGGGCTTCCACTTTGTAACATCTTCAACAATCAATTCAGATCAAGCAATGGTTTTATTTAATGTTCTTGAGGTGTTCATCATTGTTCATCCATATTTTATAGTGTTTGATCTATATTTTACACAAATATCATTGATATCTGTGTTATTAGTGGGATTTGTTTGTGTTTATCAATCAAGTTCACTGTTATATCGATCAGTATGTTGCGAGCTTGTGCATCAGATTTTGGTGGTAGTTGGGATACGCACTTACCTTTGATAGAATTTTTATATAACAATAGCTATCATGCTAGTATAAGGGTAGCTCTATTTGAAGCTTTATATGGAAGAAAGTGTAGGTCACCTTTATGTTGGAATGAAGTGGGAGATAGACAACTTACAGGCCCAGAACTTATACAAGAAACATCTGATAAGATCTTTGAAATCAAAGACAGATTGAAGACAGTACGTGATAGACAGAGAAGTTATGCTGATAATAGAAGAAAGCCGTTAGAATTTCAGATCAGGGATAAAGTATATTTGAAGGTATCACCCTCAAAGGGAATTATCCGATTTGGGAAAAGAAATAAGTTAAACCCCAGATATGTTGGACTTTTTGAGATAATTGATAGGATTGGTCCTGTAGCTTATAAGTTAGACTTACCTTTGGAATTAAGTGGAATACATAACACCTTCCATATATCTAATCTGAAGAAATGTCTAAATGATGAGACATTAAAGGTACCAATAAAGGAAGTCAAAATAGATGAGAAACTTCATTTGGTGGAAGAACAAGTAGCAGGATAGAGAATTAAAGAAATTAAAGAGAAGTAAGATCCCAATAGTAAAAGTCAAATGGAATTCAAAACGAGGACCTGAATTTACATGGGAATGGGAGGATGAAATTAAAAGAAAATACCCCCACTTATTTGAGGTTAAATGGAATGAAAAAGACAGTTATAAGAACCAACAACCTATGTCATCAGATACTGACAACAGATGAATTTCAGGACGAAATTCTTTTTACAGGGGAAGAATGTGACGACCCTGAAAAATTAAGGTTAGGTAATCTTATACTAAGGTTTTATATAAATTAAACCTATGTTTATGTGTGTTTTTAAGTACTAAGGTGTTATTATGTGATAAAGTTTTATATGTGAATGTATACTAACATATAAAATATATGTGTATGCTTTATAAGTTTGCATGTATGCATGATTCTATACGTGTGCATGTAGGTACATATTTGTGACATATGTAAGACATTAAGAATATTATGAGTTGAGTTATATAAAATTATATATCATTTATAATGAAATAAATTTACAACTTGAACGTCTAACCAAAACATCAAACTTAAACGTTCATTAAGACATGAATCAATATAAATCAGAATAACACCATGTTAACACTAAGCTAAAAACTAAAGGTGTCATTAACCTAGTATCATGATTTTTTTTCCATACCTCTCGGTTGAAAACTCTCACACAACATCATCATTAGCAAAACACAAAACTTTATTCAATGCATGACAATTAACACATCTAAACCCTTAAACATCTAACAAACCTACATAACCAAAATTCATAAGGATTTTAGCTATCATCCTCGGCCGATATCCATGCACTATCACTAAACTTTGAACACTAAGCAATCTTCTAATGGTGCCACATAATCACTCTACATTAACACTTTATTATAAGTCATCATTGCTAGTGTGAGACCCACTTAATGTCAATCTCTCGGTTATGCATGGTTCACAAGCACCATCATTACTTAGGACACTAAGCACCCTCCTAGATATGCCATTTAATCCACCATTATTACTTGTGAAAGGTGGCAATCCTTGACCCTCTTAGTACACACTTCATCACCCGATTTGCATGAAGTTATCATTGCATGGGACACTATGCATATCTCTTGTGTTAACACCTTTCATTACTAAGATGATTAGGTGTTAAGTCCCGATCAACTCAAGGTGGGAAACCCCTACTAAGCCTTCTCAAACTCTCGGATAATGCAAAGTTGAACCGCCACCTTCACACCATTTCAACCCCTCAACCTTCGGTTATTTAAAGCTCCTAAAGCCAATGAACCATTCTTTCTTCTTACATTTTTAAAACGTCATCACATCTTCTCAAATACTCTCAAACACAACACATAAACCGCCTCAAAGACCATTGGAACTCTCGGTTATCATCTCATCCAAACATAATCTTTTGAAGACCCAAACTATCAGGATTCTTGGAAAACCCTTTCAAGGACAAGAATACTTTAGAGTTCAAGGACCAAAAGCTATCCTCTCATCCAATTACAAAGGTTTTTATATTTAAAATCTGTGTTAAAACAAGAAGTTTCACATATTTTACACATACATATGTAACTAGATTGTATAAATATCAAAACTATTCCCAAAAATCTCTTGAGCAATTGATTTTTTTTTATAAAAATCAGTAAAGAAAAAGTTTAAAAAATTCAAGGATTTGACAAACCATAAATTTAATAGAATTTAATGGATTAAAACCTATGATATTTTATGAATTATTAAGTAAAATAAGTGTGATTTGACAAACTCGTTGCCTATTCTGCTATTTTCAGGAAATATTGTAAAAATTCTAGAAAATTAATTCTAAAAGATTATTAACTGACATTATTTTTATAGTAATCTGAAATTTAAATCTTACAATTTGTAAATTTTTATGAATTTTTGGTCAATCAAAATTTTTGTTAAAATTAAAATCTTATTTAATATAATCCTAAAGTGCTGAAAATTTTAAAGAAATAAAATAATTTATTTTTAACTTATAGTTTAATTTTTATAGGATATTGCTGGAATATAAGGTGAGTTTCATAGCCCTATTTTATATTTATGTGTTTTGGGGGGAAAAGCATACTGATTTTGGTTGATACAAATATAAATAAGACTTTTTTATTAAGACTGTCATTGTGCCATAGGCTGCAACCATTAATTCGGATGAGGAACCGTCTGATAATGTAGGTAGCGCTACTTAGGAAAATATTTCCTGCACTAACAGGATGAGTGTTGTGATGCTATATTATCTGATTTTGTGATTTGTATGTGTGACAGTTATAAATCACCTGGCATATAAGTAGGTTTGGTTGTAATCTTATTTATGTTGCATCAATATATTTTGTTTAGTCATTAAACCTATGTTCTCACTAACATTACGTTGACTGTTTTGAGTATGCTTTTTCAGGTAAATAAAATGACTTATAGTGTTGTGTTTTCCTTTTACGTGTACAATGGGTGGTATGAAGTAATTGGAAAGATGTGTGTTAAAGTAACCCTGAATTTGACCGATCTCAGCCTATTAGTGGACACTCATATCCACTACTACTACTGAAGACTGAGAAGTGGTTACTAGCAACTTTTGTATTAGGGTTATATTAAAATATGTAAAAGTCTTTATGTAGACAAATTTTGTATACGAATTATGTATGTAACCCGAATATATATATAAATGAATGATCTGTTGTTATGTTAAGTTACTTATTATGATTATGTTATCTGTAATCAATGTGTTCCATACCGATAGTCACATCAAAACATTTCACGCTTCCACTGGGATGTGACAACAAGCATCCTAAGTGTCATAAACTTAAAGGCTTCTCAAGTAGCATTTCCTACTACATGTATAAAATAAAGGTCAACTAGAAAGTTGGTGAGTAAACATAGGTTTTGTTACACATAATAGATTTAAAACACGATTCAAGAGTCAAAGTATGAATTCAAGCAAGTTTGAATAAACCAAATGCATTGATCAAACCTTTGTTGACAAATGTCCCTAACCAATGGGTTAGACTAAGAATACCAGTTTTGATTCCCAAATGCCATCTTGGGTGGGAGTCAAACCAATAGTTATCATTATTACCTTAGGATTAAGAAAGTTAATGATCATATGCTAGCAAATAAGTAAGGAAGATTGACGACCACATGAAAGATTAATCCAACACGTTTATCACAAATGCATAACATACACACAAGACTTAATTGGATCATATGATTTACAAGAAAGATTTAGATTAGAATATGTATACATGTCACATCCCAAAAACATAAAAGGAAAAGGGACTATGAATACTCACATTGAGTTCTTGCGTATGAGTTGGACTTATGACTTGGTTAACAGAAATGGTGAAGCCCAAAATTAGCATGATTATATGTGTTAGAACTTATATTTAAGGTAATGGTTATGAGTATTGACTATAGAAATAAAAGGATCAAAAGCAAAGGAAAAGAAAGGTTGTTGCAAGATAAAAACATATTTGGACAGATTCATTGTTACAGTTTTATATGATAATTAAAAATATCAAACTTTAAGTTAAAATTCTGAAATTCTCCATTATACTAGTGTATGATGTTACAAACAACTTTCGTTTAGAAAAATTCCAAAAATATGCGTACGTACTTTATAGAGGCTATTACGGAGTCATCGATAGAACTAAAAGTCATGTAAACTATGGTTGGAAAGATAATTCGATGAACTTGATTATGAAATCTGAGATTGTTAATTTTAAATTATTATAGCCAAGTTATGGTCATTTGAACTTGTAACAGATTCTGTCCAAAATCAACGGTAGCACTTAGGTGCATTTTTTAGGGTTTTAAAAATAATAAATGCATATAATAAATTTTTTTAAGAATATATATGATAATAGGCGGGTTATAATTGAAGAAAAACATGAGAAGTTTGATTATAAAGTTGCTTAAAATCATTTAGAAATCGAAAGAATTATAAGAATACTAAAATTAATAATTCGGTTGCTACCTTAAGAACGATGAATGGATTTGAAATTTATATAGGCTTCAATGGAGGGTTGGTGATGAAGTTTCTTGAGATTGTATAGAGGGTGAATAATAACTCTCTTTTAAGTTGAGAAGAAAAGTTAATGTAAGAAAATAATGACAAAGGTTAGTATTTATAGGTGGTAAAAATAGGGGTTATGAATGAGGAAATTTTATGGGTATAATTAAGGTTGGAGGGTTATAGATGGGTTATAAATTAGTCAAAGAAGAGGGGGTTATAGTTTTCAAATTTTATAAAATTGGTGAAACGTTTATAAACTTAATTTTTATAAAAATATTGTATTAAAGTAGTAAAATTAGATTTTTTTTTGAAGGATTCTAAAGACTTCAAAATATTTAGTATATTTTATTTAAAAGTATAATAATTATAAACTTTTATAAAAATATTATGATTAAGACTTTCTAATTAATGATAGGAGTCTCTAAATGTTTAGCTTTATTATACATGTGCACAAAAATAACATGTCTGTACTTTTATAAGAAGCTAAGAACTTCAATACTAAAATGAACTCTAGAAATTTTATAAATTTATAAGAATTTGACGATATTACTAATTTAGGCTTCCATTTACTATTATCAAGTCATAGCATAAGCAAAGTTATAAAAAAATAATATTATTACAAACAAATGTAGCTATTATAAAATCATGTGTATAGCAAGTATAATACTATAAGTTATTATGTATAATAGTATGTATGATAAAACAAATAATATAACATAGAATTTTGAATGTTTTAATTCATAAAACAGTAAATGGAAAAATGGACCGGGTTACAATGTAAGGCCCCGATCCCGGGAACACTCACAATTGGTGATTCATAGCGTATAACCATTAAAATATAATATTCTCAGCGGAAAAATATATTGTTTCATTAAAATTAGGCCTGTGTTAAAACATAATATCATTTCATTTACAATACAAAAATTGTATCAATACAATTTCATTCGCAGAAATATGGATGCCAAACTTGAATTATCCCGGTAGCTTCCATGTCCATGCCTGCACCTCCTCAGCTTCGCCAATTACCTGCTAACTATTATACGTACAACAGTCAGCAACGCTGAGTGAGTTCTAGTTTTATAAAAATACTTTACTTTACGTAAAACATTTCCTTTACTTTCGTATGTGAGCAAACATCATACATACATCTTGATAATAATCGTTTATTATTTTTAATCATTGTTCATCCTTTTGTTTTCGTACTTTCATTCATTAACATCTTTCACTTTCATCAGGATCCTGCCATATGCTAAACCCCCAACATTATGCACGAAGCTGGTACTGTGCCAAGATTTATAAATAAACCCCCAAACATTGTGCACTAAGCTGACTATAGTACCAGGGTAAAGAGACAAGGATCCCATATCATTTTGGTCAATCTCAATGATTGGACCCCTGAAGTGCATCGTCATGGGCTAGCTAAGCCGCATTTCAGTTGTGCTAACGACAACATGGTCGTGCACCTCCATTCATTTTGCTTGCAAGACTTTCATTTTTGGACTTTTGAAGCAAGTTTTCCACATAACCAGCTCTGATACCATTGTTGGGTTCTTACAAGTTTAACAAAGATGTTTAACCATTTAAACAACAAAACGCAGCGGATATAATGAATTTAAAACTTGTTTTAGATGCTGAAAATAAACCATTTTATTTTCAAGAAAACAAACGCAAGAACAAGGATCATATATATATGTGAAAAGAAATGCTATCAAAGAAAACAACCATAGGATGTTCTTGAATACTACCTTTCAAGAACAAGGCAATTCGAGATGGATAAAGATGAAGAAGATGATGCTCTTGAACGTAAACCTCCAAAGAAGAAAGTCTCAAGCTAGTATACCCACAAGCTCTTGCAAGACACCCAACTTGTTAGGAAGTTGACACCAAAGATCCTTCTTACAAAAGCTCTAGATCCGAAAATGGGAGAAGAGAAAATGGAGAAGAAGGAGCTTGCATGTGTGAGAGAGAAAGTGTGTTGAGTGTCTTAGTTGAACAAGTAAATGTCTTGCATAAAAACAAGACAAAGGAATCCCAATGCAACCACCAAAGGGGCGGCCGAAATTGGGTTCAAAATGGGTTCCCTCCCATTTGGAAAAACACCCTTTTAATTCATTGTTAATCACTAATTAAGTTATATAATTAAACCAATTTTAATCTTATAACTTAAACACTCTTATATTTGATGTTATTTAACTTATTTAAATAACATTACAAATGATATCTCATGAACAAAATATCCATATAATTTGTTCTATCTCAAATGCAATAATTCAGAAAACTCATTTTCTAAATTGGTGTCAAAATTTATTTGCTTGATCATGTCAACAAATAAATATTTATCGGTGTTTGCCTAGCTTGTTATTGGGTATGACCCGACTTGGATCATAACGTACTAACCACATCAATCTTGTATGTGTCTTGGGCATATAAGTTAATATTATCTTTCCCTTTTCTTTACATAATACTTTACTTATTACACACATAACATTCAAGTAAAGATTTCATAAAATCTTTGTCATCGTAAGAGAAAATAGTTTAAGGCATCATAATACATCGTAAACCTCATAAAGCAACATAAGTAGGCACATTCGTATCACTTAGCCTATCGAGCACTAGCTTAACTATTCATCCTACTTCTCGTACAGTAATCGAGGAATACGTCTCGTGGATCGGTAGGAAGTGAGCACTCTTTGTCAATCGGTCAACTATCACCCAGATGGTATCGCACCCCTTCGCAGTACGGGGTAGCTTCGTTATGAAGTCCATGGTGATGTGCTCCCACTTCCACTCGGGTATATCCAACGGTTGGATCTTCCCGTATGGTTTCTAATGTTCTGCCTTCACTTGCAAGCAAGTAAGGCACTTACTTACATACGCTGCCACGTCCCGTTTCATACCCGGCCACCAGTAGTCTTTCTTCATGTCTTGATACATCTTGGTAGCATCGGGATGAATGGAGTATCGAGTTTTATGAGCTTCGTCCATAATTCGCCCATGTAGATTCCCATATCGAGGAATCCACATTCGTCCAAAGCGGGTTCTAACCCCTTGGGTATTCTCCCCTAATTCTGCAACTAGGCCTCTCATTCGTTCGTAGTTGAGGCGATCTTCTTTTAACGCCTCATTTTGAAACTCTTTAACTTGCGTTATCACCTCTAAGGTCATCACCAACTGATACGCCTTTACCCGAATCGGTTCGGGTCACTTCTTCCGGCTAAGGGCATCGGCCACTACGTTGGCCTTGCCCGGGTGGTAATGGATCTTGCAATCATAGTCTTTGATCAACTCTAACCACCTTCTCTGCCTCATGTTGAGATCCTTTTGCTCGAAGAAGTATTTCAAGCTCTTGTGATCCGTGAAGATTGTGCACTTGGTCCCGTATAAATAGTGCCTCCAAATCTTTAACGCAAAGACCACCGCAGCCAATTCTAAATCATGAGTGGGGTAATTAACTTCGTGGGTCTTTAACTGTCGGGACACGTAAGCTATCACTCGCCCACGTTGCATTAGCACTCAACTCAGTCCCGAATAAGATGCATCTGAATACACCACTAAGTCTTCACTTCCTTCGGGCAATGTTAAAATAGGAGCTTGAGTTAATCTTGCCTTTAATACCTTAAAAGCATCCTCCTGTTCTCGTCCCCACACAAACTTCACATCCTTGCGTGTCAACTTAGTCAAAGGTGAGGCTATCTTGGAAAAGTCTTGGATAATACTTCGGTAGTAACCCGCCAAACCCAAGAAACTAGGAATCTCGGATGGCGTCTTTGGAGACTTCCATTGCATTACCGCCTCAACCTTTGTCGGGTCCACCATAATTCCGTCGGTATTCACCACATGACCCAGAAATTGAACTTCCCGCAACCAAAAAGCACACTTAGAGAATTTAGCATACAACTTCTCCTTTCTAAGTGTCTCAAAACACTTCACGTATGTCGCCGACATGTTCTTCTTTGCTCTTCGAATAAATTAGAATATCATCAATAAACACAATCACTGATTTATCTAACATCGGCCGACACACTCGGTTCATCAGATCCATAAAGGCAGCTGGCACGTTAGTTAAACCGAATGACATAACGAGAAACTCGTAATGTCCATAACTCCTGCGGAACGCTGTCTTCGAGATATCTTGTTCTTTTACCTTAAGCTGATGGTAGCCAGATCGAAGATCTATTCTGGAAAACCAACTGGCACCTTGAAGCTGATCAAACAGGTCGTCAATCCTTGGTAGGGGGTATCTGTTCTTCACTGTCAACTTGTTCAACTCCCGGTAGTCTATACACATTCTCATACTACCGTCTTTCTTCTTTACGAATAATACCGGAGCACCCCAAGGAGAGATACTCGGTCTAATAAACCCCTTATCCATCAGTTCCTGTAGCTGATCCATCAGTTCTTTCATCTCGATCGGACCTAACCGATACGGTGCCTTGGCAACGGGTTACACACCGGGTATCAGGTCGATCTGAAATTCTATCTCACGGTCCGGTGGCACACCTGGTAGATCCTCGGGAAACACATCCAGGAAATCACGTACCACTGGCGCTTCTGATAATTGTGGTATCGTCACGTCCACATCTTTCACGTATGCCAAGTAGGCACAGCATCCGCACCTCATACACTTCTCTGCCACTGCCATCGAAATCACTTTCGGAACCGTAGTGACGCGATCACCATAAACTATCACTGAACTCCCATCGGGTGCAACTAACCGAATCATCTTCTTCCGACACACAATGTTTGCCTCATAGGCTGCCAACCATTCCATCCCTAGAACTACATCAAACCCGCATAAGGGCATCACAAATAGTTTAGCGGAGAACCTATGGCCTTCTAACTCTATGTCACAATCCTCAATCATATCAGAAATTCTGGTAGACTTACCAATAGCAGTTTCTACATCAAAAGGTTCATCGATGCTCCTACTACTAACAGGCAATTTAGCACAGAACGCAGCAGATATGAAACTCCTACTAGCACCAGAATCAAATAGTGCAGAGGCACAAGTTTGGTTTACTAGGAACACACCTGACACGACGTCGGGGTCTACCCGGGCTTCCTCTCAGGTCATCGTGAAGGCTCTTGCACTTGCCCTCTGTCCTCCTTCTTCTGGCCTCTTCTTCAACCCTGAACTTTCAGCGCTTGGCTTCTTGCAATCCTTGTTCATATAACCGATTTCACCACAGTTAAAGCACCATGGGGCTCCACACATCTTTGAAATGTGACCGGGCTTGCCACATTTGTAGCAGACATTCATTCCCAAGCGGCATTCCCCACTATGTTCCTTCCCACACTTATCACACCGCCTCAACCCCGAGCTTGCAGTAACCACTCGGTGATCATCCATCCTCAGCCTCTTACTGTTCGGGTTGAAACCACCACTCCCGAATCTCTTCCCATTCCAACTCCTGTTGTTACCACCCGTCTTCTTCACCTCAACCATCGCTACTTCCCTTTCATCATACAACATTCCCACCAAATCCACTGCCAACGTAAAAGTGCTTGGTTGGGCAGCGATCAAATGTTTGCGGATGTCGGTCGGTAGTCCCTGAATGTACCGATTGATCTTCCTTGATACCGGCGTAACCTGATCGGCACCAACCTCGCCATTTCGTTAAACTTGGCGGTGTATTGCTGATGGGTCATAGTTCCCGCCTCCAGCTGTAAGAACTCTCTTTCGATCTTGTTGAATTCTCGGTGAGGACAGAATTCCTCAATCACCAACTTCTTCAGCTCACCCCATCTCATTCTCTCGATGGCCCTGTCACCCTCGGCTTGGACAAGATTGTCCCACCAACATATTGCCGAGCCGACAAACGAGTGAGTGGCGAACATCACTTTCTGGTCTTCCTGACACTCACTGATCTTTAGTACTGCCTCCATCTCCCTTATCCAGTGGTGGGAAGTAGCAGCGTTACCGTTGCCGTCAAAAGTAGGGGGTTTACACCGTTGGAATACCCCGTAGCTGCATCCCCTCGTGGTTTCCCGCACCACCACCTCTTCATCATCACTTGAGGCTCCCCTTCCAGCATTTAGCTCCTCCTCCTCATCGTGATCCCTCACATCACCTCTCCTGCCAGCAGTCGTTCTCCTCTCCTCCTCCTTCTCCTTTCGTTCATCCTCCCTCATAGCTCAGATCACTTCAGTCACGACAGACGGTAGGATTGTCTGCATGACTTGGTGAACCTCCTCCACCACTGCCTCCTTCACCAAGGCTCTCAAGTTAGCACTCTCATCCACTCCCACTGGGTGATGCAGATCAGGCCCAGCAGTAGCCGTCTCTGCGGTCCTCGTCTTGTTCTTTGTGGCCCGGGGTCTACCAGCACGACCACCCTGAGTTCCACCTCGAGAAGCCTTAGATGATCTACCTCCAGCCATCCTCTAACACTATAAGATCCAAACACCAACACAGTCATTCAAGGTAATAGCTCAGTTAATGTTAAGTATAGTAAGTCCCTAATTACAGTGGCGAGTTATGATTAGCCACTTACTTTACTCTTCGTTCCCCGAGCATTTCCTATCCTGACTACATCAGTATTCAAATCTACTAAAGCATATAAATAAAATAGCATTCGTACATAATACCGGTTAACATTATAAAAGAAATACCAGATGGCACATAGCTACTCGGGCTGACATTCCTCCGTTCGGTCCCATTTTCAGTTTAAGTTTAGGTTTTTGAAAATATTTACCCATTTCTCTTAAACTTTGGCTCTGATACCAACTTGTAAGGCCCCGTTTCCGGAGACCTCACAGTTGGACATTTGCAGCACTATTCATAAAACATTTCATAATTTGTTATCACATTGCAGCAGAATTTAAACATTTAAAAGCCATTCATTAACTTTATAAATGTTGTTGCTAAGTAATACATGTTTGGTATAGTTACAAAAGATCATTAGTTTGCATTACAAAACAACAATGTTATATTCATGAATGGATGTCAGCCTTGTCCCGACGAGTAGCCTCCCCGAGTGCCATCCTCAGCAATATTACCTGCCAACTGAAAACGCATAAAAGTCAGCTTTGCTGAGTGAGTCCTAGTTTTAAAATCATAAAAATATCTTGATAGATTTGTATACAAAATACTTCTTAAAGAAAATATCTTATCTTTCTTTCGGATGTGATCACCTACCATACATACAAATCATATCCATTACATCATCACCATTCTCTTTCTTGCTTATTATTATTATCTTTCACTGTTGATATGGACCAAAGTGCTATACCCCCCATATAATGCGCATAAAACTGGTACTGGGCCTTGAAGTCTATAAATAGACTCCATCTGTGGTGCACATATGCTGGCACCAGTACCGGGGCAGCAACAGTGGTCCCCTCAATCTTAAAGATTGACCCTGTGTACATCCTTTGGGTTAGCTAAACCGTACACAGTTGAGCTAACGACAACATGGTCGTGCACCTCCTGTAAATTTTTACTTGCAAGTCTTTTCATTCCTTATGTTCCACTTTTCGTTAATACTAATCTTCCACTTGATTAATAATAATACTTTATGATCATAGGCAATCCACATAAAGTCATATGTTAATATCATAATAGGCACATAAGGACAGCCCGCAACATGCATAAGATAATCTGATACAAGCATCAAGTCAACCATGGTCAAACCCTAATCTTGATCTTCCAAAAATCCAGAAAATTTCTTGTCTTAAACTAATCCTGATGAACAAAACCAATGCGGGTGAACAACTGCAAATGCGGATGAACAACTTGCAAATGCGGATGAACAAAAACTAATGCGGATGAACAAAACTAATGCAGATGAACAACTTGCAAATGCGGATGAACACTTGCAAATGCGGATGAACACTTGCAAATGCGGATGAAAACTTGGTAATTATTCTGTCGTAAATGAAATGCTGATGGACACTGTAGAAAATGCGCATGCATAAAAAGAAATGCTGTTGGATATTTAGGCTAAATTAAGGCAAATACGGGTGAACAAAAGTGAATGCGGGTGAACAAAACACTTAGGCAATTATCATAGTGTAAATGCGGATGAACCATCAGACCTGTAAGTGAGACTTATGCTATAACCAGTTCTAAAACCTCATTCCCATACATTCTTAACATAGTTCAATCATGTTAAACTCTTAGAGCAAGCTTACAACCTCATAGAACATAGAAGTTCATACACATACATACACAGTTATCATATACAACAGTTGTAAAACATTTTAAATGCATTTTCAGCCAAAAAAATGTTTTAAAACATAGAATCGGGGTCCTAGAACTCACCTATTGCAGCAAACAAGTGAATCTCCTCCCAACATGCGTGCACAAGAGTTCAAACACCTAGAACAAGCCAAAAAAACACCTAAAACACATAGAAATTAGTTTCTAAGGTTGAAACCTCAAAGAAACCAAACCAATTAATCATAAAAACCTACTAACCTTGAATAATCTTCTTCTTCTTCATAATTCGACCGAGAGGAAACACAAAATCCAGCTTTCTTTCTTTCTTTTCTTCTTCGAAAAGCAGCAGCAGAAAGAGCATGGGCGACCATGCCCTTTATACACCCACTTTTGACTTTTGGGTACTATTTACACAAAGCACCCCTCAACTTTGCCTTATTTTTATTTTCTTCAAATTACTTTTCTTTCCTTTTTATTCTGACGAAATTTCGAGTGTTATAGAATGTTGGATGAATTCCACTTAACTTGTAAGCCACCTCTCCTACTCGAGCAATGATTCGGAAAATCCCTATATACCTCGGGCTTAGCTCTCCTCGCTTTCTGAACCGGATGATCCCTATCCAAGGCAAGACCTTCAATATAACTCTGTCACCCACCTTAAACTCGATCGGTCTACACCTCTTGTCGGCATACGACTTCTGTCTATGCTTTGCTGCTTTAATAAAGGCCTTGATCTTCTCAATCTTCTCGGTCGTAGCCTCGATCACCTTAATGCTCCCCAACTCCTTATGTCCGATATCACCCCAACACACGGGCATTCTACACCTTCTACTGTATAGCATCTCATAAGGGGGTAAATTAATGCTGGCATGGTAACTGTTGTTATATGAGAACTCGGCTAACGGTAAGTGTTCTTCCCAACTTCCCTCAAAATAAATGACGCATGCTTGAAGCATATCCTCTAGTGTCTGAATAGTCCTTTCCAACTGACCATCTGTCTGAGGATGGTAAGTCGTACTGATGTGTAACCTCATCCCCATCGTATCATGAAATCTCTTCCAAAACTTTGATTTAAACCGAGTGTCACGGTCAGACATGATAGACACAGGTACACCATGACGAGCTACGATCTCCTTAATAAATAGATCCGCCAACCTCTCAGATGAATACATCTCACGAATCAGCAGAAAGTGTGCACTCTTCGTCAAGCAGTCAACTAACACCCATATGGCATCGTACACCCTTACCGTACGTGACAACTTCGTAATGAAGTACATGGTGATGTGCTCCCATTTCCACTCGGGTACGTCCAAAGGTTGGATCTTCCCGTATGGTTTCTTATGCTCCGCCTTCACTTACAGACAAGTAAGGCACTTACTCACATACTCCGCTATGTCGCGCTTCATTCCCAGCCACCAATAATCCTTCTTCATATCCTGATACATTTTCGTAGCATCGGGATGAATTGAGTATCAAGTCTTATGAGCCTCATCCATGATCTTCCCACGTAGATCTCCATAACGAGGAATACATATCCACCCTGATCGGGTCCTGACTCTGAGAGTGTTCTCCCCCAATTCGATGACTAGACCTTTCATCCTTTCGAAGTTAATCCGATCTTCTTTCAGCTCTTCATCATGAAATTCTTTGACCTCCTTCATCACATCGAAGGTCATGACCAACTGATAAACCTTCACCCACATCAGCTCAGGTCTCTCCTTTCGGCTAAAGGCATCCGCCACCACGTTAGCCTTGCCTGGATGGTAGTGGATCTCAAAATCATAATCCTTGATAAGCTCCAACCATCTCCTTTGCCTCATATTCATATCCTTTCGCACGAAGAAGTATTTCAAGCTCTTATGATCAGTGTAGATGGTGCACTTCGTCCCATACAAGTAGTGCCTCCAAATCTTCAATGCAAAGACCTTAGCCGCCAACTCCAAATCATAAGTAGGGTAGTTAGCCTCATGGATCTTCAACTACTGGGATGCACAGGCTATAACTCTCCCCCGTTGCATCAACACGTAACCCAATCCTGAATAAGAAGCATCTGAATAGACCACCAAGTCTTCACTCCCTTCTGGTAATGTCAAGACAGGAGCTTGAGTCAATCTCGTATTCAGCTCTTCGAAAGCATTCTTCTGCCCTAGGCCCCATACAAAATTCACATTCTTACGGGTCAACTTAGTCAATGGTGAAACTATCTTGGAGAAGTCTTGGATGAATCTTCTATAGTAGCCTGCCAAACCCAAGAAATTATGAATCTCGGAGGGTGTCTTTGGAGACTTCCATTGCATCATCGCCCAAACTTTTATGGGGTCTACCATAATCCCTTCAGGATTAACCACATGACCCAAAAACTAAACTTCGCGTACCCAGAACGTGCACTTGGAGAACTTTGCATATAGCTTCTCTCTTCTAAGCGTCTCCAACACCTCGCGGATATGACTAGCATGGTCTTCTTCGCTCTTTGAATAAATCAGGATGTCATCAATAAACACGATCACTGATTTATCCAGCATAGGCTGACACACCCAATTCATCAAATCCATAAAGGCAGCTGGCGCGTTGGTTAAACCAAAAGACATAACGAGGAATTCATAGTGCCCATAACGCATACGAAAAGCTATTTTAGGAATATCCTGCTTCTTCACCTTCAGTTGGTGGTAACCAGATCGGAGGTTTATCCTCGAGAACCAACTGGCACCCTGGAGCTGATCGAATAAGTCATCAATCCTTGGTAATGGGTACCGATTCTTCACCGTCAGCTTATTCAACTGATGGTAGTCGATGCACATCCTCATACTACCATCCTTCTTTTTCACAAACAACAATGGAGCACCCCACAGAGAGATACTCGGCCGAATGAAACCCTTATTCAGCAAATCTTGCAACTGAGTCATCAACTCTACCAATTTTGAAGGAGCAAAGTGATACGGTGCCTTGGCAACAGGTTGAGCTCCTGGTATCAAATCAATCTGGAACTCATCTCTCGGTTAGGTGGCACACCTGATAGATCTTCCGGGAATACGTCTGGGAAGTCACACACGACCGGTATGTCCGACAATCATGGTACTGATGCATTCACATCCCTCACATAGGCTAGATAGGCACCACATCCATGCCTTATACATTTCTCCTCCATAACCATCGAAATTGCTTCCAGAACCATATGAACTCTATCTCTATAAATCATCACCGAAATCCCATCGGGCGCAATTAATTGAATCATCTTCTTACGACACATGATATTGCCCTCATAGGCTTCTAACCAATCCATCCCTAGGACTACATCAAACCCGCCTAAGGTCATCACGAACAACCTAGCAGAGAACCTATCGCCTTCCAACTCTATGTCACAATCCTCTACCACATCAGATATCCTAGTAGACTTACCAATGGTAGTTTCTACATCGAAGGGCTCATCAATCTTTCTACTCCTAGCAGGCAACTTATCACAGAATGCAAAAGATATAAAGCTCCTACTAGCACCAGCATCATATATTACAGAAGCACCAACGTCATTAACCAGAATGTACCTGATAAAAAATCGGGGTCCACTATGGCTTCCTCTTGGGTCATGATAAAGGCCCTCGCCCTGGCCTTCTGCACTTCCTTCACTTTCTCAGCCTCTTTTCCCGCTCCCGAGCTCTCAGCCCTCGGCTTCTTGCAGTCCCAACTCATATGACCTGTTTCTCTACAGTTATAGCACCTCATCACCCAACAATCCTTTGCAATATGCCCTGCCTTCCCGTACTTGAAACAAATGTTTGACCCCCGCCTACATTCCCCAGTATGCTCCTTCCCACACTTATTACACATCCTCGTCCCTGTACCTGCCGTCACCACCTTCCGGTCATCCACCCTTGCCTTTTTGTTCTTTGGAGTGAAACCACCACTGCCAAATCGTTTCACGTCCAGTTTCTATCACTACCACCTTTCTTACTCACCTACACCACTATCACCTATTCCCTCTCATCATACAGTCTCCCCGCCAGATCTACCACCGACCTATACGTGCCTGGCCGGGCGGCCATCAGATGTCTGTGAATATCCGCTGGCAGACCGTGGATGTATCTCTTTATCTTTTGTGACACGGATGTCACCTGCTCTAGCACCAGCCTCGCCATCTCATTGAACTTGGTTGTATACTACTGGTGTGTCATGGTTCTCGCCTCCAACTGCAGGAACTCTCTCTCGATCTTGTTGAGTTCCCTGTGAGGACAAAACTGCTCGATCACCAGCTTCTTCAGTTCACTTCACCTCATCCTTCTAATCGCCCTGTTGCCCTTAGCCTGGACAGTGGTGTTCTACCAGCATAAGGCCCAATCCACAAACAAATGGGTAGTAAACTTCACCTTCTGGTCCTCCCTGCACTCATTGATATCCAACACAGCCTCCATCTCTCTTACCAATCGGTAGGCAGCAGCAGCATTCCAATTCCCATCAAACGTCGGGGGCTTGCATCTCTTGAATGCCCCATAGTTGCACCCCCTTGCAGTTTCCTGTACAGCCTCCTTCTCATCCTTGCTTGAAACAATCATCTCAGTCTCTGTTTGCTCTCGCTCCCCTAATCCTCCCTCTTCGCCCCCTCTCTTAGCAGTATTCTTCTTCTACTTTTTCTCCTTCCTTTCATCCTCCCTCATGACTCTAATCACCTCAGTCGCCACAGACGGCAGAATCATCTGCATGACTTGATGAACCTCCTCAACTACAGCCTCCTTTATTAAGGCCCTCAAATTAGCGCCCCCACCTTCCTGGTGATGAAGCTCAGGCTTTTTAGGTACCATTTCGGTAGTCTTAGCCTTGTTCCTTGTGACACGCGGCCCAGCACCACGTCCACCATGACCTCCACCTCGAGAAGCCTTCGTAGACGTTCCACCAGCCTTCTCTTAAGTACTATAAGATCCAAACACCAACACGATCATTCAAGGTAATAGCACAGATTATGTCAAGTATAGTAAGTCCCTAATTATAGTGGCTAGTTGTGATTAGCCACTTACATTACTCTTATCCCCCAAGCATTTCCTATCTTGACTACATCAGCATCCAAATCTACTAAGAGCACATAATTCACATAGCACACACACATACTTCTTTTTTCCATTAATTTACATAAAACATTTACTTGCAGGCATGTAGCTACTCAGACTAGCATCCCTTTCCCTTTCGTCCCATTCTCAGTATATAAATAAACCCCCAAACATTGTGCACGAAGCTGACTATAGTACTGAGGTAAAGCGATAAGGATCCCGTATCGTTTTGGTCAATCTCAAGGATTGGACCCCTGAAGTGCATCCTCATGGGCTAGTAAAGCCACATTTCAATTGAGCTAACGACAACATGGTCGTGCACCTCCATTCATTTTGCTTGCAAGCCTTTCATTCGTTCATTAGGTTTCCCTTTCGTTAACATTATCTTTCCCTTTTCTTTACATAATACTTTACTTATTACAAATATAACATTCAAGTAAAGCTTTCATAAAATCTTTGTCATCATAAGACAAAATAGTTTAAGGCATCATAATACATTGTAAACCTCAAAAAGCATCATAAGTAGGCATATTTGTATCACTTAGCCTATCGAGCACTAGCTTAACTATTCATCCTACTTCTCGTACAGTAATCGTACATCTTACGGCTAACACCCCAACAATCATATAGTTACACATGTAAAAGAGGGGCTAGAACTCACCTGGTCTCCAAAAATAACTTCACCTAAAGTATGCTCATGGTACACAGTCTGCATATAAGTTGACATGCAAATGGGTCATCTTCTACATAGTTTGGGAAGCAGTTTCGCATGTAGTTTCACTGCCAGTTTCGCTGACAATTTCTCTGCCAGTTTCACTGATAGTTTTCTCTGCCAGTTTCGCTGACAATTTCGCTGATAGTTTCTCTGCCAGTTTCGCATGGTAGTTTCGCCTAACGTTCATTGGAATTCCATGGCTGCAAAATTACTAGCGAAACTATAGTTTCACAGGAAGAATCCATAGTTTTGCTAGAAGAACTGACAGTTTCTCTGGACGCATAAAAATGACGATCCAGCCTGTTTTTAACCCAAAACTTCAACTTTTTACATCCAAATCCTTAGTTTTACATCCATGAACTTATATCTTAGCTTTTTACATGATTTCATACATAAAAACGTGGCTTTTGTAAGATTCTTTACCACTTTTCAAAACTCCAAAACCCTAGAATTCGGGTATGATCTAAAGAGGCGTTTGGATGATGATTCTTACCTGGATTCTTGCTCTTTTCTTGTTGTTAGATGCCTAAAAACATAGATCTTCAATCCTTTGATCAATAAAGCCTCAAATCTTCACTTTCTCTCTCTACTTTCTCTCTATAGAAAGTGGGTGACTTGGATGCAAATGAGAGGTAAATGGCTTATTTGTGTTTGTATACCGGGAGCTCATGGGACCTTAAACTCGTCTAACACAGAACCCATAAGGTTAATTTGGTCCATAATTCATCTTTCCTCTAATTTATATTAATCAACCCCTAACTGAGCCGATTATTATTAATTGGCTACTTTCGACTTTTCTAGGGCAAATAGCCGGGGATACTTATCCACTACTAGAAAATATTCCTTTAATGACATGCAATGCATGTCATAAAAGGGTATAGATGACACGCAAAATTGTGTCAAGGAAGCTATGTCATAAATGAAGATGACACGCATTTGTTTGTCATCTGTTTATAACACAAATTCTTGACACACGTTTGACGCGCATTACATGTCATGGATTTCTCTGTCGTATATAAAAATGACATGCATCTTTATGTCGTAAAGGCATGTCATTGTTTTAAGAATAATAAATGCGACCATTTTAAACCTGCAATTACTCATTTGCATGTCTGTCATAGTTGTTTTATAATAGAATACAAAATAAACTACATATATTGCAAGATAACATCATAGATAGCAAAACAATACATGTTATAAATACTAATAAACATTATAAACTTAATAATATTTCATACAATGTTTCCAAAACTAATGTTTTGATACAAAATTCCACTTAAAATTATAGTTGGCCTGCAACACTCAACCATTTTCTCGAATTACATCCATATTAGCATCCGTCATTCCACCGCCCCTGAGAAATTCATCATATTGAAGCAAGCACATAAGACTCTGCTCAAAAAAACCTAATATGAGATCAAGGCTTGAAAAGAGAACACAGAGCCATATAAAAGAAATTTAAAGGACTGAACACAGGATGTATCAAAAAAATAAACCCAGTTTGTCACAGGAAAAACAAAAACTACATATAATTATTAGTTTTATTCTAGCCATGAATAACTTATTAGCATTGTTAAGTTCACACGATGGTCAAAATTATCAATTCATGATTTTTCTGGTATATACTTACTAAAAGCGATAATGTTGATGCACCTGTAAGGGGGTGTTATGTGATAATAAGAATCATTAGTGAAAAATGATATCCATGGATATAGAGATTTATAATTGAAGGATCGGTTATGGTTATACAACAGTTTCACAAGATGGAGAATACAACACTTAATAGATCAAATATGGAACCAGACAAAAGAAACAATGAACAAAAGTAAGAACACAAGAACAAATAAGTATTGGTTTTCAAGGATGATGTATATTGCTCCCAAGTGTTTTACAATTGTTACAAGGCTTAGTCCTAAGACTAGTTACATGAGATGCTTTACGCTACAACCTATAGCCCACCATAGTTTAAAGGCAGGCTGGACACTAATCTAGACAACAAGATCAATGTAGAGTCAAAAGACAGATTTCCTTTTGACTAGTGACTATGATATGTCATAGCTCACATCCTAATATATAACAAAAGGATAAAAGTATAAGAATGGACAGTTATAGACACAGACACCATAATATACAGTTGTCAAAAGTATGGAGATAATCATCAACTTGTATAAGTTGGTGAGTCTTCATAGCTGTCAGCGGAAAGTTTTTCAGCTTTTGTCAAAAGTAATGTTAGAGAAAGCATGTCTTCTCTGTCTTTGGAAGAAATCAATCTTCAAGCTTCAGAAGACTTTGTCTTGAAGCTTTGGAAGTCTTCACTTTTGGCTTCAGAAGATTTGTGTCTTTAGCTTCGAAAGATTTGACACTTGGTGAATTTTCTTTGTGCATTGTCAAATCTTCTGAAGTAACTTTCTTGTACTTTAGAATGCATGCTGAGAGATCTTTGGTTAGCATCAACCTTTAAGATAACTTTTACAAACTCCCCCTAGGTTGATGCTACCAAAACTTAAGGATTACTATGAGTCTTGATCTTCTACTTGAGTATAGCCATTATCAGAGTCAGAGCCATTCCTCTCTTCATCTGGGGTCTGGATTCCTCAAGCTCTCATAGTATCTCCTAATGTCTAAGAGATCATGAGCAGGGAGGTCAAGTATTTTTTGCATAAAGTGTTAGGTCTAGATGTCTTGTATAGGTTTAGATGATAGATAAAACTCTTGTAATCACTCTTTGTAATTATGATTTTGATGTATCAAAAAAATAAACCCAGTTTGTCACTGGAAAAACAAAGGCTTAACCTACATATAATTATTAGTTTTATTCTAGCCATGAATAACTTATTAGCATTGTAAAGTTCACACGATGGTCAAAATTATCAATTCATGATTTTTCTGGTATATACTTACTAAAAGCGATAATGTTGATGCACCTTAAGGGGGTGTTATGTGATAATAAGAATCATTAGTGAAAAATGATATCCATGGATATAGAGATTTATAATTGAAGGATCGGTTATGGTTATACAACAGTTTCACAAGATGGAGAATACAACACTTAATAGATCAAATAGGGAACCAGACAAAAGAAACAATGAACAAAAGTAAGAACACAAGAACAAATAAGTATTGGTTTTCAAGGATGATGTATATTGCTCCCAAGTGTTTTACAATTGTTACAAGGCTTAGTCCTAAGACTAGTTACATGAGATGCTTTATGCTACAACCTACAGCCCACCATAGTTTAAAGGCAGGCTGGACACTAATCTAGACAACAAGATCAATGTAGAGTCAAAAGACAGATTTCCTTTTGACTAGTGACCATGACATGTCATAGCTCACATCCTAATATATAACAAAAGGATAAAAGTATAAGAATGGACAGTTATAGACACAGACACCATAATATACAGTTGTCAAAAGTATGGAGATAATCATCAACTTGGATAAGTTGGTGAGTCTTCATAGCTGTCAGCGGAAAGTTTTTCAGCTTTTGTCAAAAGTAATGTTAGAGATAGCATGTCTTCTCTGTCTTTGGAAGAAATCAATCTTCAAGCTTCAGAAGACTTTGTCTTGAAGCTTTGGAAGTCTTCACTTTTGGCTTCAGAAGATTTGTGTCTTTAGCTTCAAAAGATTTGACACTTGGTGAATTTTCTTTGTGCATTATCAAATCTTCTGAAGTAACTTTCTTGTACTTTAGAATGCATGCTGAGAGATCTTTGGTTAGCATCAACCTTTAAGATAACTTTTACAAACTCCTCCTAGGTTGATGCTACCAAAACTTAAAGATTACTATGAGTCTTGATCTTCTACTTGAGTATAGCGCATTAAAGCCCCTTTTCAACTACCTCAAGTAGGGTGCCGAGACCCATGGTAATCGTCTTTTTTAGCTTAAATAGAGGCATTGTAGAATAAATCTCGATAAGAGGTCTATCATGCTTATTTGGAAAACGTAAGGAAAGTATTCAAAACCTTCCTCATTGCAGGAACCACTAGGAAGTCTCCATTGAAATCTCTTTTAGTGCCCGCTTTCCTTTAATTCCATCACACCCTCGTAGCTAACCTGTATTGAATAGCCAACGCCTCTAACAACGTATTTCAGGGGCTGAGGGCGGTTCCTTAGGCACCTTCACATCTACATCTACTTAGAACAAGCACGTACACACAAGCAAGCTTGAATCCTGTTATTTTAACTGAGCTCTATAAGCCGTTACGCCCGGCAGCTACAGGTTGGTCGAGACTCAGGATTTTGTTTAGCATTGTGGCCTGTAGATTAGAATCGTAAAGCTCACCCTAATTTAACATCTGCTTGAACTCCCGATCTACTTTTTAATTAAATAAAAAAACTTATCTAGCTAGAGGAGTTTAGGATAATAGGCATGGAAGGAATACGACTTTTTAGGTCGACCACTACACTACATAGAAGCGATAGCGAACCCAAGCCGTATAAAGGCGAGCAGCCCTTATAGCAATAGCAAACGGCCTACTTATAGCCCTTCCCAATTTCCAGTAGTAAACTTCCCAAGTTTAAGCAGGATAACCCCCTCTCTATTCTTCTCTTCATGTATGTGGGCTGCCTGCCCCGTCCCGAATAGACGAGCAGGAACAAGCTGAAGAAGCGAGAGAGATTTGAGATTCCGTAAGTAACTCAGTGCTCCATACGTGAAAATTTCCCCTCATCCGGCTCAAGTAGGTACACTAAATAAAGAAAGGTCGAGAAAACTCCCAAACAACAAAAGGATCTACTCCTTACTCAAGTTCCTAGTAAAGATAAACATTCATTCCGTCTTTTTTTCTTAACAATATTAAATTTAAATTTAAATGACGAAGTGTAAAATTCTTGAGTAGTCTACTTCCCTTCTAATGATGAATACCTTAATTTTTAGTAATGAAATAATGAAGGGACTACCTTCACATTCATAAGAGATTGACTTGTCTATGTACTGTTCCATTCGATCTTTTAGGTCTCGACTTCAACTCGATGGTTATGCCACGCACGATGTCCCTGCAGTCTATATGCGATGAATAGACTCCTGCAACCATGACATATTTACTTCCTTGAACATACTTTCTTTCAAAAAATAAAATAAAAATAAAAACTAACGCGCCTTTACTTTTTTGAGGAGATATAAAAAGAAGCAACCTTACTAAGGAAACGTAGGCTTGGACTCGAAAGCAAGAAGCAACGGCTTTCGCGCTTGTTGGAGCTATTAAGCATCTTAGACTATTGCATTCCATTTTTCAGCTGGACAGAAAAGTGGAAACTTTCTGCGGGATGCTCTTTTGCGCTACGATGTACTTTTTTACTCTTTAAGTGCGCCACTCCTTCTTTTGTCCTGTATCTGTAGCTGCTTTTCCCGCACTCTCTTTTATCCCGCCGAAGGTCCCCCTTACATAATAGGGGTTAGTTAAGGGGGGTGCACACCGTGGTCAAATCTGCATGAAAAACCGGGGGGAATCTTTAGTCTTTAGTATTATGCTCCCGCACCCCCTATCTCTTAAAGGCTCTGCGCTTCCGCATTCTGATTGATCCTATGCAATGTTGTAATCCTGCTGTTCCTTTATCCCCCGCTCCGCAGCTGCTGGAGACTTAGATTTTGAGCCTATTTCGGTACTGATTGATGTTATGGGGGATTACTTGGGTTGGCCGGGCTGTTTATTTGCGAAGGCCGAAGGACTTAAAAAGAAGTTTTTTGTGTTATTGGACAGAATTGGTGCCGTTTTCCCACGCCTCATTTTCCATAATATGATTATGAGCTGCAGAACGCTTGAAGCTGGAATTTTAGCATTGAATTTGGAACACAGGCCAAACTACGCTCCTAGGCTCCCCTCTTCGAGGTTGATTCCCCCAGATCAAATGACAAGGAGCCAAAAGCGAAGATGGCAGCGGAGGAATCTGATGGCTAGGCGAATGGGGGGGTTGAATACTCCGAGTCAACAGGGTTGGTTGGAAAGTCTAAGAGGAGCCTTGATAAAGAATAGCCTCGGAGGAGCCCGAAGGGAAATAAAGCGGGATATGGATCAAATCCTCCCCCCCCAAAAAAAATGTACCAAACTCAACATAGATGGATCAGCTGCTATGGGAGATAGTGCAGGTGGTGGTATCCTGAGAAAGAGTTAAGGTCAAATTTGATTTTTTCCTTCTCTTCATTCTATCACAATGGTACTAACATGATGGCTGAGACTAGAGCTCTCAGAGATGGGTTCAAACTATGTTCTGATAAGGGCATCCAAGTGAATGACATCGAATCTTATTCCTTATGGTGGACTCCATCCTTGGTCTTATATCCACCCCTTGACATGTGCTTTACTTGGTCAGAGAATGCATCGGCTTATTGTCTTCTGGCATGATGGTTTCTCACATCTATAGACAAGGCAACTCAATTGCAGACAGACTGCCTTCTCATGCTTACTCTCACAGGTCTGATTGCATCGTTGAAGCTTCTTCTTCTCTCTTGCAAACAAGCCTACTACAATGACAAGGAAGGCCTTTTTATTCCTGTTCCCGGAATGCTTTCTTTCATCAAAGTCACGTAAGAAATAGAAAACGTACAACTCGTACAACTAAAGGCTTGTCAATTCTTGGTGTAATACTCACTCGGAAATGATGGGTGTCAGAATTGATCACTTTTCAGGCAGTCTCATCTGTGTAAGAATTAGGAACTCCTCTTCCAACTCGTCCCAGAATGGGCGTTATGGCAAAGAATAAGAAGAAAACAAAAGGAGAAATTTGTCCAATAGTCACAAATGGTGCCTCCACAGGTTGACATCCGATCCAACCTAGTAGTAAGCGATCTGCCAAAAGCAACCAAAATATTCCTTGGTGAATCGGACGAAAACTTGAACTACGTACATACATACTTTTAAAAAAAGGTAAAGCCAACAGACATATAAAAACTGGTGCTATTGCGGCTACACCTCCCGCTTTGTCACGTATACTACGAAGAATGGCATGGATCAGTAGGAAATACCATTCCGGTACAATATGAGGCGGGGTGGACATCGGATTAGCAGGTATATAATTGTCGGATGCCCCAAAACATTAGGAGCATAAAAAATAAAAATGGAAGAAAAGATAGCAAAAGCTACCCAACCTACTAGATCCTTTACATAAAAATAAGGGTAAGAAGCAATTTTATCCATCTCTGAATGTACACCCAATGGATTATTTGATCCATATTGATGCAATGCGGCCAGATGAAGAAGACTGGTGCCTACAAAAAAAAGGGGAGTAAATGGTGAAGACTAAAAAAACGATTTAAGGTGGCATTGTCCACGGAGAAACCACCCCAAAGCCAAGTCACTATGGTATCTCCTACTACAGGTATAGCGCTAGCTAAGCTTGTAATTACTGTAGCCCCCCAAAAGCTCATCTGACCCCAAGGTGGTACGTATCCTATAAAAGCTGTCACAATCATTAATAGTAAGATTACAACTCCGATACACCGAACAAATTCCCTAGGACTGCTATAACTCGCATGATATAGACCACGAAAAAGATGAAGGTAAACCACAATGAGAAACATACTTGCCCCATTAGCATGCATATAACAGAGCAACCAGCCCCCTTCAATGTCTCTCATAATGTGTTCTACGCTGTTGAAAGCTAGATCCACATGAGGTGTGTAATGCATAGCTAAAAAAACGCCAGTCACTATCTGAATGACTAAACAAATACCAGCTAACGGACCGAACCCCCACCAATAACTAAGATTGCTCGGGGTTGGATAATCTATCAAATGCTGATTCAGTGTGGAGAAGATAGGTTGTTTAAGAATCGAGAATCATTGGTTCCTTATAGTCACTTATTTTCTTTTATTTTTTAGAAAGAGAACTCAGGTTCCCTCACCTTTTAGCGTTCTGGGGCCTTTATATAATCTAAAAAAAGATCTCAAAATCTTTAAAGTACCCTGTAGGCCGAAAGAAAGTCAATATGAGATTTGCGTTTTTCCAACGAAATAGTGAAAGATGCTGTTTTATCCTTATCCATGGATGGAGGGAGTGGATGGGGTCGCATCCGCGTATACGCCTACATATCTTCTTCAAAAGAATCAGACCATTGTAGTTCAGTTAAAAAGACGTTTTAAAAAGCAATCAAAGATAAGATCGAAGAGAATGAAACGCACGTAGTGGTCATTATAGCGGTTCCTTCTGATCCTAGAAAACGTCCAAAAAAACCTGCTACGGAAGAGTCAGCGCGAACGAAGGTCTACAATAACGAAATGTAGTAGATCACACCGGAAAGGTATGGAATGTGACAAATAAACAATAGCATAACAGCCGAAATCCGTTAATTTTCCATTTTCATTTACCCGTGTTACAGAAAGCCCTCCCGGGAACCTTGCTACTAAATGAACTGAGTCCTCTATTGACCAAGAACGTCGGTTAGACTTTAAGGGACCATTCCCTATAAGGAATGCCGCTATTCACCCAAAGGGCGAACAGCCGAAAGCATTATATCCTCGCGTTCTACCGTTCATTCTTTTTATTTCTCTTGCCGGTGCGGCCCTAGGAACCAGAGCATTGATTGCACTACGTACACTAATTCACAAACCTCGTGTGGGGCTAATCGTTTTCATTTCCCATCTACGATAACTCAGAAGAGAAAGAAAGGTTCGTGTAACACAACTGGGAGTTTTATTACTTAAGATGGTGTCCAGCTCCAGACTATATTTAGTCAGTTGCTTTCGCATCCTTACTCGGTGTAATCAAGGCCTATTCGAAAGCTGCCTATGCAGTGGGTTTGAATCCCACAGAAGTGAAATAGCTTGGTTTCTCACATAGACTTTAGTGAGTAGTGAGCTGCTTGAGATAGGGCGATGCCGTTCGCTTGCTAATGAGTTCGGTAGCAGCCTACTTTCTATAAGGAAGTGAAAACAGGCTTGTGAAAGGAAGCTACTTACCTTCGAACTGAGATTTATTCTCTATATAAAAAAACTAGTACATGAAAATTGATAGGGAAAGTACACGGGGCACTCACTTACTTATCTATTGCCCGGAATAAAGGAGAAAAGGAGGTGCATACGATCTCGTGCAATCATACGATCTTCCCTTTTTTTAAGGTGCATACGCTCT
Source organism: Flaveria sonorensis (assembly GCA_025506505.1). NCBI lineage: Eukaryota > Viridiplantae > Streptophyta > Magnoliopsida > Asterales > Asteraceae > Flaveria > Flaveria sonorensis. The sequence continues at coordinate 36,565,817 of CM046424.1, forward strand.
TGTTCAATCAGACGAGAATCCTATAAAGAAGCCAATTTGACGCATATTTCACTTGCTCTAATGAGCCAGCTAAAAATCTGTTTTCGTTACAGGTTCTATTATTTTCTAACTCCTTGGTGTCTCGTACCATGACTTTCGCTACCTATACCTAGGCCTTTGTCTTTACGACCTTGGCTCTTTCCGTTCTTTGAGGTTCTTTCTATCTCGTAAGAGGTAAGGCTTTCCCATCTTTACTCCCTGGGAAGCTAGACTTTCTTCTCTACTCATTTTGGAGAGCTAATCTGACTTCTATCTCTTCTCAGTTCTCTAGGGAAGGTAGGGATTACTTGAGCTTACCCATCACTTCATCATTCTATTTCCAGGGGATTCCTAAAGAGTAGAAGGAGTGCTTACTGATAGGTTAACTTCACTCCTTTCACATTTAAAGTAGCTGCGGGCACCCGACTTTCTGCTTTCTCACAAGATCTAAGTCACTAGTAGTATAGCCGGTCCTCTAAGAAAAGGTTACCTAAATAGCTTCTTCTAACCACTCCCTAGTTCTCTTTCATCGATTGATATGGGAATAGCAAGCAACCCCTCCACTTCTATTATAGGGAATCAGACTCTATAACGCCACTTCTTTTTCTTTTCACTTCTTTTCTATCACTTATGCCTTTTCTCAACTTTAGTGTGAAACATGCCTAAGGAAAGAAACTTGAGGTAAGAACATAGATAAGAAAAGGATGCGAAAGCTACTGACTATAGAGAGTAAGGATGCTTTAGCTACTTCCTATATATAGGAAGGATGTGAAAGCTACTAACTTATATTAGAGTTTGCTTCCTTTAGCTGACTTATCAGAGATCGAGAGAATCGCCATAAAGTGAAGACAGAAACCACGCAAAGGTGTACTAGTACCAAAAGTGAGTAGACAAGAAGGCTGTCATTGGGGGGACCCTGCTTTGAGACTCTATTACCTATAAGATATCAGTAAGACGTGATATGAGGAGGTTAATGGAAAAGTAAAGCATAGTCCTTAGGTACAGGATCAGAGGAGTCAAAGAGGAGATGCCCTACCGGGGAGGTGGCGGGCTATCATTAGAATATAGAAAGCAAGCAAATGGGGGAATTCTCCACCTTGGCTGGTACCAGACCTTTTTTTGCCGCACCTTTGCCTCACAGGTCGATCTCCCATATGGTAGGCATTGGCCCCTCTGGCACTTTCGACGAAAGAAGTTCTCCACCCTTTTTCTGGTGCTTCGTGCCTGCTATGATTGCTTGTCTCTTCGATTGCCGGACCTATTTCCGATCATGTATTTGATAGAGTTGGAACCACTGCTTAATAAAGATCTGTTTGATATCCCGCCATAACTTCATAAGAAGATGATCGTCCATCTGGTATGATAGCCTCACTCCCCCTCCCCTCGATCTATTTACCGACTGAAGGCAATGGCCCTTACCCTTACGATAGGCGAATGGTTCTACAACTGCAAGCACATGAACTCGCTCTCATAGACAGACTACGGGCTAGAGGGACGAAGACTCCAAAGCACAGACCGAAGCAGACGTAAGATAAAAAGAAGTACTTGATGCGGGAGAGAAAGTAGAAAGACTAGAGGAAAGGGCAATGGCCCCTCCTGATACGATTCTAGGCTAATGCTGATAGACCCAGAAAGCATTCAATCGCTACAGAAGCATATCATCCAAACTAATCATAAGGAAAAAGCCTCGCGGATGGTTCTCCACAAGACCAGGGCCTCGCCCCGATACCCGACGCTACGGGAATGATGCTAAACCCTCTTACCGGACCACTGGACGGACATCTCAATCTCCAAAGTTTGAGAAAACCTGGTCTTTTTGGCATAACTCCCAATCCGCTTTTTCTCATCTTGAACCTCCACTATAGGCTAAGGAGAAAGAGAGGCATCAGATTGCTTCTTCCTTCTTGAGGGGCAGTCTAATAGGGAAGCAAATGCTCTTGGTCTGCTTTCGATGTGGTCAATTTCGTCCTAGCTGTTCGGTCTGCTTGTCTGAAAAGGATTCAATTCCTAAAAAGTGGTCCAATCGTGGAAGGTACTTCGAATCGAATAAAGGTGTGAGCGAGTGAGCTTATGTGCCGCCATTGACATATGGTCTGGCCATTTCCTTAACAGAATTTCAATCGTAGGTCCCCTCGTCCGGCTATCCCCTGTGTCTAAGTCGAGTATTCGATTCCCTCTAGGCTATTCCGTACGTAAAAAATGACCTCTCGTGGTCCGCCGGCTGTGCTTTTCATTCTGTTTTATCTTCGAGCGAGGGCCTCTGCTTTCATGGAGAATGCCCAACTGCTTTTCCGCATGCAGGCATTTCTTTTATTTTATTTTTCCTTGAGGTAGTTAATGTGTATCCGGATGTGGAACCATTGGTGTATCGGCTGAGGCCTCTTGCTTGGTGATTTGCCTTATCTTTTCAGTAAGCCAGTAAGCAATCCTCAAGAAAGGAAGATCTAGACTTTCTACTAACTCTATGGCATAACTCCGGTCTAAGGTCTAAGACTTCACCCAAAGAGTGAAGCGAATCAACGGTCTCCTCCTCGGCTTTCTTGCTAATGGAAGTACTGCTCTGAGTCAGGTCCTATGGCTTTCTATCTCCTTCATCTTGTTGGACTGATCCTCTTTATCTATCTTTCTTGTCTGAGTGCTTTTCCAAGCCTTCTTTCTTTCAGAACCTCCTTCGCTCTTCTTTTTTTCTAAGGTAAATGGAGTCAGAGGAGAGGTAGGTAGTATGCCTTTCCCCATTCTGCTAGGGTGGCTTTTCTTAACTGGGCTAGTGTCCCTTTCTGTTTAAGGTGCATTTTCTTTTCGACTGGTCCTATAAGTAGTTGTGTGAGGGGGTGCGCGCCTCTTTTTCTTCTTCCGGCTTGAGTTCTTAATGCCTGAAGGGAAAGACTCTTCGACCACATTAACGGCTTGAGCAAGAGCATTGGTGCTTACACGATGAAAGTAATTTGGCCAAGCTAGAGGATTTTCCATCGATCGTGACTCAAGAACGTAAGGAACTGAAATCGCTCAAAAAGAGAAATCATTACTGGCAGGAGGTACCACAGTCTCACAGACGTAATTTCCTCCTTTTCATACAGAAAAACTATCAGACCTACTACATATACGGGCTAAGATAGAGTTGGAATGCTTGAGATGAAACCCTTAGGACTCAGGGAAAAGAAGATAACCTTACTACTGCAAGACTCAAAAGATAGAACAGAAAAAGTACTCGCTCACTGAAGGTGCGAAACGAAAAAGAGGTTCTTTCGTCAAGTGAAGAGTTACCACAGTCTCAAGCCATAAAGAAAAAGCAGGCAGCTTTCCTAAGCGATAGCCCAATGGTGAAAGACCAGAAGCCACATTCCTCCGCTTTCACTTTATCTTCCTGGGAGTCCTCTAGTCTTGCATTCGTTCTAATATGACAAATGAATAATTCGATTCATTTTCAATTAGGCCTTGCTCTAGCCTCTTTAGGGGTTATTTATTTCTTGGTCGCTCAACACATGTACTCTTTACCCGCTTATGCGTTCATAGCACAAGACGACTTTACTACTCAAGCTGCTTTATATACTCTAGATGGCAGCTAGCCGAGAACCCGAATGAATCCCCTGCGCCTCTATCATTTGGCTATCAGGCTTGTGGCATAATATGAGAGGATAGAAGGGCGCTCCAGCTATGTGCCATTGCCAAAATGTAAGTCTATCACCCTGGTAGAAGATACCTAAGTTTTCTGCTACTTACCTAACCCTTAATTCGCTACTTTTATTCCGCTCGTTCCCTATGGTCGAGCGCTTTGTTCATGAGTTGCTATCAATTTAGCTGTGATAACTATAACTTAAGCTATCTTCTCGAGCGAAAACTGCTTTCCTTAGGATGAGCTTTTAGGGAAAAGTAGAAAGAGTTTATTTATTCGTCGATACCAAGCCTTTACTTCAAAGAAAAAGGAATAGAACCGGAAGCTAGCTTTGATGGTAGTAAAGTCAGTCCATCTACACAAACAGATTCTCTCTATTCTTCGTATCGCCGCTTTATTTATATAAGCTCCAGTGAAGCAAAGCAATGTAAGACAGATGGATAGAGGGATACTGATACTATAAGATAACCTACTCCTTCTATTATCTTTCCCATCAAGCTATGCATGCTTACCTGAAAGTCCTTCTTTAAAGGCAGAATTTCATTCCGGTATGATCTTCCCCCTACATAGGCTAAGCGGTCGGGTCATGGGTCTTGCACTTCACTTGAATAGTTCTTTTTAAATAGCAAAGTCAAGAACCAAGCTGACTGAATCGAATCTCCTGTGCCCTCTTCCTTCTCCTTCATTGATCTAAAAAAACTCTTCCTTGAAAGGAAAAAGGAAAGTGGAATGAATAAGCTCTTCTTATTCTTAGAGTCCTAAGAAAACCCTAGTAGGCCACTTCGTCCCTGTATCCTGGAGTTACCTTAGCTTAAGGAACTTTTCTAACTCCAATCAATTCCACGATTCCATCCTTCTTGTGAGACTTTCATATTAACTTCTCTCCTATTCGCGCAGCACGAAATGATGTTCCTCGGCCACTGTATAAGGGCTGGAACTATACGCATGGACAAGGAGAAGGTCGTGCTATCACTGAGTGGCAGGCCCCGACCAAGATAAAGGCGCTTCAATCCCGATCTCTTTTCCCAATCCGAGGAACGAAGGCCTTTAGCTCGCCCTATTAGATTAATGAAATGAATCCGTAACCAAGATTGAAGCGAGTGAAAAAAACTGGTTTCAAAGAAAGACTAAAGACTACTGCTTTGGGCTAGCAGTGGGATGGACTTCCGAAACAACCTGGGAACTAAAGTCAAAAGCGGCATCGGGATCAGGAGCGGACGGAGCTTCGAATGACTGAACTCTCATCACTGTAAGAAGAAAGGACTAGTAGCATCGCAGAGGAGTAATCTAGGTCGGAATGGAATAATGTATGGTTTTATCGCACAGCGCTTCTGCCCTTGGGCATTGATTGGGGCCGCTAGCAAACACTTATACTCTCCCCGGGATCCCGTGCCTCCCCTCCAACACTTTATGGCCTGGTATCGGAGGCGACGGAAGTACTACCTGTCGCATGATGTTAACGAAACCGAAAGCCCGGGCGGCACTCTTTCTTGTGTGCTCAGAGGAACTCCAACTTACAACTATACTTTGTCTTTCACACTCCATAGCTCTAGCTCTAAGACGAGGATTTGGTTATTAACCCGAAGAGGTGCCCGTGAACGGAGTCCCTACGACTTCTTCTTTTATGGAGTTGGAGTTAGGGATCAGATACGGTGGCTTCTTCCTGTTCCTCCAATGGGCAGCCGATAACGGATGATGTCGACTATAGGTTCTATGTCCACCAAAAGCAGCGCTAAACCGCCCACGAAAACGAAGGAAGAGCAAGGCACATCTGTTACACGAAGAAGGGAATGGCTGAAATTGAGCGTGATAGTACCCAACACGTGCAAATATAACCTGCGGTAGAGAGCGAGCCCGGGGGTCGTCTTAGCGGTGGATTTACATCGTTCAGAGGCTTTGCTAGACCGGCTATAAGGATAGAGATAGAGTAAGATGAAATGCTTTATTTAATTTAAGGCGATTCCATTAGGGATTTCTACCTTAGTAGATGGAAGACCAACCAAATCTCAATTTCTAAAGATAGAACTTACTTCTTTCAAGCGATCGACGAAAGCTTTCTTTCACAGGCGGATCAGTGCTCTGATTCTACTTATTATATTTTGAAAAATGAAAAGCTTTACCTAAAAAAGAGGGTCTTGCGATGCTTCTTCACCCCAGGTCACCAACCAGTGGAAGAGTCGAAAGCGGAGTAGAAACGAACCTTTAGTCACGTAGGGGCCCCCTAGAGCGTTCTTTTGAGGATCTTAACTTAATCAGCAGAGGGGAGGAGTAATTCAGTGCCAAGTCCAGGTCTTCAATTCCATTCTATTGAGGGGTCAACAAGGACCAAGTGCTTTCTTCGTAGTTTACCCATGTAAAGCGATATGATGGAAAGCCGGATGCGCTACAGGAAGAAGATGAAATGAATGCTTCGTTTTAGCTCTTGGATTGAGTGAGAACTGATAGTTAGAGCTTGCTCTCAATGAATGGCGAGCGGGGCACCAGACTTTTCGTATTTAAGAAAGAATCTGAGGAAAGACCCCCACTACTGGCTCTACAGTAACCGTGGGGTCCTCCTCTGACCCTATTTTGTACGTCCGGTGCAGTCGTCTCCAAATGATCCGGTGCTAATTCCAGGGTTGGATAATTGGCTGCAGCATGGAATACTACGAAGAGGGAAGATTCAATTCATCATTGGCCCACTCTATATCCCCACGGAGCGATAAGGAGAGTAAGTTTACTCACCCACCCGACCGACCAGACAGGAAAGGCACGAAGCGGAACTCCTGGAACAAAACAAGCAGTTCCCGTCGGACCAAACCAAAAGGAAGAGCAGCTAGCTACACCGGAACAACTTCAACTAAGACACCGGATCCTCACTCAGCTGCTAGAAGAAAGGGAATCGTCGAATGAGAACCTTTGAGGAGAAGAGGGGGGCACCTGATACCGATCGGCGAGAATAGACTGCGTCTATCGGTGAATAATGGTCTGCTCCTTGAGATCTCTGTCTCTCTCGTCTGTAGCAAGAAAACCCAAGCCTGCTGTATAAGATAATAAGGCCCTCGGCCCCATTTATCTTCTTGCATCGAACTAGAATAGCCCAATATAGTATTCTATTCTCGTCACCTACGTAATCTAATATAGCTTCACCTCCCCTAATAGGAAGAACATAACCAGAACAGCTGTCTGGTCTACCATATGTTTGTTAGCGCTCGGCCGCCAATTGGAACAGACAGTACAGCAAAAACAACTGGAAGAGCCAACCTCGATGCCATCCAAGCCCGGCCCAGAATAACCTCAACCTTTTAAACTGAAATAAAAACTGCTGAAAGAAAGGTCTTATTTGATACAGAAAGACTTTCAGGCAAACTTGGGCTATACTTTGGTTGGGCAATGGTAAGCTGATTCGTTTCTGGGATGATGTTTGGCCATGCCACTCTACTCAGAGATGCATGCCATAATTTATATCAATTCACAAGGTTCTCATGATCTCAAAGTGATAGACTACATTCAATATGAAGGAGAAAAAAGGATTTCTCCCTCTATTCAACTACCCATCCAAGAGCATTTGGCTTCAGAATACTTTTTATAGGGAGGATAATCTCTTTTGGCAGCTCAATCCTCACGGTAATAATTATGCCAATTCCGCCTAAAAATCTCTTCAGGTGATTAAGAGGGCCCCTTTTTCAGTAGATGAGATTAGGATGAAAGGTATTATCTCAACGATGCTTTTCTCTGGCTTGCTTTTCAAAATTGCATTTTGGCCTGCGGTAATGTAATCGGTATTTTCAAAAAATTTTTTTCTATGAAAGCAAGAGATGGAAAGTTTTGTTCTAAATTCTGCCTTATTCCATGAGATCTAGAAGCACTTCTGCAACTTTATCTCTCTCCATTTCCCTAACTTTTTTTTACTCTTTCAAAGGGGAATGAAGACCTTCCTTAGAAGTTGTCGCTCGATCGAAAGGATATAATACATACAAAACCTTAACTTCGCGGACTTTCCGAGGTATAACCTTCGCCACGACATTAGTGGCTTAGCTCTTTGCGCTTCCCGCAGGCTTTTTTTATAGGGAGAGAGTCAGGGGGGCGGTACGGAAGATTGGTCCGCTCCGCAAAGCTTAGCTTTTCGGTTCCCTCCCCCTATGTGGTTGGCCTTATTACCAGTCTGCCTCCTTTCTCTTGCTGGAATATCTCAATACCCGAGCTCCTGCTTTCCTTGTGTTCTTCACCGGCGCTCGCCGGATGTATCACTCATCCCGCTCCTAAGGTAAGGAGTCTTCTGTGTGTTAGAATCTTTACGGGAATGAATCGCATATGTTGGTTGAGAATTGCTCGGGAATTCATTGATAATGATAATTACTTTGCCAGGTTCTAGGGGGCTACTATTATTTTTTGTCGATCGAGCCGCTCTCCCTCATTCCACTCGTCCAGCCCTCTTCACGAACTTGTACAATCGATGCCACAGAGATAGCCAACTCTATTATCGAAAAAATAAGGAAAGGGGCGACGATTTGGCACCAGATATCCGGAGGTGTGGAAAGAGCAGCTGTGAGAAGCGGAAAAACCATCAAAAAACGACGATTGTTCGTGGAGGTTTCCACAGAAAGACCCCTTGGTTCTGGCAAACGGATCACAATTACAGGTACCTGGGAGCATACCGATGGAATGAACGAAATACGAACAGTTAACATAATATGGTCATAGATCTTAGGTTGTAACTTGATCATGAGCGAATTTGTTGATGTTGCACCCATCAAGTATGGAAAGTGCCAAACATTGGGAACTACCCGGGGAGGAGTTAGGAACAGGAACAAGGAGAAGCGAGAACCACTTAAATGGAGGAATCGATTGTATTTCGTCCTTTGTTCCCCATAGCAACTGGGGATCAAAAAGCACCAAATTTGATGACTTATTAAGGGAAAGACGAAGTAAGAGCATGCTATTGAAGACGTTGCAAGATATGTCGGGGAGGCCTCCGTTGATTGTGTACGAACAAAATACGAGTCCAAAGGCAAGGTAAGAATAAGAAAGGGTTTAGCTAATGGAGATATTAACTCTTCCGGGAACCAGTAACGCGTAAACCATGTCAAACCAAGACCGATCAATATCCGAACGGAACGGATTCGAACTTCTCCTAGAATAGTTTCCGGTGAAAAATGAAATTCATAGGATATATATATGAGTAATTCAAAGGATAAATAGAAAGATTTTATAGGATTCTTTAGTAAAAAAATAAAAATATATAATAAAATTATTATGTATCACAATTTCATCACTACATCGAAGACTTTTTTGTAAATATATTGATAAGATAGCTTGGTATCCAAACTGTATCAATGATTGTGATCCTCATTGTGTAGTGTACATAATTCGTGTTAGGATCTACCAAAGAGGGTGGGTATAGGGCATCTAATCAAAAAGTTTCCATTTCTATCGGTCATAAAATAAATCAAAAATAAAAAGCAGACAGGAACAGTTTTATTCTCTAAACAAGCAGGTTTGGGGTTCTTTTTTTAACACCCTAATTCTCTTGCTTTAATACCATGAAATAAAATAGAGAAAAAGACCTTCAAGATAATAACCATTTTCAAGAGACAAACTCCAGTGAACCACTTTCCTCCTCTCTTCTTTTCTTCATTCCATTCATTCCCCTTTGAAAGAAGTAAAATAAAAAATCTAACGCTCTAGTCTAATTGAAGACTTTCAACGCTCATGCTATTTGAAAGAGCTTTCAACATGGAGTGGAGACTCCATAACGTACACAAAGAGTAACCGCTCTATGAATATCTCATCCTAATTCAGGTCTTGTTCTGCACTTAAATGGATAACTCAAAGCCTTACCTTGACCAGGAAAACCTCGATGACATAATCGTTTATAGTCACTCACTGGAGGTTTGGAACCCTGAGTACAGTGTTCCGGGTGTAGCAGGAAAAGAGGCTGTACGTGAAAGGGTACTCAGACTAAAGTGCTATTTATTGGCCATTGGATCAACAAGGCTGTGATTCAGATGGATCAAGAGGTCTGTTTTGGACTGGGAAGTGCCAAAGAAGGAGAGAGTAGGCAGCAGTGGTGAAGCCGGATGCTCGAAGCAATTTTTTTTAGGAAGGAGGCGCCTCCCTCCTATGTTGTAAAAGGGAAGTGCAGATCTTTCTGCAACACTCTTCTGGCTTGATTACCCCCTAAGATAAGAGGAGGATATAGAAGCAGATTGAGATGCAGGTAGGAGTGAGTCTACCCTGCAAAGCGGCTTCTCGCTTATCCCCATTTGGGAATGAGGAGATCCGACATCAAGTGCAGGAATTGCTGTCGAAGGGGCGGGAGAGTCTCAGTCCGTGTCGCCTGCTTGACTAGCTCAAAAGGAGGCAGCTGGAGTGTGTAGATGGGCTTTGAAGCAGGGCCACAGAGATTTCAAAACGGAGACGGGATGGAAAGACTTTCGTGAGAAGAGATGGTAGGCTTGATACGGATAAGCTGCTTATCACCCACCTTAGAATCAACCAGTTCGACTATATCCGCCTTAATTCCCTCATTCAGGACAGATGGAACTAGGTTATGGATCTGTTCAAGTTGGTCGATCAATCCCTCCTTTGTTTCCCCTGCCTCCGGGCACCTTAGAATAGATTTTATTGGAAGGAGGGTGAGGAACGAAGACAGTGGTTTGACTGCTGGGATCCCAATCGGCCTGCATCAGCGGAAAATGGAACTATCGAATCACGGGTGACTCCCTTTATCGGGATGAGAGGAATTGCTTAATTGGCATTTCCGTCAATCGGCGGAAGACTCATGCATCCGGGGAGGGTACGACTTCAAGGGATGGACTCGATCGAACGGGCAACCACGTTCCATTTTTGTAGGATATTAAATCCAAAACACCATTATTAGCGTGTAGTAGATTGGCCCGAGTGCGCAATACGCCAGTCGAAAATAAATCCCATCAATGGATACGGTAGAGGAACGAAAGCGGCCGGCGGCGGTGTAGAGCTATAGCTATAAGGAACGAAGCTCACACACACCGGCTGATGTAGGGTGGGATAAAGTTACCAATGCGAGTCACGCGCAGAGTTGGAAATTTTTATTTTTTATCTTAGAAGCAATCGTAGCCAGAGAGTCGGTATGATTTTCTTGGACCGATTCGATCTTCTTCAAGTAAGAGAAGGAAGGGTTACCGGCTCATTGAGCACCTCTGGGCCTTGCTTTTTCGCTCCGTTCTCTTACTCATTATCCGAAAGAAAGTGAACCAAACAGGAATTTTACTGCACTGCCTTTCTTCTCTTATTCTATTTCTAGTTTGATCGAGAGCGGTACACTTCTCCCCAATATGAGATAGGTTGCAGCTATAGTAAAAACTCTAACTGGGACAATCTAGTTTAAACCATGACCATCTATCTTTTTATCGTTATATATATAGGGCTTTCACCGCCTCTGACAGGACGTCGTCGGTTGGTTGGTTGGTTTGTCGGCATTTAGCCGTTTTTTCTTGTTTTCTTACTTACGCAAATTGCCCGCAGCTTCCCTACGTCCCCCTTTCTACTTCATCGTCGTAGGTCCTTTGCACTGCTTGATCCGTTCATTCGTCACCATACCTTTTCAATGAAGGAAGACAAGGTATATGCGCTGAGTCCCCGAGCGGATTCTGTGCTTCTTGCCAATGGCTCGCTTCGAAAGACAGAATTCTTCTTTATATAGTTTATATAGACTTATCAGTCATATTCAATCTCGAAAGACCTCCGTCACTTCTTAATTGGAGAGAAATCCATTAAGAGTCTCAGATCTTAATAAAAGGAGTTGCGCACTATCCCTTCTTCTACTGCTGCCCGACGAAGGTAGTCTGGAGCAAGTTTTGAAGGCGGTCGGCCTTGTTCACCCTTTCAGCTAAGTATCCCGCTCTTCCTTGAGTAGACAAGACAAAAAAGGTAGCCATTCCATCATGAGGGAATGTCCCATACGAGACCAAGTCGTAAGCGAGAAGATGCCCAATCTATCATAGCCAACTCCTTTCCTTCTATCAAGCGCACAAGCTTGAGTCTTCAACCGACGACTCCTTATTCACTTTCCGCATCACCAACTGGAAAACCGTCAAGGTCTCTCCCAGAAGCGAAAGCTTCAACCGAAAATGGCTTATCAAACTCAGGCAACTGCAGCACCGGCTCCATCACCATCGACATCTTCAAATCGTCAAAAGGCTTTTGACAAGCTTCAGATTGAACCCCGATCCTTCTTCAGCCGATCTGTCAAAGCCTTTCCTCTTTCCTCCTGCCGAATCATCAGAGACATGAAATCACATTACTGCAATGAAAAGGTTGGGTTCTCGAGTGATATGGGTGATGAGTGGAGCTCCCAGACAGCGAGAATGCAAGGTGGCTTCAATTAAGCTTCTTCCTTCTAAAATAATTATCCTTTATCTCATACTATCTACAGCACACTCTTTCCTGTCCTTGCGACAGGTCTTCCTATAGATATAACCGTTCAATCGGAAGACTAATCAGACTTTTTATCGTCGAACGGTCGATTCTCTAAGAGAGTGTTCACAGCCGAGTCTGTCAAAGAGCTTGCCTTAGGTAAGCATTCAAAAGCAGTCTCCTTTCACGACCACAAAGAAAAGAAAAAAGACTATCATGAGGAAAAGAAAGACTATTAGACTCACTCCAAATGAACGGAAGACTTGGAGTGAGTCTTTTAGAATTCCGTTCGTTCACTTAGATACGTGTCTTTTCGTTACACTCATTCGGCCGGATCGATAAGAGTGTGAGGAGGTGTTTATGGGGGCTGCCCCCAAGGGGATTAGTATTCGCTTGTAATTTATCCTATCATAAGACAAGGCCTCGATCAATGGAAGCAGCCGAAGCAAGTTGCCCACTCCACTAATTGAGAGTGGCTAGCTTCACTCTGAGGAAGAGACCGAAGAAATGGCAATGGAGTGAGAACTAGAAGCTTGTTGCTGCTCTTTCTTTTGTGAACCGGAGCTTCTTACTATACTAACAGTTACCTGACCACAGTCACGTAGGAGATTCAGCTCGAACTTAGATACGTAGTGGGTTGAAAAACGAATAGCTCTATATCGACTATACGTATAGAGCTTCTCAAATCATTATCTTTTTAGAGGAATCGACTAATCATCTCTTGCCTAACATACAGATACTGAACTTCGTTACTTAACGAGTGACAATGGTTCACAGCCCGAGGGCTAATTCAAGTTCCTCTTTCTGTGGAATAACCGGTATGAGTTTTTCATAGTTCAACGAATCCCTATTCCCTAGCAAGTCTTTTCTGTTACAGTAAGAGCTGTCGAGAAAATAGAAGATCTGGTCCTATCCGCTGCTGATGAAGATCAGACCAGAAGCAAAAAGTGTTGATCGTAGACCAGGTAGAAAGAGAAGCTGTAGAAGATTGATGAGGAAGAGCCCAATCAGGAGATAAAAAGCAATTCTTCTCCTTTCAGTCGAGCTACTTCGTTCCTCACCACCTGGAACCAAGGGCGCTTAAGTAAGAAAGTCAGATAGGTAGGGTTCCAAACCTAATTGGAATCGAGCAAGTGGTCGTAGGTGGACGTATCAGAGGGCGAGAAGAAGGAAATCTTGATACACTAGTTTACCAAATTCCTTTCATGGAGGTGGCATCCGGGCAAGGACCATTCACTTCAACAGATTCATCTTTCCTCTTCCTTTTCCATGTGACACCGGCCCTAACTATAACTAGTCATTCACACGAGAAAGACTTACTTTTTATCGATTTGGGGATAGAGTCGACAGACTAAGCACCAACTAGATCGCCTATGAACAAACTACGCACAAAGACATTTGAACCTCAGATTATCTTATTCATAGGCTACCGAGGGCCTGAACGCGCTTCGGTAAGGTCAAGTGGCATTCCGGTACTGACCTAATCAACTGTTAGATCTCCGGACTAGGAGAAAAAAAGATCGGAAAATAGAATATGTTTTACCCTTTCCTTCTATTGTTTTCCTTTTTCGCCGGGAGACTTGCTCAAAGAAATATTTCAGGAAACGGGCTATTCCCTCAATGAATAAGAGTTTCCAGAGAATTCTGGAGATATTTTTCTTTGCCAACAATCTAAGCATATCCATCCCACTCCAGAAGCTTGCATTCACGAGTATCTCTAAGCTTTTGTGTGACATGGATCTTCCTTGTATCTCAGAGGTTGCGTATATAGAAGATGGATTGGTTTGGTACGCATGATGGAGTAATCTCTTCGTCTAATCACGAGACCACATGTACTTTATGTACTTTATCTGGGATTGATTCCCGTTAGGTGGATTGGTTGCTGTGCAGCTAACTATCGGCCCCTTCCTTCTCTATCTTTATAGGACTTATTAGTAGCTTGAAGTCTGTCTCCTTTCACAAAATCCCTAAGAGCCACTTGATTAGAGAGAGAGAGAGATAGACGATGTTTACACTGCTTTCATCAATGCATTAATTTGACGTTGGGGCTAAACCTCTTCTTGTTTGGCCCATGAGGAGACTTTCACTCTACTTGCTCTTGTTGCCTGCTCCTCCACTTGTCACGAAAGATTATGCCTTGAAGAATGAACGACTGAGAGATCAAACTCTAATGCTAGGAAACTTCCGAGACTAAAGCCCCCTTACCAAGAGCACAGTGATGAGCAGGTACAGGATCCAGCAAGACGGGAGGAAGGAAGATTCGAATGATAGAATGGCCGATAGCTACTTGGGTTAGGCGGCTCAGTGAGACAGGGAAGGGCGAACGAAATGGTGGCTCAGGGAGCCAAATACGTGAATAAAGGTATACTGTAGAGCTATCACTGCTTGACTGCTATAGTGAAGCTCTTACTGCCTCTCGTGAGAGAGATCCTTGAGTGGAACCGAGGCCGCTGGAAGTTGTTAGCTAATAAACTTGCTTGCAAAGCGGCGTGAACTCTTTCAGACCCTTGCATTGCACACCTTTTTTAGCCGGCCTTCTCTTTCATAGAAGTTTCAGAGAGTAGATTCGTTCAATATCCAAAGCACTGAGACTCGGTTGACAAGTTCATTGGCAAGACCGGAGGGGCTTGGTCGGAAATCAGGGTGGTTGCACGTTGCTTTGTATTTAAAGCAGTGTGCGGCCTCTTTGCAGAAGGCCTATGCTGGCGATAAGGTGAAACCCGAATTGCTACCAGGGCCAGTGTCTCTCACTAGGAGCTGTTACCCTCGTATCATCCCATCTTTCCATAGAAGATTGATATTACGGAAGCTGATATTTTTGTGCAATTCTATTTGTCGTTCTTCTTCTTGTCTAAGATTATTGTCTTAGCCAAGCGAGTCCGAAAATCTACTTTTACATCCATTATAAGTCCTGTTGATGATATCGAAGCCGTGACAGAGGTGGTCTCGTTCATGAAAGTGTAAGAGACAGCATCGGTAGATTCTGCCTCTAAAGTGCAGAAAGACAGGTAAGTAGAGTTTAAAACCTTCTAAAGCATCTGCAAGCATTATTACCGTTTGCTCAAAACGAGCACGTTGCACATCTTTGTGCAAAGCCGTTAAGACTTCTTCATAGCTATAGATAGTCCTAATACCTTTTTGTTATTCATGTAAGATTTTCTGAGGTTTTCACTCAACCTTTTCATATTAGCATGACATAGAGCTCTTGGCATAAATAAACCTGCGTTAACAAATTATTGATAGTTTTTATCGATATATGATAACATAGCCTTTGATATTTGAAAGGGCTCTTGCTGAAGAACATTTATAATATTACATAAGAGAGAGTGACCTCTTTCAATATTAATATAGTAGTTGTTAACATTCCCAGTACTGAGTAGTTTGTAACGAGAGTATTCACTTATCCCACTTAAGTAACCTCCTTTGAGGTCTGACAGGCTTTTTGGTTCGACACGATCCTCGCGAGCACTTTGCCAATCTACAGGTTCACATATCATAGGAAGGTTAAACTTAAGGGGAAGTAATGAGATATCAAAGTTATAGATAGCGTAGAGTAACTTAGGAAGATAATACTTTCCCTTCTTCTTTTGAATCGGAACTTCTGATTTCTTATCATCCATCAGTTGGATAGTCATCAAACCCCTTTCCGAAATAAAATTGATCGATGCAACACCTATGGGAAAATGCTCACCCAAAACCACTTTTTGACCAACTTCTTTGATCTCATTTTTTTGTTTATGTTTATTTCTGATTAAAATAGAATGATATCTCACATGACTTTCCAGTTGATCTATCAAAGTCGAAACACGAATCATAGATGTTTCCAAGCTATATAACAGACTGATTACATAGACTATAATAGCCTCCAGAGTATATTGGCCCATATTGGCAACAATGGCTTTATCATAATCAGAGGTGATACGTTGAAGAACATAATCCTTCGCATTCTCTTTTTCAGAATCAATCATTTCTTTCATGATATGGTTACAAGTTATATGAATAGACTCCTCATCGAACATAATGGTAAGTGTTTCAATTTCCAACTGTAAAGATTGTAAAGCCTCCTTAGAGTAAGGTTTTTTATGATTTTTCTTAAAATCTAATAATTTCTGCACAACCGTATCCTTATACAGATTTTTATTTGATTTTTTTCTTTCTTGGGGAGTCTCGAAATTCATCTTATAAAAATCGCCCCAGAAATCAATTATTATTTCCTTTTATTTATTTATTTATTTATTTTTTATTTTTTTCTATTTTCTTTGAAATGCATGCTTTCCTATGGATGAGACTTTCTATGGAAAGAGGATATGAAGAAGCGAGACCATCAAAGAGAGTACTCTGCTGCGCCTTTATTAGTCTGATGATGTTCTTCTGTTTATGTTCTTCTTTCTTCTTGATTGTTTGCACGTTTGTATGAGAATCAAGCTCATCTCCTTCGGTAAGCACATATAAGGTATCGAGCCCTCGACGCTTGAGAGGACCCCGGGCTTCTGTGATAGGCTTCGAGTTCCTGACTCTACTAGGCAACTAAGACATTAGATGAGGGAGTGCTTGTCTGTTTAGCGCTCTGTGGTTCATAGATTGGATATTGAATTATCCGAAGATGAGTATCCCTCGAGCCTGACTTCCAAGCACTGCTTCTGTAGTCAACAAAGAAGTAGGGTTTCAGACTTCGTCATGAGTTTGACCTTCTGTTCTAAGAAAGAATGCCTAAGCTTCTGTAGCGCGAAGACAAGAACTAGTCAATTTCTCTAAAATCTGGAATACCCTTCTTCCTCCATCCATACACTGACATCAGTTACTGAAAACCGAGATATGGGCATAAAGAAAATCAAACTCTTTGCTCGTAAATATGCGATGTTAAGGATGCCAGAACTATAGTTGAATCAACCGTTCACTCATAGGTAGCTGCGAACAAGGAAGAAAAAAGTACATATACATTAATGATGACCTATAGATATAACTTGTCTGTCTCTAGTTCACCATGCTAGAGGGAATTTAGGACTTATTTTAGATTGGGTGTGGCACATCGGAAAATCCCTGATTCTTATAATAAAATCAATATGATTATGGTTTTTAAAAATATTTATTTATTTATATGATTATATGCCTGTCTCCTACTGATGTATCTTACTTATTTAGATACATTTCCATTGCAGGTGTTTGTCTATCATAATGTTCTCAATGCAGGGTTAAGACACCTGAATAAAAAACTCAGGAAATCCAAAGGTTATATTTAAAAAAATAAAAATAAATAAAATAAAATAAAAAATAAAAGACTAACACATCATGGTAGAAAGAGGTGATTACGTTGATTTTCTTAAAAGTACAGTTTCTTATGATGATAATAAAAAGAAGCAGATCATTATTCATTTCTGGAATCAGTTCTATAAAGAGCAGTTTGAACCTCAAAGCAGTTCCGCTAAAAAAAGTAATAGATCACAATATAAGGACGAAGTACTTAGTGCAAGCAGTCCCGCTTATGTGAAGGCTTAGCCAAGTTTGAAGCCTCTCGAATGACTCAGCTAGTTTACTAGACCCTCTATCCGACCCCCTATCAAGTAAGGAGAGCTAGGTTGTATGACTTCCTGCCGGTCTTTGAAGCTATTAACTAATCTCTAGGGCAAGTAGGACTAGTCTTTATGGCCCTATTGATTTAGGAGTTGTTGCAAGACTGGTTGTTGATGGTTTTTAGCGAGGGGAGAGTGGCTAATGTCCCTTGAAAGCCATTCACTAACCTTAAGAGCAATTAGGGCTGGTCTCTCTCTTGGGTTAGCCCGCTTCTCTCTTTTAGGAGGAGGGAGATGACTCTGCTAATTCTTTCTCAGTATGCTTAGGAAGCAAGGTTTTTAGGGCCTGGAAGGAGGGGAAGCTCTTCTTGGACTAGGAGGGGAAGGGATGGTTGTATGGCATCTATGAAAGCATTGACTACATTTTTCCTTCGATATTGCGAAGGCAAGACGCTCTATTGGCTTAGGTTTAGTTGGTACAAAATCTAGTTCTAAATGGATAGGAGAAATATGATTGACTGATGGTACAATGTATTTTTGTACAAAGTCACTTCTCAATTCGTATTTGGTATACGAAAGTGCGGAAGGCAAGCCCTTCTATCTGACTTTGGCTTCTCAATTGCATATACCAAAAGACTGTGCCAAAAGAATTGCTACCTTTCTGTTCGATATTGAATTGACCTAGACATTGAGATTTCATATACCAAAAGAATTGTACATCGCTAGGAAGACTGGTCGTTATTCCCCTTTCGGTCTAGTTAATAGCTCTAGGCAACTACCTAACGGACTAAGAAGAAGCCCCAAGAAAGAGTCTTCTTACAGGTTAGTTGATAGCTTTCCAGTGTGACCTCTGATCTTCCTTGCTCCTCAAGGAGGAAATCGATAACCTTTAAGTTAAGAGGCTAGCTCCTGTCTTGGTTGGGACAGCTAGCTTATTGGTCCACTGCCTCCCCTTTGAAATAAGCTAAGCAAGAATGCAAGAAAGCCTTCTCGCAAGCAAGCAAGCAAGCAAGAAGGAAGGCTTTTAAGATGGAAAGCCCCTATTGAGTAAGATTGCTCGCTAGTTGCCATCAGTTCAATCACTGAAATCAGTGAAATCTAGAAATCAGTCTCGTTTCACCATTAGGGAAAATCCACTTTATCCATTTCAATTCTGTCATCGAAGGAAAAAGGGCTAGCATCATTTCTCCATTGGGGAGATACCACTTTTGAAATGAAAGATCAACTCTTCGAAGGGAAAAGCTCAAGTGTGAAATTACAGCTATATTGGCATCGACTATATCTCTCATCGGTTCTCCAGCATGCGAGTTCATTCAGTATCGAAGTCAGCTAGCCTTCATTCAATCAAGGCAAGTTCAATGGGATCTCCCTTGTCTCTCAGTCTCAGTTGCAATACTTGTACATGAAAGGCAGTGAAATACCATTAAATAGAAAGAGGATTGAATATCTCACTTCAATACCGATCTATCAACTGTATACCTTCCATATCGAACTTCTCCGAGCAGTTCTAATGCCATACCGATGGAATTCCTATCCAGTAGTAAACTTCGACAGCAAGGACCGTTTCACTTGTCTAGATGGCCACATCTAAACTTGTACTTATATGCAATACCGAAATAAGTCGGGTAGTGCCCGCGATGGACTTGCCTTTCCGGCTAAGTACTTGACTTCAAAGACAGCTAGCTAGTTTTATTCAATAAAGAGGATTTGTACCAAAAGAACAGGCTTTCTACCCCTTCTAGCGAGTTATTAGCATCTGGGAGTTCTAGCGACTGACTTGCCCGCATCTCTTGCCTTAAAGGTTTCACTGCTCTAACTAGGGTATCCCGCAGAAAGAAGTCAACTAGAAGGCAAAATCCACCTAGTAAAAATGGCAGTTACGGACTAATGTACTTGAGCCTATTTTATCGATCGATAAATGGCATTCTTTTATGCGCTTTCTCGCTAACAAGCCAAGCAGTCCCTAGCGGGCTATCCGTCATGAACTCGAAGAAGTGCAACAAGACCAGTATCGAACTGGGATTGCCTCTCTTTCAATCTTCGGAAGTTACTTTGTATCCCTTTCTAATGCAATATCTTCAATCAGATCTGTACGAGTGACAGGAAGAAGTCAGCTAGTTGCCATCCGCTCTGTCCCAATCTCCGGTCAATGATTGAGCCCGAACTCACCTAAAACGGCGTAGAAGGGCAAATCTACCTAGTCAAAACTCTTGTTTAGGAGCCCCTGAATTCAAGCTTCCTCGCCTTCACCCTATGAGTTCAGGGTGCTTTACTGGCTCGCCTTCACTCATATCATAGGGTTGTGTTCAGTACGATCTTTAGCCTTTCTTCGTAAGATCCTGAGAACTAAAATGCCTAAAGACGGTGCTCAAGTCAGAAATGCGATCTTCTAGGGCAGGAATTCTTTATGCTAATTGCCTGAAATCCCTCTCATTTTGTCAATAAGGGAGAGGTTGGGAGATAGCTCTTATCCTGTTGGTTGCTTGCCTGTGACTTGACTTCCTCGTACTCCTTCTCCTAGAAAGCGACTTCTTTCATTCCTCGACAGCTAGGTCTTTGCCGACTCTTAGCTTTCCAGGCGGGTTGGTGTTCAACCTTCATTCAATAGGGCTATCTATCCGAAAGGTCTTAATAAAAGAATCCCTGTAATAGAAGTTCATTCCTTAAATACCTTCCTAATCAGTAATTTGATGGTCTTCCGTAAAGACTTTCATGCGCACCTTCCTTCATAAGGACAGGTAACCAGGCGGGTGACTCACTCGTAGGTAGCACTATCCGATGCTTTGACTCCTTCTTTTAGTGGTTCCTTTGAAGCTAGTAACTAGAATATAGGACCCGGAAGGCGGGCTCTTATTGCTAAAACCGGAGCTGTTGTAGAGTTGATCAATCTCATTTGAGGGGATGCCTCTAGCAACAAGCCCCTCAGGGGCGGTAGTCTCCCTCACGGTCGACGGTAGTCTCCCTCACGGTCGACAGGTATCACTTCTCCGACTAAAAGAGAGCTTCCAAGCAGGAGAGGAGCGAAAAGCCTATCGCTTTCAAGTCGAAGGCGGGAGATGAGCGGAAAGTCTTCAAACGAGCCCTCTACTGTCAAAACTCTCGGATCTCTTTCCCTGAAGCCTCCTATCAAGTAAGGCGTGTAAGTCAACTTTCTATTGAATGGGGCGAGGAGGGCAACTACTGAAGGGCGATCTCGGCTGAAAGCAAGCTTGATTAGGGGTAAGGCAACAGGGCTTAGTACGAAGACTAGGAATGGGATCGATCGGGGAGACTTCTTTGATCTTTTACCTTATTATAGTAATTCAGTGCTACCGAATCGCCTTCTAGACAAGGATAGTGAAATAGGATCCATCGCCTTGGAATAGGATCAAAGAGGATAGA